>OY294069.1:105932069-106277069 GCA_958510875.1 Endomychus coccineus | reverse complement strand
GTTCCACTTCCGGTGTGACAATGTGTCGACCATATAACCCACTTCCGGTTTAACCCTGATGATGATGCTTGAGTCGATGAAAAACTTGTTCAGTTCATCATGTAGATTCAAAATGTGCAATAAAATAACGACTTCCGGTGTAGACCCTCTTCACTCTGATGATGATGCTTAAGTCGATGAAAAACACATGTGCCATTCGCCGTTACACTATGATTGTTCATTCCTAGATGGCACGCACCCATGTGACACCTCGCTGAAGACTCACGTGATAGAAGACACCGTGACAGACATCCTGTTGAAAACCTGCGACTGCATAAACAGCCTGTATAGCAAAACCGTAGATTGCCTTCAGGCCATATTTGAGGGAGCCATAGATTGCCTTCAGACCATATTTGGGGGAGCCATAGATCACCAGACCATAATTGGAAAACCATAGACTACCGACACCAAACCCTTAGTGGGTAGAAACGACCCAGCCACCTAGTGGGCAGAAGCGACACCAAACAACGTGAGTCACACGAGTCAAACTGAGGGCGCCACCTCCACGAAGCAGTCTGTACCTTCGACCCCGTCATGACAGCAGTCATGCGGTGGCGACACCTCTACGAAGCAGTCTGTACCTTTGGTCCGCCATGACAGCTGTCACGTGATAGTCGCGTGACCCTGAACATGTGACACTCTTTACAAGCACCCTGTATACTCTTTACAAACAACCTGTCCTTATCTCACACCTTATCACATGCATCCTTTCAAAACTGATAAGGACAACCTCACACCGGATACACATCGACAGCAGCTAGACCGCAATATCCTCACACTTATCACTCGGGCTGGATACCTCGGGCTATATCTACAACATTAAAATCACTTGTTCTCAAGTCCTCCATAGCTGAGCGGTTAAGGTGTTGGCTTTGGAATTTATTTCTCGGGTTCGATTCCCGTGTGTGTAGAAGAATATTTCATTTTCAGTGGAAGTGTTTATACACTGCATCAAATTATCTCAAGTCCTCCGCGATTAAGCCGCCTAACTTTGGAGTTAATTCCCCGGGTTCGAATCCCCGTGTGTGTAGAAAAATCATTTCAGTAGAATGTGTATGTACACAGATGCCTAGTTCACAGACTCCAGATTATCCAGACCATAGTTAGGGAAGAACCATAGACAGATCACTAATTCACAGACTTCAGATTGTCCTGGCCCTAGTTAGGGAAGAACCATAGACAGATGACTAGTTCACAGACTTCCAGAACCATAGACAGATGACTAGTTCACAGACTTCCAGAACCATAGACTACCTACCCCCATCGATAAGACTGCGCATGCGTGATTGTGGATGACCTTGAAGGGGACCATTTTCGCTAAAATGAACCTTAGATTTCCTTATGGTGATTTACATGCAAAAAAGGCCGATTTTGAGGCCGAACCGGCCTAGCACATCTACTATACACTTATGTATGACATGCATTCATATTCATATAGATATAGTATTCAACATTCATATACAGCATTAATAAAAGATTGTACTATTATTATGTAGAACAAGACATCAAGTCTAAATGGCGTCAAGCTATACAATTAAGTAAAGTAACTCTTTCCTTAGTGTTGTGTTCGAATCCCCTATGCCTCCACCAGGACCACGGGTCAGTTAGGGCAAACCGCCCGACATTAAGACCTCTTCCCCACAAAAACAAATTTGGTGATTCTAACCACAATTCTGAATGGTATTCTATACGCGAACGTTCCCCAACACGTTGGGCACATTCATATTTGTCTGAAAGATGTTGCAACCGATGGTGGTGGGGAGTGTAACAGTACCGAATGGATCCCGATGAATTTTCGAAAAATCAACAATAATCAATTGGAGGTATTCGCATTCAACATTCCACAAGACAATCGTACCACCATACATTATAAACTCAAATTTTTATTCTCTGATCGGAGTGAGGGAGATATGGCTGAATGGCAAATGATCCAACAATCATCATGTTTACCACATCTCATTCAAAAGACAATATCAACACCATCCACACGTACATCATCCTCACTGGACGAAGAAATTGCTGAAATTTTTGCAATTTTGTATGCAATTTTATTTTCTTTATCAGTACTAGTGTTGAAAATGTTTGTTAAATATGTGAAGAAGGCTATTTACCATGTGAATAAATGATCTTATGAAGATATAAGTATTTTGATAAAACAAAAAGAATGATAACAATAATTCAGAGATATGGTGATGACTTCACTGCTTCAAACCGGTGATGGTAACTAATTCAATCCAGTGGCCATAGTTTACGAACGATGATGAGCATTTGAATAATAAGACATACATATAAACATTAATGCAAGCGCATTTCATAGTTACCTCGGTTTTATTTTTGAAATAATAGAAGAACTTAATATTTTTACAACAATATATTGACATTATCATTTGCTAGTTCATGAGCTTTATTTTTGTGATTGATAACGCGTTCTATCAATGACTCGATGTTGATATCACTAATCAATTGTTCACCCCCTCTTCTTCTGCGGCACGAATAAGATTTCCTCTTGCATACCATTTCAAATCGCGACGGAAATTCTGTTTCACTTCGTTACCAATATCGATAGCATGAGATAAGTAAGACCATTTACGTATTAATCGCATTCCTCAATTTTGTAATTTTTTGTCGTCATCACGCCAACCATCCTCCTATCGACGCATTAGGTACCATTCTGGTCTCATATCATTCGATGTTCGAAATAATCCTAAAATTGAAGAAAAAAAAAATATTATATAAATTTTATCATAAAAACAAAGTAATTACCTAAATTTCGTCTCTTTCCGAAATTTATAGGAGGTGGAACAATATTTGGCGCAATGTTATTACGTAAGGTGATAACATTCATTTGAATTTGTTGAGATCGTTCTTTCGCACGACATTCACGTTCCTCAGCAAGTTTACGTTCAGTTTCGGCTTTTAGACGTTCATTTTCTGCTCGACGTTCACGTTCCTCAGCTCTTTGACGCTCTTCATCGCCTTGTTCTTTCACGGCCAACACTAAAGATCTCAACTCTTCTACTGATTGTATCAATTGGTAATTTTTTGTTTTCAACAGTTCCACACAATGTTGTTCATAGAATTTCTCGTACTCACAATATTTCATCATAATAAATTTCATTTACGAAAACAGTTCACGTAACTCGATGACTTTAGGAGTTCGCATTTGCATCATTAATGATTCGAAATCAATAGCATCTAGAACATAATATTTCTTTCGTGCATCAGTCTTATCACAAATTTCTAAATGGTGTGTAGCGAAGCTTAAATTTTGGAAGATTATTTAATTTAGATCAGGCATTAAATACGGATGTTACATGTAATTTCAGTTTGAACATTTCATTATTTCAATAGATATGAATGAATTCCGAATGTGTATTCCGTGATTGTCACTTGTATAAATCTCCGTAATTTCGAATAAGTATAATTATTCAAATAGATGAATCAACATTCCGATAAAATATGTTGCGAAAACAGGGGTCTGACCAGTTAAGACACCAAACTTTGAACAGCCTTATGTATAAAAAAGGCGAGCAACCAAAAAACTCCGATAACACTTGCTTAGTCCGCCGAGAGAAACTACCGGTGCGTCATGTGCGCGAATTTTAGATCGAAAAAGTAGCGTCACTTTTATACATTGTTCGGGGCATAAGTAAAAAACCCTGGGCACAAAATAAGGAATTGGTGGAGCAGACCTGTCCAGAACCTCGGAAAACATATAAAAGTCGTGACAGTCAAAGGATCGCTCTTTTGTGTTTTTGAATTTCAATAAGTACAGTTACTCTCTTGTGTTTTTGAATTTCAAGTATAAATTAGTACCGCTAAAGTGTGATCATATAAGAATCAAAGTGAATTAATTACCCGAGTTTGAGTCAGGTTTAAAACTGTGAATTAATAATAGTTTTCCGTGCAAGTGAATTGTTCCAGAAGGTGAATGATAGCAAATAAGTTTATATTTTTGAGCATTACGATATATTGATTTCCGTAATTTATGATTATTATTGTAATTGGTGAACGTTTGTACGATACCTGAGTTCCGTAGCATTCAGTAATTTGAATTGTTAAATTTGAGTTTATTCCGTCATAGGTCGAATGGCGCACGATTTGAATTCGCGCGTGAATTGAAATATTCAAGTAATTGTGTGGTGCGTACAGAGTGTGTATGTTTGAACGACAGGGGCGTCTTTGGTATATTTGTGCACGCTGTGTCACCCCGGAAGTATAAGTATATCCTAAGACGACAAAACCACCAACGGCTTGCGCACACTGTGTCACTCCAGGAGTATAAGCTGGGGGTGGTTGTGTGATTGAGAATCGTAATAATTCCCTTGATACTATGGGAAGTCCTCGGCCGTGGATATAGGGGTTATTGCAGATGTGATAGTTAGGGCTTGTACACACTGTGTCACCCCGGAAGTATAGGCCCTAATTGTCTAGATTCTGAATCTATAAAGTGTATAAAATCTAACACTTTCAAACAATTACCGGGTACTCCGTGAAAGTTAGTACAAGGGTGGGTGAGGTGACAAAATAAACTCAATTAGAGTAATTAACCGGAAATAGTAAAATCTGATATCGTACAATCGGAAAACTAGTGCAAACAATATTTCCCGAACCAACCGAATTAATCACCGAATATGTCGTAGTGTGATTTGAACTTTCCATTTATTAGTGCTGCTATCTAAAGTTTACCGAATACCGCTCATTACGCTGGGACCTGTTTGATTCGTACTTTTCCGCAAATTGATCATTCTGAATCATTTATCAACCGATCCCGTACCGCTGAATTGAATTTAGTTACCCAACTTATCGTAGAATAGATGGGTTGAAAGATTTTTCATTTACCGTTTGAGCTTCATTACATTTTTCCGTCTGGGTGTAATTTTGTGAAATAATACCGTTCAATTGCATTTAAATTGATTATTCTGAAAGTGTACTTGTTAAAATCATTATATATTTTAATATTTGGAAATCCCTGTTTCATTAAATTATTTCTGCTCCATCTTTAACGAGCTATGTTTTAACCAGGTATCAATTGTAATTAAAGCCTATAATTCTGATACTGTTTTCTGCCCATTGGACTCTGGTTATACTCCACTGTAGCTACCCTAGGGACAAGGCTATCTTCAGATAGCATAGTGACAAGCCTTGTGGAGGGGACCCTAGCAGAAGTCTTCAAAAGGAGTTAACCTTTAGAAAATCTGGCACCCGAGGATTTGAAATCAGCACTTTACCGAAAAGTCGCAAGGTACACGTTATAGGTGTATATGCGGGTTTTTCCTCAACAATCTTGTTATAACACCCTTTTTAGCATGATATTTTTTGCCGCGATAACCTAACCGATCCAATAGATCTTCATTCATTAGAACGCGTTGGTTTAGTTGTATATTCCTAAATAAATAGTTTCTTTTATCGTCCCCAAATTTTAGACACATTTCATTAACTGTTAACTTAATAAAATTGTTGGTGGACCATGTAGCCACATTTGAATCACGAACGCGAGCTGCTAAGTTCATTTTTCTAACTGAACATCTTCTGAAATGATTCTCTCTTACATACGTGAGAAAGTGAACGTGAATAGTGAAGGTGGGGGTAACTCTTCATTTCGATATCATTGCAAACGTTGATAACTGACTGATAACGTCACTAGTTGTTTCAATTTGTTCCATTTTCAGCAACCGGCTACCATAGTTTACAAACTATGATCGCCGGATGCTTACAACACCACCTACCGTTTGAGAAATAAAATATCAAATATAATAATAATTACATTTATTTGGAAAAATACATTTTGATAGTACATCATTTAGAACTAGAATAATAACATTATGATTCATCACCTGGTTCTTTACACCAAATTCCGAACTGATCCTGTAATCGGAGAATACTCCATTATACGGTCGTTAATGATGATGCAATAAGCCCGGGTGTTTTTGGGGAAATTCAGGAAACTTTCCATCTCTAGTTTGACGTCAACTGTTGATGACTTTATAGCGTCGTTTTGTTTTGAACAATCAATCACAAAAATTCCTTTATTCTTGAATGCTATATAATCTAACATGGGCTCGCTTATTATTTTATTTGAAAATGATTTCTGGAAATCATAGTACATCTGGTATGCTTCCACGTATTGCTGGTCGGTGAAATTCAATTTCATTGCTTTATATGAATAACACTCTGATTTCAAGTATAATTTTACATTAAGCAAGTTTATATTATCGGAATATGTACTGTGCTTAACAGGATTATTTTTTCGATCAGTTTGGAAAGCCAGAATCACATATCTGGGACGTTCCAAATTCATTGATGTTTCAACTGCCCAAATGTCGCGAGTACTCTCCTTCATCAACGGATTTTCATGCAGAGCCCAACTACGGAATGGAATCAGAATAGGCTTCTCAGCACTCAAATTCCCCAACATTTGGAATTCAACTTGATCATTTGAAAACACATGTCGCACTTTTAATGCTATCGTCTTCACATTTAATTTAGCCGTTTACGTACCTGTGATATCAGTATAGCAATCGTTATCGGTTCGAGACCTTATCAAGCGCAGCTTATGTTTTCCACTCAAAACTTTGTTATAGTCAATGAATAGGCCTAGTAGAAAATTTAACGGTATCCATAAATTGATTTTATTATTGTAGACTGAACTCATTGCATCCTTATATAACCATCCAGAAATAGCTAGAGGTATAGATTCATGATCGGCATATGTTACATAAGCACTGATGGTGCTGAAAATACCAGGATCACGTATTATGCCCATCTCTTCTCCATTCAATTCATAACTGATATATTCGAAGAGAAACGCTCCGAAATTATTGGTTAGGATACATTCACCATCACCACTTGCTTCTGGCTGGAATTCTGCCTCGATGAATAAAGCAGACGAGGCCAAATCTACCAATACATCTTGTTTATTGATTAATATCTCAATTTCATCGCTGTTGCCAACAGATGTTGTGTGTGGATAGTAGGTATGGGTTTCTTCTCGGATGATGTCTTCATTGAAGTTTGGCTCGTTGAATATTCAAAGTTTTTCCGACAATGTAACCAAGGAACTTCAGAAAATTTATATTTTCCAATGATAGTGATGCAGAAGCAACCTTCTCCTTTGAACTCGTTGCAGATAATGACTGATGGTCAATATGAGGATGTCTTTCATTGCTGAAATCCAAAGCCATGTTCTCAAGTGACGTCTACTGCATCAACAACCTTCTCAGGTGAATTCTTTTCATATAGTGAATGCTGGTGAGTATTTATTGTTGTGAGCCATAATCTCTTGTGGTCTTCTTCAACTCCAACCGTATAATAATTTCTTCCCCACGAAAATTTACTCGTTTCCAATTCTGATCTAAAATATTCAGTGTGATGTTATCAAAGGACGTCTTGTTGATGATCGGTAGATAAATTCTCCGGCTCTATATCAATGGGAAACCCAGGTGGTACAAGAGGGGAAAACTCATATATCGTATGAGCTAACTTATTGTTATAATATGCTCCTGCGGTTAAGTTACAATCCACTCTAATAGTTTGAACTTTGATTATTCTTATAGGTCGATCAGATACATGTAGTTCACGGGATGTCAATTTATTTTTGCTGAATCCCAACAGTTCGTTTATAATATCTTCAGGAATAAAATTCACTCCTAAATCACTCTTCAGCTCTGTGTGGAGAGTGTTGTTGTTAGACTTTATTGATAATTTCCGGTCACGTTCTTCTTGCTTCACTCCTATCCCACAAATTGCACTTTGTATGAAATCCCATATGTCTGTCTCGTAGAACCCCGTAGGTATAGTTACTACTTCTTCCTCACGATTCACATTTTTATAATAAAATTCATTAAGACCTTCTTCAATGTTCGGAATGCTATTGTACGTATGCAAACCAACAAGTGCGATAGAATAATATGAATGAGGATCTAGTTCTATAGGTGGGTGAAAATCTACAGATATGCGGGAGCTCTTACACGTGATAGTGAACGTCTGAGACATGATTGATGAAAACTTTATCAACAATCTATTTATATACTAATAAATGCAGGATCAGTCGACCACCACTGAAGAGTTAGAGAGGAATTCTAAACATAACTGGCCACAATTATAAGTGTTATATTGCTGAAAATTGTCGAGATTGAATGATATCTTACACTTTTTGAAATAATCCACTAGTTCGTGAGGGGGCGTGAATTGCCAAGACTATCATAATCTAAAACTGTATCACCGACTTTATTAAACCCAACACAGTGAGTGCCTTCATTGTCCGAGCTATCTAAATTAACTATTCCACACTCGTTTTTCCATAGTCCGTTGGATGACAATTCATCACGCATAAATACTCCTCTAAAATGGGGAAATTTCAGAGCTTTTGCTAGTTTTCGTAGATCGAGATCGGTTAGAGGTCTTCTGGGTAGGTTTACTGACAGTTTTTTGGATGTGTATTCAATTATAGACCAAGACCTTTGCGACACTTTTTCAAATATAGACCAGATCCTCGTTTCCCCAAAGCTATAGCTACCATTGTTTTATTATGTCTTTCCGTTTCCTCCAAGGTTTCCCGAGCTGCTTTGATGTCGTTGGCGGCCTTAGCGATGTCTGCACCACCTCCCGCCAATGCTCCAGCAGCTGATAAGCCGGCAAACAGAGGTATTAAAAATGGTAGAAATCCTCCAGTCTTTGGAATAGGAATAACTCTTGGTAATCGAACATTTTTCCGACCACCTGCTTTTTTGAATTGTTTTCGTGCAACTTTCAACGCTGTTTGGAGATGTTCTCTTCAGATTGGTTGGGTCAAACTTATTCTTAATAAGTTTTCTCACCCCATCGACAATTGCACTTCCGAACCCAACCTTCTTTCTCATACCCATCCCCAATTTCCTCTTTGCCTTCATAATTTTATTCACACCAAAATCGGCTGTCCTCTCTCCAAATTTTGTGTCTTTAGATTTGACACGTTGCCAAGTAGCGTTCCCTAATATTTTATCCGCCTCGTGACGTCCTTCCAAACTAGCGTTTCACAGATATGAAATATGTTGGCGGCAAGCTTTATCGAATGGATTGATGCCTGGATCTCCTCTTCTCAACCGTTCTTCTAATTTTGTACCGGGACCACAGAATTGATAACCAGGAATATGAAGTTCAAACGGGAGCTTGTTTATAAGCGTTTTGAGAACACCTTCTCCTACGTCCGTTTCCATACAGACTGATGAGAATTCAAGATTGCACCGTTATTTAACGAGGGGAGGGAGAAAGACCAAAGATGTCAAAATATTATTTTTCATTAATTTCAAAATTTTCTCAATACAAAAGACTTGAGTATAATCTTAAAAATATATGGTTCAAATATTATAATCTTCACTCTTGATTCACCCTCATAGTCACGGAATTTTGTTCTATTATAATATCCATACCCTCGAGTCAATAATATCCCAGCTTTTTGTTTGTTTCTAATAATCTCCAAATGGTCAATGATGGGTTCATTGAACGAGATCCGAATTATCGATCCAACTGTTGTGATTATTATCTGGACCCAACCGTTTCACATACTGTTGGCCCCTCCCCTTTCGTAATATTTTTTCGACTAAATACACATCGGGTTGTTTTTTTTTCTGTAATTCCTCCTCGTAGAATCCTCCACTTATCGTTTTCCCCAACATATCTTGCAAAATATATGTAACAGGAGCTGGTATGTGAACTGTTATAATTTTAAACAATTCTGTCGACCAATTGGGCATATATCCTTTTTCAAATATATGTTCAGCCTCACTTATTTGCATCACATCTCCAACGTTGTATTTGTGAGGCAGAGCTAACTTGATGTGTGAGTAGGATCCCTTCAATATCTCGCTCTCAATCTGTTTCGTCACTTTTATTGGAGCCATATTTATAGTAATATGTTTACGTTTATCATATTTTTCTGTGGTTTCTTCAAGTATATCAAGCCATTTGTATTTCCCGCTAGGACTGAATTGTTTGTAGAGCGTTTCCTTTAACGTTCGAATGACACGTTCAGCAATGGCTGCTCTTCTCACACTATACGCATTATAATGATTGATATTATGTTTCTTCATTAGATTAGAAGTGTTCATTGAAGAATTCTTTTCCCTGATCGCTTTGCAAATTCCTAGGCCTACGATCTCCTTCTAACAATATAGAACTGACAGCTTTCCGAACCTCTTCGGCAGATTTATTTTTTAACGGAGAAACAATCGATCATATCCAAAATGTATTTGAATCCTCTATTTTCACGAGCGTAATTACCCATTTCAGCCTGATCCATTTGCCACACCTCATCCAAACCTTTTATGATTCTTCTGCGTCGTTTGAAATTCTTCTTACTTGGCTTATGAAGCTCATACACAACTTGTTGTCTACTCATCTTATCAATGAGGAAATCTAGTGTAGAATTAATTTTTTGGGTATATTTACAGATGTCATCCGTCGTTCTAACGCCTCCACTTTACTAGTAATGTCATTTAGACGCATGTTCACACTGTTAAATGTGTTATTGATCTCTTTTAATTCATTTCTGTTTTCCCTCACACCATCACTGATTGTTTTATATTCTGATTTCATATAGGTCTCCATTCCATTATATTTATTCTGAATGTCCGTCGGATGTTTATCCATGGTGAGAATAACCTTCTCATTCGTTAATTTATGTTCATCCAGATCCTTGTTGATATCTTTGATCATATTATCAACCCTTCCAAGTAATAACGTGCTAATGTGGGGCATTGTTGCAGAAACTCCTCTGTAGCCGCTGCATTATCTTTCTTAAGTTTTCTGAATTCTTCACGAATCTGATCGATAGTATGTTCGGGGGTAAACACATCCTCCTCAGTATCTTGGGGGTTATATACGAATTCTTTTCCTTCAGTTACAATATTTGGGATTGGTATGTTCTCCATTTGTGTTGCTGTAGAAACAATACTTTTAGATTTAACCATTTTGTTTGATTATTTCAGCATTTTTCGCAATTTCCTTTAGGGGTTTAGATACATTCCCGAACATGTTATCTAGAATCTCATCATTTTCGGCTTTACCCAGTTTCACAGCCATATATTTTTCCCTCACAACGTTTGCCAACTCCCAATTTTTTTCTGCAATTGTTGTTTTGATTTTAACTTGTTAGGCACATTCACGTCCATGCTGAGTGGTTTGTCTATTTCAAATGAAAATAAATATACATGTTGGATGTATATATAGCTATCAAAACTTTTGCGATAACGCCCTTTGTTCATGTCACAGTCTTTGTTTATCATAAGGAATCCATATTTCTTTCCAACATGCGCTACATATCTCTTTGAATTTCTCGAGTGACATGTCGGTACTTATATGATCGGTGAATATATGTTTCAAATTGAGTTCATCCTGTTTGAAAATAATCAAGCAATTGGCATTGTCGCGCAATCCATGTTTTGGACATTTAGCAAAAGACTGACGAAGATAGAAACTATCAATTGAGTTGTGCCTCCCTCTTGAAAAATAAGCACGAATTTTCTCCTGTTTCTCATCCATTACTTCATCGAATATTATTACAGAATTAGGTTTCGCTTCTGTTGGGTCTATGACCTCATCACTTTCATTATATGGAAAATATCCAATCCAACAATGTTCTTCAATGTTTCCCCCAGTAACTGGTATTTTGGTTGATGTAAAGACTTTGAATAGATGTACACGTTTTCAAATTTCATGCCGTTTGCATCTAACAATAGAGATAACATCACATTTGTTTTCCCACAATTACTTGAACCACAGATTACTGTTCGTAGAGGATTTGGCAGCAAAGAGCTGTGACGTTGTGGTTGTTCAACATTCTCAATGCTTGACCCTAAGTTCATAATATTCAACGAGTCTTTTTGCTTAACAATCTTCATGATGCCTAGAGGAGCATCGAAATCATACTGAAACATATGTTAATAAGCATTTTTTTATATACTAGTTAATGATGTTATATTGTGTATGTTCGATCACGCGGTTGAGCACTTCTACGCTCCTGTCAAAAGCAAGTATCAAATACGTGTTAAATAGGTCTGAATGTTGAAGCACGTGCTTAACACGTGTCTGATTATTGAAACACGTATCTAGATGTTGAAGCACGTGCTTAACACGTGTCTGATTATTGGAGCACGTGTCTGAACACGTGTCTGAGTAGAGCACGTGTCTGAATGTTGAAGCACGTGCTTAACACGTGTCTGATTATTGAAGCACTTGTCTGAAAACGTGTCTGAGTATTGAAGCACGTGTCTGAGCACGTGACTGAACAAGTGTCTGAATGTTGAAGCACGTGTAGGAGTGTTGAATCACGAGATAAAAGATGTTCATGAATGTACTACTATTCACTTTCTACACCTAATGTATTCAACAGTCTCATAACTTCAATTTTACAGTGTGATCAATAATGAGTAGATATCATTATCATTATTATTCGCATTTCATTCCTCATCTGACCATCATAGTTCGTGAACGATGGTCGCCGGATTGAAACAGTGACCGCCGCCGGTGAAGTCACCATCGTTCGTAAACTATGGTCGCCGGATCGAAACAATGAATGCCGCCGGTGACGTCATCATCTTACGTAAACTATGGTCGCCAGATTGAATCAGTTACTGTCATCGGTTCGAAGCAGTGACGTCATCATCGTTCGTAAACTATGGTCGCCGGATTGAATCAGTTACTGTCATCGGTTAGAAGCAGTGACGTCATCATCGTTCGTAAACCATGGTCGCCGGATTGAATCAGTTACTGTCATCGGTTTGAAGCAGTGACGTCATCATCGTTCGTAAACTATGGTCGCCGGATCTTCAATTCAATGAAACATCACTTACTCGTCAAAATCATTATGTATTTTGATACACATAAAGCTATAGTAAGATGTTCTCCCCACCCAATTTGCAAGCATCATATTGATTTTACCTCATCAAAAATATGGAAATCAACATTCTGCATGTCAAGACTTTTCATTTGATACCTAAAAAGCTATGGTTGACATTCATAGATCCTCCATGACAGTTCACGTGACAGATGCTTCATAGATCCGCAACGTCTCATCCGCCAAGACACGACATGACACCTCGATGGAGAACTCACGTGAAAGACGCCATGACACCTCGTTGAAGACCCACGTGACAGCCGCCATGACAACTCTTTCCGCCACCATGATGCTCTATGGTTTTGCCTTGGGTAAGCTCTATAACCTTCAGCTCAATGGTACGTCATAGCCGCCATGACACCTCGTGACAGACACCTCGTTGGAGCCCCACGTGACAGACACCCCGTCGAAGTGACAGACGTCATGATGTCTCACCGCGTGACAGATCATGTTATTTCAAAATCGTACGAGTCGCACGAGTCGGACGAGTCGAACTGGTGGCGACACCTCCACGAAGCAGTCTGTACCTTCATGCAGTGACGTCACACGTCTGCCCTGTGAAAGCAGCCTATCATCTTGGATTCACACAAGTCGGACGAGTCGAACTGGTGGCACCACCTCCACTAAGCAGTCTGTACCTTCATGCTGTGACGTCACACGTCTGCCTGTGATACCAGCCTGTCATCTTGGAATCGCACGAGCCGAACTGGAGACGCCACCTCCACGAAGCAGTCTGTACCTTCAACGACAGCTATCCCGCGGTGATACCTCCACGAGGTAGTCTGTACCTTCGGCCCGCCATTACAGCTGTCACGCGGTGGCGACAGCTCTATGAAGCAGTCTTTACCTTTGGGCCCGCCATGACAGCTGTCACGCGGTGGCGACACCTCCACAGAGCAGTCTGTACCTTCGACCCGACATGACAGCTGTCATGCGGTGGCGACCCCTCCACGAAGCAGTCTGTACCTTCGGCCTTCCATGAGAGATGTCACGCGGTGGCGACACCTCCACGAAGCAGTCTGTACCTTCGACCCGCCATGACAGATGTCACGCGGTGGCGCCACCTCCACGAAGCAGTCTATACCTTTGGTCCGCCATGACTGCTGTCACGCAGTGGCGACACCTCCACGAAGCAGTCTGTACCTTCAACCCACCATGACAGCTGTC
Organism: Endomychus coccineus; assembly: GCA_958510875.1. NCBI lineage: Eukaryota > Metazoa > Arthropoda > Insecta > Coleoptera > Endomychidae > Endomychus > Endomychus coccineus. The sequence goes on along the minus strand of OY294069.1, from coordinate 106,262,989 downwards.
ACGTGATGGTCGCGTGACCTTGTACATGTGACACACTCTTTACAGGCACCATGTATACTCTTCACAAACAATCTATCCTCATCTCACACACCTTATCACCTGCATCCTTTCCTTATCACCTGCGTCCTTTCAAAACTGATACGGACAACCTCACACCGGATGCACATTGACAGCTAGACCGGAAGTGGAGACCGGATATCCTGCGCGAGAACGAGCCCAGTTAATCTACTGATCTATAACTGTATCTTATTCCACTAATATAAGTTTAGATGGGTATTCTATGAAATAAAATAATTCTCATCAAATATCAGATCATATGCTCCAATGGTAGTAGCCCAACAATGAATTAGTATCAAACTACTCTACACTCGGCTTTCTGATTTCACCTCACAAAAAATGACACCAAATTGAAGGTGAATTTTATTCTTCCCTTATTGTAGCCCCTTTTTTTATTTGTCATGAAATTGTCTGATGCTACAACTTCAGTCGAAATTATCGTTCATAAATAATTAGCTATTAAGAAATCATCGGAAATAATCGTTCATATTGACAAACAGGCGGAGTAAAATTACTAATACAAGCAGCAGTAGCTGCTAGTTGATACTTGGAAGTAGACAAAAAACAATCACATAACTGGATAGGACCAAAAGGTTTGAGACAAGCGGAGATACTCCTGGGAAACTATAACCAGAAGAGATCTGACGACTGCATCAACCTAGGAAAAAGTAGACTCAGGAACCAACAAGAATCTTATTTACAGGGCACTGCCGGTTGAAAGGACACCTTAGGAAGTTTGGATTAGTAGAAGAAGTATAGTGCAGGTTCGGTGAGATGAAGGACAAAACCTCTACACACGCTCTCACAGAATGCACTATCTTGTGATACCAAAGGACTCGCACCTCGAGGAGTACCAAATCGGAGAGGGAGATTTACCTAACGTGACCCCGAACCTTCCTAAAGCTAGACAGATTGGGAGGAAAAGCTATAGTCGTTGAGATGTCCTGACACAAGTTGTTGGTCGCAGTGTGAAAATATCCCCAACGCAATAAAATTGGATACAATACTACTATAATAATTAATCCGAAATGTATAAGACCTGAGAAACAATCGATATACCATATTACTCTCAAATATTACTTCACTGATATAGTCATCACCGAAACAAGTAAATAAGTGGAAAGAGTATTTTCATGATTTTCTATTTTTTCTACCGTGGAATGGATACACGGAAAGCAATAAAGAAAACGTTATGTCATTAATGTTTATTTCAACTAAAGGAAACTCAATCATTGATTATTCATTTTATAATACATTGAACAGCATCGTAGTGAAGCCAACGCTCAGAAGACTCCTTAAAATATCCTATCTTGAAAAAAAGTGGAAGTAAGAAACCTATGAAAAATTCCCAAGTGAGCTTAGAAGAAATATGTATGGATTATATTTGGTGAACTCTTGTATGTATGGAAACAGTTGACAATCATGATAGAGGACATTTCCAGATACTTACTGCACTAGAAGCTGAAACTAATTTCTTACTTTATGATCGTCGAAAACAGAAAGTAATTGTTATCATGCCATATGTATGGAGTTATAACGTTGGAAAAGGCAGGTACTTACTTGTGCAGAATAGGAATACCAAGCAGCATGATAAATTTGTTCGTAGTGTACGAAAACCATTGCCAACGCATTGAATAATTGTATGCATTTTTGAACTTTTCTATGCTTTATGACCTGCAAAGAGAAAACATATACAGTACTAGTTGAAATTATTAGAAATATTTTCATCATATTTCTCTCAGTTCAGTAGCCGTACCTCACCACGGCAATCATATATTTTTTGAGGCTTGTGAATTAACTTGAACCTTTAAAAAAGTGTGGTATGTGGACTGTCAATTTGATTGAGTTCCAACTATCTGAAAATCATGGAAATCAAATCGCCTCACTAGCCGACGACGATGTGAAGAAACAGACATATAATTGAATTGAATTAATTAGAGAAAAATTATTTGAGCAAGTCATGGGCTAATGATGAAACAGCACACTCAAAGGGTATACAAGATTACATATTCATTGAGGTACCAATCATGAGTATATCAGTACCACGCAATGAGTACCTTGGATGGAAAAATTTAATATTGATAAGTCTAGTAAATTATAGATTCCCAAAGATTATAGGATTGGCATGATTAAATGTTAATGGTCAAGTTTCTGTAGATCGATGAGTTACATCACTCGCATTTCTCAATCGTTTATTCAATAAGAAAGAATACTGCAAGCATAATCCAAAGTCTGTGTTAAATGCGCCGGAAATCATAACAAAGCAGACTGTGATATACCAAAGAATACACCCGTAAAAAGAAATAATGTAATGTTATGTAACGTAATGTAACGTAATGTAATGTAATGCCGGTTTTATTAGGCGGAGTTCACCAACAGTGTGGTGTTCTTCCACTCAACCTCACTAGTTTTACACAGTTTTGACAATGCTTTGATTCCGTTTTCAAATATACATTCACTAAGTGTAAATTGAAAAAGTATGACTCAATGAAGATATGTGGGTTAATCAATAATTGTATAGGGGCGCATCTGGCAGGGAATCGCGGTAGTGGCGTAGCCAAAGACCTTCAAAAAAGGAAAAGGAACCTTGAATTAATGTAAATGGGACACAAAGTAGTAAGCCGAGAAGTTTTACATTTCGAAAAGTTACCTATGACTTCACCACAACGAAATAATAAGTCACAGTGGATTAATTTCACATAAAAGGCCAATGATATTCTAGGAAGAAATCAAGGAATACAGTGAACAAAGACAAATAATGTCCCATAACAGGCAGGCCCTAGCCGTCTCGCCATCCCGCACAGTCCGACTGTTCATCGCCCCACGAACTACGCCTACCACGCTGCTTGCTCGCTCTGCTTGTGTTCTTGCTCATGTGAGTTGTTGTCTTATTTACCCAGTGAATTATTGTTCTTTCGTTATTATTTCGTCACTCTATTGTATAACTTAGTATACATAGAGCTGCACGAATATAACTCAGCCATAATTTGCTCCGAACTTTACATATACCTTTGGTATATGGACCAGTGCGACAAACTACCCCAGTGACCAGTGAACCTTGATTATTTGTGTGCATTTTGAACATTAGATCTTTGTCTCGCCCTACGCGCTGTGTATACCTGGTATACCAGTCTAGGCAGACGTAGCATCGCCCCTTTTTCATCGGCCTCTGTATTTATTCACTGTTAGTATTGCTATGTATGTACACTTGTACATGAAAGGATTACCATTAAAACTCAGAAGAAACGTAACTATTTATTAACACATTACTAATAATACACATTGCTTAGATTTCCCATAGGTTAATGCCGTTATTTTTAGCGGGAACTGGCGTCATCGAAGAAGTGTTCACAGAAGAACACCGAATACACCACAGCCCTCCGCGACAAGATTCTAGGCCACTTATAAGTTTAATCTATTTGGCACTTTAACTTGTCGTCTGGGTCTTTCCACACTAACTGTAGCACCATTTACATTTTGCATCTGAACCTGACTAATATCTACTGTCCCGAACAGTGGGAGTCATCTTGGAAATAGGATCATTTACATCAATTTTTATCTTATTATCTAACACCTTATCTCTAACCATATTAGTATTAGGTACTACTTCAGGCCTAATATTATTCTCAATTCTAGATGTTTCAATCATCTGATCTAAATGCCTTTTCCAAATTTGTTCCTCCTTAGTTTTAACTAAATATATTCTTGGTCCCAAAACTTTATATACCTGTCCTGCAATCCAAATTGTCTTATTCTTGTTCCTATAATCCTTTACATGAACCTCCTCCCCAACAGAAAATGTTACTTCTCTGCCCGAAGTGACACGTTTATTTTCTCGGGTTTCATTATTTGGTCTAATCTTATCTAACCTAACCGGAATCGGTCTACCAAACATCAACTCCGCTGGTTTCTTTTTCGTCGTGCCATGCTCTGTGGTTCTATATGTTAATAGATATCGTGCAATAATCGTGCTAATTAGTACATTGCTATTGATTGGGTCGTTAAATGCCTTATACAATCCACTTTTTACCGACTTTACCGTGTTTTCCGCCGCGCCATTAGTAGCCGGATGATACGGAGGTGAAGTCACATGCCTAATACCATTTCTGACACAAAAAGTTAAAAACTCCGCAGATGAAAATTGCGGTCCGTTATCGCTAACTATGCTATCCGGAATACCGAAACAAGCGAATATCTTTCGCAATTCCGTTATAGTACCAACTGTACTCATCGAACTCATCTCTACCACCTCAGGCCACTTACTATACGCGTCTATAAGTATCAGAAACATTTTATTTTTCACTGGACCAAAAAAATCTATGTGCACTCGCTCAAAAACTTTTCTTGATTCCGAATAAGAAATTACTGCCGCTTTTGGTGGGCTAGGTCTTGCCTTGATGCAACTATCACAACTCTTAACTAAATCCTCAATATCTCTATCGATACCAGGCCACCAAAAGTAAGATCTCGCTTTACATTTCATCCGTACAATACCCGGATGCGAAACGTGTATCTCCTTTAACAATTCCTTCCTCAACTTACTCGGTACCACTACTCTATGCCCTAGCATGATTATTTCTCTCTCTATTGTAAACTCGCTACGTCTAACAAAATACGATTTTAACCCTATATCTTCTTGGCTTAAATAGTTTGACCACCCTTCTCTTATAAAATTAAAAATCTTAGCAAGTACCGGATCGTTCTTTGTCTCGATTTTAATTATCGTTGCGTTTATAGGTAACTCGGAATTTTCTTGTATAAAATGAAAGTATGTATAATCGTCCGTATCTGCTGATGAAAAATTTATAGGAATAGGCAAACGCGACAGACAATCCGCGTTGGAATTTAACTCGCCTTTAATGTGCTGAATCTTAAATTTAAATGAACTTAAATATACCGCCCATCTTTGCAACCGTCCTGCTGCCATTGCTGGAATTCCTTTCCTTTCACCAAAAATAAACGTTAACGGTTTGTGATCAGTGACCAACACGAATTCTTGTCCTATTAAATACTGTGCTAAACGTTTAACCGAAAAATATATAGCTAATGCCTCCTTATCAATCATAGAGTAATTTTTTTCGGCTGTTGATAAACTACGCGAAACGAAATTTATCGGTCTCTCCTCTCCATTTGGAAAAACATGCGACAACACTCCTCCCACTCCATAAGGACTTGCGTCACACGCTAGTTTTATTGGTAAACTAGGATCATAGTGAACCAGTACCCTTTCTGACGCAATAATTTCTTTAACTTTTCTGAAAGCTTTATCACAATCCTGATTCCACATAAAATCCGTATCCTTATTTAAAAGACTATACATCGGGCTCAGTAACGTCGCTACATTACCTATAAATTTTGAATAATAATTGATCATTCCGATCACTGATCTAAGTTGCGTTAAATTTTCTGGCTTTGGCGCACTTAAAATCGCTTTTACCTTTTCTGGATCCTTTCGCAAACCCTCCTTATCTATAATATGTCCCAAATAAAAAATTCTGTCTTGGAAAAAACTACATTTTTTACTTTTTAATTTAAAACCTGCATTATTTAATCTTGCAAAAACTTCTCTTAAATTCTGTAAGTGTTCTTTGTCATTTGCACCGGTTACTACAATGTTGTCTATAAAGTTTATTACCCCTTTAACACCTTGCAGGGTCTGCTCTATAGTTTTTTGAAAAACTGCGCAAGCTGGTTTGGTACCAAATGGTAACCTCTCCACCTTAAATACACCCCGATGTGTACTCCAAGCGAGTAAATGTTTGGTAGTCTCCTCCAGTTCCAACTGATTATATGCATGCGAAAGATCCAACTTACTGAATTTTTCCCCCCCTTGTAAAGCTGCAAACAAATTATCAATATGAGGTAGGGGATGTTTAATATCCTCTAGCACATCATTTACTGTGACTTTATAATCTGCACAGAGACGTAGAGTACCATCTTTCTTGAAAATTGGCACTAGAGGCGTACCCCACTGAGAATTTGGTATCTGCGAAATAACTCCTTCCTTTTCCAACCTTAACAGCTCTTCATCAACTTTAGCTCTATATGCGAATGGTAAATTCCGAGGTTTACAAAATTTAGGTTGTGCACCCTCTTTTAAATCTAATCTTATTTTCTTATACTTGTAACACCCTAATTCTTCAGAAAATAAATTCGAAAACTCCTCTAATAAATCTTGTAAATTATAAGTCTCTACAAAATTGTGTCTAACCTTATTGCTCAAAATATTAACCTGAAAAATATCTATTAAATCTCTACCTAATAGTGGAGGACCACCTCCTTTAATAACTAATAACTCGACTCTGTGTGTTATTTTATCCACACACATAGGCACTATGATTTTTCCTGCTGGAAATATCTCTCTACCATCATAGCTCTTGAGAATGATATTAGTTCTGAGCAAGGGAAATTTGAAAAAAAACTTATCATATGTTCCTAATGAAATTGCTGAGATACCGGCCCCTGTATCCAATTCCATCTTAATAAAAACATCTCCAATTACAGCATTGATTAAAATGGGCTTATAACTACTGCTGTGTAAATGAAAAATTGTTAAATCTGTACTTTCAGAAATATTCCCTTGTGTATTAACGCCTGACGAACTATTTCCCTCTTCTAAAAAATTCTGCCTACTAAAATTGTTGTTACTACCCTTATTACTTCCACAAACCTTTGCAATATGTCCTACTTTTGAACATATTTTACATTTATAATTTCTAGCAACACACATGCTGAAATCATGATTATCCTTGCCACAAGCATAACAATCTATTTTCTTTACCTGTCCATTCTTCGGAGCTACTCTAACCTGTTTGTTCGACGACCAACTCTTCCTCTCTGACACTCTGTACACACTTTCACTCTTAACACTTCTACTTGTTTCTAACGATGCTTCCTTCTTTACAGCTATGTCAACCAATTCCTCTAGTGACTTCGTAGATGGGTCCTCTTCACAGAGCCTGTCTAATACCTTTCCTTTTGACATGCCTACTACAAATCTGTCTTTTAAGACTGAATTTAACACCGGCCCAAATCTACAGTTTACTGCAAGCTTCTTGATACGAGCATACCATCCATTGATACTCTCATTAGCCAACTGTTTTGCTTCATAGAAGTTGATTCTTTCTTTAAATGCTGCAACCTTCTTAAAATTTCACATAATTGTACATAAGTCTTCGTACTCGGTAGATCCGGGTCACAAAGATCCCTCAAGGTTGTATAAACGGGAGCATCAACTGAAGTTAGTAATACACCCACGCGTTTCTCTTCTACGATTGAGTTTACATGTAAAAATTGTTCCAAACGTTCCTTGTAAACAATAAAATCGTCCGTCGATTTAAAAATTGGCATACTGCCTAACATTGCCATCTTGACAATTTAAAACACTGTTTTGATCCTCGTCGCCACTTTGTGCTATGTATGTACACTTGTACATGAAAGGATTACCATTAAAACTCAGAAGAAACGTAACTATTTATTAACACATTACTAATAATACACATTGCTTAGATTTCCCATAGGTTAATGTCGTTATTTTTAGCGGGAACTGGCGTCATCGAAGAAGTGTTCACAGAAGAACACCGAATACACCACAAGTATAACCTGCAGTAAAAACAGGGCCCAGTGCTCCTGTCTGTGTATATTCTGTTCCAGAGCTAGCTAATCGGACTCAACAACCACAGAGGGCCCCCTTGCTGGGCCCCACATCACCTCATCGCCCCATTCTAGGATACCAGCGGTATCACGCATTCCATTAATCGAAATCATCTATTCTTTTCTAAATTACATGGAAACACTAATTCACAATTTTGATAAAGAAAACAAACATTGTCGAAACGTCAAAAATAATTATTTTCAATATATCTACGAACCAATATTCCAAGAAAGCATACAGATATTACAAATAAATATATATATATATGTATATTCTTTTGTTGATATTCTTGAACCATTTGTAATATTTGTATGTTTTCTTGGTATATTGGTTCATATATATACTGATAATGGAATAAAAATTCTGTTTTGACGTTTCGACAATGTTTATTGCCTTTATCAAAATTGTTAATTGAATCAGTGTTTCCACGTAATTTAGAAAAGAATAGATGATTTCGATTAATGAAATGCGTCTGCAGCCGACTTGTGTTTTAAGATCCAATTAAAACTGCAGAAAACATTGGATCGGTTGTGTGTGAAAGAGTAATGTATGGCTAATTACAATTTGAAATAGATTGAATTTGATTAAATACAAGACATTTTAAGATTGTACAATTGTAAATATCTATGAATTATTGTATGAATTAGTTATTCTATGATAAGCATTTCAGATCTATCATAATCAACTATTCCAGTTTAAGATAATTCTATGTTCAAATTAATTTGAAGTGCCACTTTCCATTTGTCTATTTAAAATTCAACCTAAAAAAGATGAAGTATTATTTAACTGTGACACTATGGAGTAACAACTTTGAGGTTGAATTCCATAGAATTATCTTAAACTAATCCAATGTTTTCTGCAGTTTTAATTGGATCTTAAAACACAAGTCGGCTGCAGATGCATTTCATTAATCGAAATCATCTATTCTTTTCTAAATTACATGGAAACACTAATCTACAATTTTGATAAAGACAATAAACATTGTCGAAACGTCAAAAAGAATTTTTATTTCATTTTATTTTCAGTATATATACGAACCAATATACCAAGAAAGCATACAAATATATATATATATATATACATATATATATATATATATATATATATATATTCTTTTGTTGATATTCTTGAACCATTTGTAATATTTGTATGTTTTCTTGGTATATTGGTTCGTATATATACTGATAATGAAATAAAAATTCTGTTTTGACGTTTCGACAACGTTTATTGCCTTTATCAAAAATTGTTAATTGAATTAGTGTTTCCATGTAATTTAGAAAAGAATAGATGATTTTGATTAATGAAATGCGTCTGCAGCCGACTTGTGTTTTAAGATCCAATTAAAACTGCAGAAAACATTGGATCGGTTGTGAGTGAAAGAGTAATGTATGGCTAACTACAATTTGAAATAGATTGAATTTGATTAAATACAAGACATTCCAATATTGTACAATTATAAATATCTATGAATTATTGAATGAATTAGTTACTCTATGATAAGTATTTCTATCATAACTATTCAAGTTTAAGATAATTCTATGGAATTTAACCTCAAAATTGTTACTCTATAGTGTCATAGTTAAATAATACTTCATCTTTTTTAGGTTGAATTTTAAATAGACAATGGAAAGTGGTACTTCAAATTAATAAAATTTTGTTAAGTTTGAATTAGATTATTGTACAGTTTCGAAAGATTGGAATTTATTTTGTCATTTACACAATTGTTCTTTTTAATTTGAATAGATTCTAATATCAAACGTTTGTTGTCGTTTGTTTCAATATTTAAAATTTTTGTATTGTTGTAGTCGAAAGTATGGTTAGTGTCTTTCACATGTTTATTGAGCGCAGTTGATGAATTTTTGGTATATTTGTGGCCATTTAATCTTTTTTCGAGGTATTGTGAAGATTGGCCAATATATACCTTTTCGCAATCTTTGCAAGGGATGGAATAAACAGTATGGGTTATTTTTTTGAAAGGTACGCTGCTTTTTAATTTTGTAAAGAGACTTTTCTGATTTAAATAACTCTTATGACATATATGTAGGTCATAAGGTTTCACTATATTACAAATTTTCTCTGAAAGTCCACTGATATATGGTAGTGATATGTAATGCCTATCATTAGTTTTCTCATTATTGGTATTGATTCCACCAAATGAGTTATAAAATTTATGAATTTTGTCTTTAGTTATCGAATTTACTAAATCAATGGGATAACCATTTCTTATTAAAGTTTCTTTTGTTTTTGTAATAGATATAGTTCTCAGTTCAGGAGAACTTAGTCGAATAGCTCTATCTATTAGATTTATAATAACATTTTTCTTATATTTTTTAGGTATATTAGAATTGAAATTAGTATACCTTCCTGACCAAGTAGGTTTGGTATACCATTTTGTTAGAATTTTGTTATCATTTGATTTTCTTACTAAAGTTAAATCTAAAAAATTTATTTCGTTATGATTTTCTAATTCAATCGTAAATTGTAACTTATGGTGAAAGGAATTGAAAGAATTCAAAAATTCATTACATTTGTTTTCAGGGATTGCAGCAATACAATCATCAACATATCTTTTGAAGAAGGCTATATTATAATTTAGTTGAGATACTACTTTTTCTTCAAGGAATTCCATTACTATTTGGGCTATGATACTTGATATTGGAGAGCCCATTGTTTTCTGCAGTTTTAATTGGATCTTAAAACACAAGTCGGCTGCAGACGCATTTCATTAATCAAAATCATCTATTCTTTTCTAAATTACATGGAAACACTAATTCAATTAACAATTTTTGATAAAGGCAATAAACGTTGTCGAAACGTCAAAACAGAATTTTTATTTCATTATCAGTATATATACGAACCAATATACCAAGAAAACATACAAATATATATATATATATATATATATATATACATATGAGGAAAGTAGTCTCTTGACTGAACAAGTTAAAAACTGAAAATTTTTGGAAACAACTAAAAGATGTTTTCCTTGAGGTTGCAGTCAATGGGAACGGCCAATATAAAGAGAAACTCTTTGTTAAATTGTCGAGCTTTCGAAATAATTTATTTTCATTTTCAAGACATCTGAAAAACAAGGTCTAATTGTAAAACAAACGTCACTTGTAAATAGTGAAAACGACTTACTAACTTGAGGTTGCTGGCATAAAACTAACAGCGCACAAAATCATCAATATCTTATAAAACAACATACAAACATATTAAAAGTGATTTAAAAATTCCAGTAACATTAAAGATAAACATTCCTGTCTGCCATTGGAAACAATGAAAACTGACAGAAGGAAAGTCATAAATCAATTGACAAGTCTATTCAGCCAATTGGAGAAGACCACTTGTTAGATACCAAGGTCTCACACTTGATTTACGGCGGTAGATTTGAAACTAGAACAGGGTCGCCTTCGCCCTTTTAGTCGAAATTAAGTAAATAATTGTATATCACACTTAAATTTGCAATATCAGAACGTTTGTTCATACAATTCGGTTGATTCTTAATAAAAACCATTTCGAGGAAATTTCTTTTGGAACAATTATTTTCCCTAGCCAAAATAGTTGGATTATTGAAATTGCCAAAATGTTTGAAATCTATAGTGTGCTCTGCAAGTGCACAACTATTTTTTTTTAACTTACAATCACTTTTATGTGAAGTAATGCGTCCTGATAAATTTCTCCCGGTTTGTCCTATGTAGACCTTTTCGCAATTCAAACAAGGAATACTGTAAATTACATTAGAACACTCTAGTGTTGTTAGAGGAACCTTAGTTTTTGTGAAGAGGCTTGACACTGTTTTTAAATTTTTTTTTAGCAATCCGAGTACCCTGCAGCAGGCAGCAAACAAGTTGGTTTCAAAATTACTCAAGGATAAATTAATTGATGCAATGACAGCTAAAAGTTTGAATATTTATAATGCGATCGCTCCACGTTTCTATGCTCTTCCTAAAATTCACAAACCCACTCTGGCTTTGAGACCTATTGTGTCTTCGATAAATGCCCCGAACAGTAAACTAGCACAATTTCTGACTGAAATTTTGACTAATTCGTATGATACAGACAATGATTACTATATCAAGGATTCATTCTCTTTCAGTAACTTCATAAACAATTACGAACTACCTGAAAATTACATTGTTGTGAGTTTTGATGTGGTGTCTTTATTTTCCAATTTACCTTTTGAAGTAGTCAGACAGAGTTTATCCAATAAATGGAACATAATTTCAAATCATTGTAATTTAACTTGGAGTGCTTTTGTTGACATTTTGGAGTTTATTTTCGAATCCAATTTTCTTATTTTTGACAATGCTTATTACAAACAGATTTTTGGTACCCCCATGGGATCAACCATTTCACCCATACTAGTTAATTTTGTACTTGATGATTTGGTGAAAGATGTGGTATCATTCATTCCTTTTAATATTCCTTTCGTAAAGCGGTATGTTGATGACTTAATTCTCGCTGTACCAGCAGGCAGAGTTAATGAGGCTCTATATTATTTTAATAGTTACAATATACACCTACAGTTCACCTCAGAAGAGGAAGATAATCAAAGTATCCCTTTTTTAGATATGAGAGTTTGTAGAGGTAATGACAACATTCTCCGTACAAAGTGGTACAGAAAACCTATATGTAGTAACAGATTCATCAGTTACCATTCATACCATCCTCTCAATATGAAAATAAATCTGATCATCGCTTTAAAGAGCAGAGTGATTCATTTATCACATCCTACATACCGGTTTTAATGTATGAAGGAATTAAGAGCCATTTTGAAAGAAAATTCATATCCATTAAAATTAATTAATAAATTTTTGTTCAATTCTGATCAAAAACAAAATTTAAACAATAATCAAGTCCCAACTAATATTACTCCAAATGTAAACAATAATGTTACAAACAATACTAACGAAGAATTGCCACCTCAACAAATTACTTTTTTGTACAGGACTCTACCTTACATTGAAGATCTCACACCAAAGCTTACCAACATTTTCAAATTAGAAAATCTTCGGATTGCTAAAAAAAATTTAAAAACAGTGTCAAGCCTCTTCACAAAAACTAAGGTTCCTCTAACAACACTAGAGTGTTCTAATGTAATTTACAGTATTCCTTGTTTGAATTGCGAAAAGGTCTACATAGGACAAACCGGGAGAAATTTATCAGGACGCATTACTTCACATAAAAGTGATTGTAAGTTAAAAAAAAATAGTTGTGCACTTGCAGAGCACACTATAGATTTCAAACATTTTGGCAATTTCAATAATCCAACTATTTTGGCTAGGGAAAATAATTGTTCTAAAAGAAATTTCCTCGAAATGGTTTTTATTAAGAATCAACCGAATTGTATGAACAAACGTTCTGATATTGCAAATTTAAGTGTGATATACAATTATTTACTTAATTTCGACTAAAAGGGCGAAGGCGACCCTGTTCTAGTTTCAAATCTACCGCCGTAAATCAAGTGTGAGACCTTGGTATCTAACAAGTGGTCTTCTCCAATTGGCTGAATAGACTTGTCAATTGATTTATGACTTTCCTTCTGTCAGTTTTCATTGTTTCCAATGGCAGACAGGAATGTTTATCTTTAATGTTACTGGAATTTTTAAATCACTTTTAATATGTTTGTATGTTGTTTTATAAGATATTGATGATTTTGTGCGCTGTTAGTTTTATGCCAGCAACCTCAAGTTAGTAAGTCGTTTTCACTATTTACAAGTGACGTTTGTTTTACAATTAGACCTTGTTTTTCAGATGTCTTGAAAATGAAAATAAATTATTTCGAAAGCTCGACAATTTAACAAAGAGTTTCTCTTTATATTGGCCGTTCCCATTGACTGCAACCTCAAGGAAAACTTGAGGTTGCAGTCAATGGGAACGGCCAATATAAAGAGAAACTCTTTGTTAAATTGTCGAGCTTTCGAAATAATTTATTTTCATTTTCAAGACATTAACTTGAGGTTGCTGGCATAAAACTAACAGCGCACAAAATCATCAATATCTTATAAAACAACATACAAACATATTAAAATACAAAGAGTTTCTCTTTATATTGCCCGTTCCCATTGACTACAACCTCAAGGAAAACATCTTTTAGTTGTTTCCAAAAATTTTCAGTTTTTAACTTGTTCAGTCAAGAGACTACTTTCCTCATATATATATATATATAGATTTTCCAGACTCTACGGTCGAATCACCTGAAGATGGCAAATGCGACTTTGCCGAAACGTCGTGAAATTGGTCCTTTTGAGGACCGAAACCACACAACGCGGATCAATACCCGAGAATCCAGTTCTACATATATATATATAAACAAGTTTAAAGTTTCTTTGCCTAATTGGCCACTATCGTGTATGTAACTTAAGAGATATAGAATTAAATTTTCTGAATTATGAAGATAACTTAGATAATTTAACATAGGATTATAAAGATGAATAAACGTAAAAGATTGAACCATAGGCGGGATTCGAACCCACATTTCTGGATTTCTAGTCCAGGGTGTTAACCAATTACACCACTTCGGTCCTGTTAGATTTTTATATTTTTGTAAATATAAACCTCTGAAAGGATAGTAATTACCCGAGAATCCAGTTCTACATATATATATATATATATATATATATATATATAAGAGATATAGAATTAAATTTTCTGAATTATGAAGATAACTTAGATAATTTAACATCGGATTATAAAGATGAATAAACGTAAAAGATTGAACCATAGGCGGGATTCGAACCCACATTTCTGGATTTTTAGTCCAGGGTGTTTACCAATTACACCACTTCGGTCCTGTTAGATTTTTATATTTTTGTAAATATAAACCTCTGAAAGGATAGTAGATCATTGATGAACACAATGCGATTCGATGCCCTACCATAGATCAACTATTCACGCACATTCATCTGAAGTTCAGTCGTTTTTTGAAGTGAGGATTGTAGGTTAGTACTGCTATGGTTGGCAGTTACTTGACAGTTCTTATTCAAATGACAGCATCCCGGTTCTTATATATTTCAATAGAACTGACTGAGAATTGTTCTGGTTAATTATAAACAAGTTTAAAGTTTCTTTGCCTAATTGGCCACTATCGTGCATGTAACTTAAGAGATATAGAATTAAATTTTCTGAATTATGAAGATAACTTAGATAATTTAACATAGGATTATAAAGATGAATAAACGTAAAAGATTGAACCATAGGCGGGATTCGAACCCACATTTCTGGATTTCTAGTCCAGGGTGTTTACCAATTACACCACTTCGGTCCTGTTAGATTTTTATATTTTTGTAAATATAAACCTCTGAAAGGATAGTAGATCATTGATGAACACAATGCGATTCGATGCCCTACCATAGATCAACTATTCACGCACATTCATCTGAAGTTCAGTCGTTTTTTGAAGTAAGGATTGTAGGTTAGTACTGCTATGGTTGGCAGTTACTTGACAGTTCTTATTCAAATGACAGCATCCCGGTTCTTATATATTTCAATAGAACTGACTGACAATTGTTCTGGTTAATTATAAACAAGTTTAAAGTTTCTTTGGTTACTTTATGTACGAGGGACAGCGATATAGGCAAATCGAAGGAGCACCGATGGGATCACCAATCTCACCAGTGATCGCAAATCTTTTCATGGAGGATTTTGAAATTAAAGCTCTTAACACAGCGCAACTAAAGCCCAAACTTTGGCTCAGATATGTAGATGATATTTTCGTTATTTGGCCACATGGAGAAGGACAACTAAGAGGGTTTCTCGATCACCTGAATGGAATCCATTATCGGATAAAATTCACAATAGAAGCCGAAGAGAACAACCAATTACCATTTCTAGATGTTTTGGTAACAAAGGAAACTGACGGCAGTTTGGGACATACAGTATTCAGAAAAAAGACCCACACGAACCGATATTTGAATAGTAACTCGCATCACCATCCATCCCAGCTACAATCAGTCGTAAATACCCTCATGACAAGGTCAAAACGTCTCGCTGATGCGGAGAACTTTGATGGAGAAATGGAAACCATCCGAGCAGCCCTTGGGATGAATGGCTATTCAAGAAAACAGATTCATAACTCTCAACGCAAAAATGAGAAGGATGTCAACAATGAATATCAACCAGTGGGAAACGCTTTTCTACCTTACATAAAAGGCACAACTGACAAAATCTGCAAAATACTGAGCCGTCATGATATCAAAACAACCTTCACAACAAATAGAGAAATCAAAAATGTTCTTCGGAATCCAAAAGACAGAATTCCTCTAGAATGCCAAGGAGTGTACGAGGTGCCATGTGGTAATTGTGAAAAGACATACATCGGACAGACCAACAGACGCATTGATGTGCGAAAGACTGAACATGCAAACGCTGTGTCGAAAAACGAAACCACGTCTTCACTAGCTGAACCTGTAAGAAGTACTGGCCATATGATCAACTTTAGAGGCACTAAGACTCTAGCCAACATTGAACACATCTACACCAGAGTAACCAGGGAGGCAATAGAGATCGAGAAACGTCCACATAGTCTTAACAAACGAGATGACGGACTGAGATTACCAGCAACATGGAAACCCGCTTTAGAAAGTCGGAAGATACAACTAAAAACAAGAGAGAACGTGGTATCCAGTGCACGTGCAACAGGTCACGGAAACTTTCCGGCTGATTCCAGCGTCGCAATGACGTCATCCAAACGTATCACTCGGAGCCAAACACGAAGAAATCAACCAAGCGTGAAATAGTTCGGAAGTCCAAAGGTCAAGCATAACGGGGGATATAAATACCTGTCCCTCCAAGTAAGCGTCAGTTCGCCTAGATTTTCCAGACTCTACGGTCGAATCACCTGAAGATGGCAAATGCGACTTTGCCGAAACGTCGTGAAATTGGTCCTTTTGAGGACCGAAACCACACAACGCGGATCAATACCCGAGAATCCAGTTCTACACATTATGTCCGCGAGAACCTAAGAAGAAACATATATATATATATATATATATATATATATATATATATATATATATATATATATATATATATTCTTTTGTTGATATTCTTGAACCATTTGTAATATTTGTATGTTTTCTTGGTATATTGGTTCGTATATATACTGATAATGAAATAAAAATTCTGTTTTGACGTTTCGACAACGTTTATTGCCTTAATCAAAAATTGTTAATTGAATTAGTGTTTCCATGTAATTTAGAAAAGAATAGATGATTTTGATTAATGAAATGCGTCTGCAGCCGACTTGTGTTTTAAGATCCAATTAAAACTGCAGAAAACATTGGATCGGTTGTGAGTGAAAGAGTAATGTATGGCTAACTACAATTTGAAATAGATTGAATTTGATTAAATACAAGACATTCCAATATTGTACAATTATAAATATCTATGAATTATTGAATGAATTAGTTACTCTATGATAAGTATTTCTATCATAACTATTCAAGTTTAAGATAATTCTATGGAATTTAACCTCAAAATTGTTACTCTATAGTGTCATAGTTAAATAATACTTCATCTTTTTTAGGTTGAATTTTAAATAGACAATGGAAAGTGGTACTTCAAATTAATAAAATTTTGTTAAGTTTGAATTAAATTATTGTACAGTTTCGAAAGATTGGAATCTATTTTGTCATTTACACAATTGTTCTTTTTAATTTGAATAGATTCTAATATCAAACGTTTGTTGTCGTTTGTTTCAATATTTAAAATTTTTGTATTGTTGTAGTCGAAAGTATGGTTAGTGTCTTTCACATGTTTATTGAGCGCAGTTGATGAATTTTTGGTATATTTGTGGCCATTTAATCTTTTTTCGAGGTATTGTGAAGATTGGCCAATATATACCTTTTCGCAATCTTTGCAAGGGATGGAATAAACAGTATGGGTTATTTTTTTGGAAGGTACGCTGCTTTTTAATTTTGTAAAGAGACTTTTCTGATTTAAATAACTCTTATGACATATATGTAGGTCATAAGGTTTCACTATATTACAAATTTTCTCTGAAAGTCCACTGATATATGGTAGTGATATGTAATGCCTATCATTAGTTTTCTCATTATTGGTATTGATTCCACCAAATGAGTTATAAAATTTATGAATTTTGTCTTTAGTTATCGAATTTACTAAATCAATGGGATAACCATTTCTTATTAAAGTTTCTTTTGTTTTTGTAATAGATATAGTTCTCAGTTCAGGAGAACTTAGTCGAATAGCTCTATCTATTAGATTTATAATAACATTTTTCTTATATTTTTTAGGTATATAAGAATTGAAATTAGTATACCTTCCTGACCAAGTAGGTTTGGTATACCATTTTGTTAGAATTTTGTTATCATTTGATTTTCTTACTAAAGTTAAATCTAAAAAATTTATTTCGTTATGATTTTCTAATTCAATCGTAAATTGTAACTTATGGTGAAAGGAATTGAAAGAATTCAAAAATTCATTACATTTGTTTTCAGGGATTGCAGCAATACAATCATCAACATATCTTTTGATATGTTGTAAATGACAAAATAGATTCCAATCTTTCGAAACTGTACAATAATCTAATTCAAACTTAACAAAATTTTATTAATTTGAAGTACCACTTTCCATTGTCTATTTAAAATTCAACCTAAAAAAGATGAAGTATTATTTAACTATGACACTATAGAGTAACAATTTTGAGGTTAAATTCCATAGAATTATCTTAAACTTGAATAGTTATGATAGAAATACTTATCATTCAATAATTCATAGATATTTATAATTGTACAATATTGGAATGTCTTGTATTTAATCAAATTCAATCTATTTCAAATTGTAGTTAGCCATACATTACTCTTTCACTCACAACCGATCCAATGTTTTCTGCAGTTTTAATTGGATCTTAAAACACAAGTCGGCTGCAGACGCATTTCATTAATCAAAATCATCTATTCTTTTCTAAATTACATGGAAACACTAATTCAATTAACAATTTTTGATAAAGGCAATAAACGTTGTCGAAACGTCAAAACAGAATTTTTATTTCATTATCAGTATATATACGAACCAATATACCAAGAAAACATACAAATATATATATATATATATATATATATAGTTAAGAAACTCTTTACTGAGTTTTGATTGCCCCAAGTTTTGGTGACAATTAATACAATAACCTCTTTTGAGTTTATTTTAATTATATGTATTATTATTTGAATTCTAAGTTTTAATTTAAATTTCCGACTAGCTCTTTATTTATTTTGATTTGATTTTAATATGATTTGAATTGAATGAATGATGTGTATGTTATATGGAATTATACAGAATATTTTAATTTGAATGTAATAAGTTTATATTTTAATTATTAATGACTGTGTAATTATATTAGGTTGACAGATTTTTCGAGTTACATTTATGTTCTAAATTTCTATGTTGTCAAATAGTTCTTTGTTATTTTATATTCTCTATGTTTAACCTCAAAATTACTTAATATTACTTCTTGTTTACAAACGACAATCTTACATTCGAAAATACAAATAACGATACAATGAGGATATTATAAATAAGCTTACTTTTAGTTATATCCAATAATACGAGAAATAATGTAGTCAATGTTCAGTTGAGTTTATGTTTTCTTGGTTATTGGAATAATCACTTTGAAACAATGCTCTGCTATTATTACACTACACAGGTAAACTATATTGAAACTTCTTTATAATACAGGAACTGTTGATAATAAATTGTTAACTGTTTTATTCTTTTAAGATATAAATAAAACTGCTTCTATTGATGTACTGGATTGCTATCGAAGACTGAATATTCTACGATGCTACTTATTAACTGTGGTTATTATAACCTTAAACTTTGTTATGAAGACTCAAGAACACTACTTGATTCGTAGGAATAATTTACTTGCTTTGGTTACTTCAACTTGTCGAAGCTACAGAGACTACTTGAGTTCTCCGATGTTACCAAAAACTGAGGTTATGGAAATATACTTGAGCTGCAGAAGATGCTTTGGATCTCAGATGTAAATGCAAACTGTCTGGTTTTCCTTCCTGTTTTCTTTTTTTAGGACCCACAAATGGAAGCCAGTTTATGTCATTTCCAACCAATGAGGTGCTTCCTTCCTTAATCTATGATGTTTTGGTCATTGTTGGATTTTGACAGAACTTTTAAATTGTTGACCCTTTGAAGTATCTGAATTGTCTCGACCAATCAAAATTGGGTATTCTAGAAATTTTGAATTATTGCAGATTTTCAAATTATTTAAAGTGATGAAGCATGCTCCTATTTAAATTGATATTGCCTACATTTTTCCACATATTTTGGTATAAGATAACCTATGATTAGGTTCATATAACTTGATTATTCCAATATTTATGTCAATTTTAACATTTGTCAATTCTTGAATCTAATACATAATATAAAATATAAATAACAATTATATAACATTGTAGAACTCAAATTTCCTAATTCTATCTTAAATCTATAACATATTTTAATATTTTGTTTTATCTCCTGATAGTCTTTGATTCATTTTAATAAAGATTTCCTCCTTCGTATCACTGTACGTTTATCCACTTTCACTGTTTCTTGTTTACACTTCTTATTCTATATTACATTCTGGTTTAATTTTGTTATACATTGTTTAATACCTTATACTACCTATAATTTAACTTTTAATAATGTTTTTAATTCCATATTTTATATATTTTATTGATCTTTTATAATTTTAATGTTTCGGTAAGTTCAAATTTTATCATTTCATGTTATGTAGGAAATGAAATCATAACAATATATATGGTTGGAGTTGAATCACAATCTATTTTCAGTTCATTACTTTGCTCTGTGTTCAGCTTCGTTGCTATGTATTGTTTTTTGTTTGTTTTATAAAATGACAGTTTTTTAGCATTGTTTCAATACATTCGCTTTTTTAAAAAGTATAAAGCTTGAATAGTTTTATTTACTGATAACAACAACAAGTACAAACAAAACATTATGGTCCATTCGAACCGGATCTGTCGAATCAGAAAGGATTAAATTGCATTTTTGACAACAGCGCAGCACGCCGATCTACCCTACGAAAGGTTTTGGTGTACATCAGCCAGTATTCCAGCAACTACAATTACAAGAGAGCAAGTCAGATTAAAATACTGCCATATTCTACAAACGGCAAATCAATCGCTTGAATTCACAAGTAGGTGTATCCTTTCTATTTCCCTTATTTCATTCATCCAACAAACCTAAACTCAGGTGTTCTGGTTTCAAGGCAATTGCAATCAGTTTTGCTTCATTACTCAATTTCTATTGGCTCATGTTATCATACTCATTATCATTTAGTACTCATTTGTCAAACATGGAAGGTCGTGATATTAAAACTGAAAACATCAAAAAGCGTGGGATATTAAAATCTACACTTACTAAATTCAATACGTACGTGACGAATATTGAACATTCTAAACAGGAACCAGATAACGTTGAACTCAAATTACGTATGGAAAGGGCGGAATTATTATATGATAAATTTGATGATGTGAACTCACAATTAGAGATATTAGAATTAAATGATAAACTCTTAGATTCACATTCCCATGAAAGAGACTTATTTGAAACTACATATTTCAGTGTCATGGCTAAGGTTGAAAGGATACTTGAATCAGTTGATGTCTCAAGTACACCAGAGCAATTGTATCATTCAGTGGAAAATTTACACGAGCAACGCGGGATGATTCAAACCAATCAAACGGTCAAACCAAAGTTACCGGACATTCATATCCCTACCTTTGATGGTCATGTTGAAAATAGGACTTCCTTTTTCGAACTTTTCACGTCACTTATCCATAGCTGTCCCGATTTACCTGACATTCACAAATTGCATTATTTACGCTCAGCTTTAAAGGGTGATGCAGCAAATATTTTGCAATCTTTACCCAATACATCTACAAGTTATAAAATAGCTTGGGATTTACTTAAAGATAGATACGAAAACAGAAAGGTAATAATAAATTATCACGTACCGTCACTTTTCAATTTACAGTCCATTGCTAAAGAATCAAAAATCAACTTACGTACTCTATTAGAAGATTTTCAGAAGCATGTACGTGCCCTAAAATCCCTCAATCAACCAGTGGATTCTTGGGATGTATTTTTAATACACATAATAACAACTAATTTTGATCATCAAACACTGCGTGAGTGGGAAAAACAAAACAGTGATAAAAAAGACTTACCTACTGTCAACGAATTAATCACATTAATGAAACAAAGATGTCAGTTTTTGGAAGCGTTACAGCCGATAAAGACAGTTGATTCTGAAGTTAAAATAACCACAAGGGTTCACATGACGGTAGACAAGGATAAGGCTCATTATACATCATTGTGTACATTTTGTGCTGATCCTAAGCATCTTATTTATAACTGTTCGAAATTTCTCAATTTAGATATTAGAGACAGATTTAGTGCTCTTACCACAAAACGCATTTGTCACAATTGCTTACGCAAAAATCACGATTTCAAGAATTGTCAAAGAGGCTCTTGCAAAAAATGCGGCGGTCATCACAACACGCTTTTGCATCAAGAAAATACTGAAAATTCACATCAGACTTCTAGTAATTTTCATTGTTCAACAAATTTATTCGTCCTATTATCCTCAGTCATGATTCAAGTTAAGGACAAATTCAATAATGTTCATCAATGTAGAGCCATTCCAGACTCCGCTTCACAATCTAACTTTGTGTCAGAAAAGTTAATTGAACAATTGGGTTTAGAGCCAAAACCAACCAAATTTTCCATAAGTGGAATAAATCATTGTGTCACAAGTTCAGCAAAAATGATTGACTTAGACATTTATTCAATCAATAGCGGATTTCATTCAGAAATACCTTGCTTAGTCTTACCAAAGATAACCGATAATTTATCCAATACAACCAATAGTCGGGAATTATTAGAAATACCACTAAACTTAAAGTTGGCAGATCCTGATTTCAACATTTCACGACCTGTTGATCTTTTATTTGTACCTCCGTTTTTTGGCCCTGCTATGTGTAGGTCAAATTAAACTAGGACGCAACCAACCCATTCTACAGAAGACATTATTAGGTTGGATCATAGCTGGAAATCCAGAAGTGCCTGGTAATAGTTTGTCAAATTGTTTTACAACTCTTTTTCGATCAAAGAACAAGTATCTTGATAAAATTCATGATCAGCTAGCAAAATTTTGGGATATCGAAGAACCTCCAATTAGTGAAAAAGCACTATATTCTGCAGAAGAAATAGCTTGTGAAAGACAGTTCAATAAAACGATAAGACGCAACTCAGATGGTCGTTTCATCGTGAACTTGCCATTCAGGCTCAATGTTTCCAAACTCGGTAGCTCCTATCAAACTGCTCTGAGCAGATTTAAATATCTAGAAAGAAGGTTCCGTAACAACACTTCTTTGAAATCGCAATATTGCAAATTCATGAACGAATACATTCAGCTAGGTCACATGTCGAAGCTTCACGACAAAACCATCACATCACGATATTACTTACCGCATCATGCTGTTTTTAAACAGCAAGACTCGAACTCTAAAATTCGAGTTGTGTTTGACGGATCGGCTAAAACAGATTCTGGAATTTCTCTAAACGACGTTTTGATGGTTGGTCCAACTTTAGAAGACGATCTGATTTCTATAATTTTAAGATTCAGACTTCACAATATCGTAATAATTGCTGACATACAAAAAATGTATCGTCAAGTATTAATTGCAGAAAGTGATAGAACATTTCAAACGATTTTGTGGAGAGAAAAGGAAGAACATGAAATAGAAACATTTCAGTTGAATACCATCACATATGGCACTGCTTCAGCCTCTTACCAAGCGATCAAAACTCTACGTTATTTAGCACAATCGAATGCAAAATCTTGGCTTGAGGCGTCACGCCTCATGCTACGCGATTTTTACGTCGATGATTTCATCTCTGGAGGTAGTAATATCATTGAATTGTCGAATGTTTGCAAGGACATCATCAATATTTTGCAATTTGGAGGTTTTGAACTTGACAGATGGGTATCCAATGACATTCAAATAGTCCAAGAACTAGCTGTTTCCACAAATGAAATGTCTAGTAGCTCCATATATTTCATTTTGAGCGTCAATTGTCTAGGGTTATTGTGGAAGCCCCAAGAGGATGTGCTCAAATATTCTTTTATAAATTTCAATCCTAAACTCAATTTCACCAAAAGAAATGTATTGTCATTTGTATCTTGGATTTTTGACCCTCTAGGAATTCTAGGTCCTATTATCATCAACGCAAAAATTATTTTGCAGAGCCTGTGGCAGCTCAAACTAGAATGGGACGAAACTCTCCCAGAGTCTCTTCATACGCAATGTTGCAATTTATTCTCCAACATCAATCAAATAAATGACATTCAAGTTTGTCGTCAAGCTGTATGTAAAGATCCAGTTGAAGTCCAAATTCATAGTTTTGCTGACGCTTCTCAGGTCGCTTATGGCGGATGCGTTTATCTGCGCTCTTTGGATTCTTCAGGAAACTGGCAAACTATGTTACTTTGCGCTAAATCCAGAGTAGCTCCACTTAAAACTGTTACTATTCCCCGTTTGGAATTGTGCGCAGCGTTTCTAATCGCAAAACTAGTTGACAAGGTGAAGTCCTCGTTATGTATTCATGTCAATAAATACTTTTATTGGACTGATTCAACTATCACACTTGCATGGATAAAGGGTCATCCAAATGACTACAAGATTTTCGTTGCTCATCGCCTCTCACATATTCAAAACTTGACAAACAAGGCAGATTGGTTCCATATACCTGGTGAACAGAACCCTCCTGACATTAATAGGTCGAGTAAGCTTAACCTCCTCAATGTTTTTCTCGATTCAGATGGCGTGTTACGTGTCGGAGGACGCATAAGGCACTATAATTTCACTAATGACAAAAAGCATCCCATAGTATTAGCTCCCAAACATTGTTTAACTGATCTAGTCGTTCGTCAAGAGCACCTTAACACACTTCATGGTGGCACCAATTCAACTTTAGCGAGTATTAGGGAAAGATTCTGGCCAATAAATGGCAAAAGTCTCGTAAAATCCAGCATACGAAAATGCGTAATTTGTTACAAATACAACCCAAAACCGGAACAATATATTATGGATGATCTGCCACCTGCTCGCCTCACCCCTGCTTGTGTTTTTTTGAAATGTGGTATCGACTACGCAGGTCCAATAAACGTAAAACATGATCTCAGACGTGGTGGAAAAACTTATGAATGTTATATATGTCTATTTGTCTGCTTTGTAACGAAAGCCATTCATCTAGAGCTCGTAGGAAATCTGTCCACTGAGCGTTTCATTGTAGCATTGAGACTATTTATAATATCCCGTAGAGGTAAGCCTAATGAAATTTACTCAGATAATGTCTCTAATTTCGTAGGGGCAAAAAATGAAATTTTGGAAATGCGTGTTTTTTTTAAGTCAAGCTTCTCAAAAATTTACGATTCATTGCAAGATTACAATATTACTTGGAAATGTATTCCCCCAAGACCTCCAAATTTTGGCGGGCTCTGGGAATCAAACATAAAATCTGTCAAGTCACATCTTAAAAAGATTTTAAAAACATCCTGTTTGACATATGAGGAATTGAATACTTTATTTTGCCAAGTAGAAGCATGTCTTAATTCACGACCACTTCATCCATTATCCGACCATCCTTCCGATCCTAATGCACTTACACCAGCTCATTTCCTGATTGGAGAAAGCTTCAAAGCGATGGTTGATCTCGACTTACAAGACATCAAGGAAACCAAGCTCTCACGTTATCAACGAATTCAACAGCTAGCCCAACATTTTTGGCAGCGGTGGGCCAAGGAATATATAAGTGAGCTTCAAACAAGACAAAAATGGACAAAACCTTTTCCAAATGCGATACGTCCCGGCGTTTTAGTGCTGATTAAAGGTGGAAATACACGTTTCGCTTTTTGGCCAATGTGCAGAATCGATCGAGTTTTCAAAGGTCCTGATGGTGTCGTTCGATCCGCCAATGTGGAAACAGTTACAGGAATTTTTCAACGACCTGTTACAAAATTGTGTGTGATACCAATTGAAAGTGCAGGTGACAATATTTAAAATGATTTCTTTTTTCTTTATTGAAAGGCGAACCTTTCAATGGTGGCCGGCATATGGTTGGAATTGAATCACAATCTATTTTCTATCCATTACTTTGCTCTGTGTTCAGCTCCGTTGCTATGTATTGTTTTTTGTTTGTTTCATAATATGACAGTTTTGTAGCATTGTTTACATACATTCGCTTTCTTGAAAAGTATAAAGCTTGAATAGTTTTATTTTCTGACTACAACAACAAGTACAAACACAACAATATATATGTATGCGTTCTTGGTATATTGGTTCGTAGATATACTGAAAATAAAATAAAAATTCTTTTTGACTTTTCGACAATGTTTATTGTCTTTATCAAAATTGTGAATTAGTGTTTCCATGTAATTTAGAAAAGAATAGATGATTTCGATTAGATTAATGAAATGCGTCTGCAGCCGACTTGTGTTTTAAGATCCAATTAAAACTGCAGAAAACATTGGATCGGTTGTGTGTGAAAGAGTAATGTATGGCTAATTACAATTGGAAATGAATTGAATTCAGTTAAGATTATACAATTCTAAATATCTATGATTATTGAATGAATTAGTTATTCTATGATAAACATTTCACATCATGAACAACTAATCAAGTTTAAGATAATTCTATGAAATTTAACCTCAAAATTGTTATTTATATTGTCATAGTTAAATAATACGTTTTCTGCCTTTTTGGGTTGAATTATAAATAGACAAATGGAAAATGGTACTTCAAACTAATAGCATTTTGTTAAGTTTGAATTAGATCATTTATATAAAAAATTCTCGGGAATTAGGTCACATTAACACACTGTTATAGATCATTGTGAAGTTTCGAAAGATTGGAATCTATTTTGTCATTCACACAATTGTTCTTTTTAATTTGAATACATTCTAATATCAAACGTTTGTTGTCGTTATTTTCAATATTTAAAATGTTTGTATTGTTTTAGTCGAATGTATGGTTAGTGTCTTTTACATGTTTATTGAGAGCAGTTGATGAATTTTTGGTATATTTGTGACCATTCAATCTTTTTTCGAGGTATTGTGAAGATTGGCCAATGTGTACCTTTTCGCAGTCCTCGCAAAGACTGCGAAAAGGTACGATGGAATGAACAGTATGGGTTATCTTTTTGAAAGGTACGCTGTTTTTTAGTATTGTAAAGAGACTTTTCTGATTTAAATAACTCTTATGACATATATGTAGGTCATAAGGTTTCACTATATTACAATTTTTTTCTGAAAGACCATTAATATATGGTAGTGATACGTAATGCTTATCATTTGATTTCTCATTATTGGTATTGATTTCACCGATGAGTTATAAAATTTATGAATTTTGTCCTTAGTTATTGAATTGACTAAATCAATGAGATAACCATTTTTTATTAAAGATTCTTTCGTTTTTGTAATAGACGTATGTCTTAATTCAGGAGAACTTAGTCGAATAGCCCTATCAATCAAATTTATAATAACATTTTTCTTATACTTTTTAGGTTTATTAGAATTGAAATTAGTATACCTTCCTGACCAAGTAGGTTTGGTATACCATTTTGTTAGAATTTTATTATCATTTGATTTTCTTACTAAAGTTAAATCTAAAAAATTAATTTCTTGTTATTATTTTTTAGATTTAACTTCAGTATATCATTTAAAATAAAGACAAATTACAATGAGATGAAAATGGATACATTTTAAAATTTGACATTTAACTAGTCAGGTTATAACGTTTTAATGGTTTTTGTAGAAATGCATAGTTTAATATTAACCTAAACTTCTTACCCTGAAGAAGCAATAAATTATTGCGGAATTTTGGTAGAGAAAAAATAGATTTCTTTTGATTGCCCAACTACAGGCCGAAATTCCCGTTAACAAACCTTTCTAAATTTCAACTAGTGACGGTCGTTACTACCTTTCGAATATACATTACAGGATGGGATTCTTCCAACGAATCAAAATCACTTATGGAACTGCAGCAAGTGATGGACTTAAACAATGGGCCAAACTTAACACCAAACTAGCATCTCACAGGAACAGGAGGATTTTCTTACTCCAATGCAAAAAACTAGGACTCACTAAAAAAACGACCGTTATAATCTGACTAGTTAAATGTCAAATTTTAAAATGTATCCATTTTCATCTCATTGTAATTCGTCTTTATTTCAAATTTAACTTGGTGACATAATTGTATAATAGAATCTTCAGTCCAATGACTATAATAAGGAGAAGAGAAATCTAAATGGTTTTTGTAGAAATGCATAGTTTAATATTAACCTAAACTTCTTACCCTGAAGAAGCAATAAATTATTGCGAAATATTGGTAGAGAAAAATTAGTTTTTCTTTTGATTGCCCAACTACAGACCGAAATTCCCGTTAACAAACCTTTCTAAATTATATATATATATATATATATATATATATATATATATATATATATATATATATATATATATATATATATATATATATGTATATGTATATGTATATGTATATATATGCTCGGGTATTGATCCGCGTTGTGTGGTTTCGGTCCTCAAAAGGACCAATTTCACGACGTTTCGGCAAAGTCGCATTTGCCATCTCCAGGTGATTCGACCTGTTGTGATATTCATTATGAGGTTGTTTATATATTACTCATCTGTTTATTAATTTATATTGTTATGTTTGAAGACTTGTCAATGTCGGTTTATTTATTGTCAAAACTGTTTGCAAGATTTTGTTGAATAAAGCTTATCTTCTCAAGTCATTAGTTTTATACAACAATTTATTGAACAAAATCTATATGAATAGATTCCTGAAGCCGGAGAGATTGGATTCTGACCCAAGCAAGCCTCAAGCTGATCAAGAATGGGAACATTGGTTTAAAACTTTTGAAAATTTCACTTCCTCGCTAAAAGACATTCAAGATAATGATAAACTCAATCTACTTGTCGCACATGTCAGTCCTACCATCTATGGATATATTTCTCAGTGTACTACTTATGTAAATGCTGTTAAATTATTACGGGATATTTACGTTAAACCTAAAAATGAGATATTTGCTCGATACAATTTATCTATCCGCAAACAACAGAGGGAGGAGACAATAGGACAGTATCTTCAAGCTCTAAAACTTTTAGGGAAGAATTGTAATTTCAAATCAATTACAGCTGATCAAAATCGAGATGAATTTATTCGTGATTCTTTTATCAATGGATTATTATCTCATCAAATTCGACAAAGACTTTTGGAAAATCATACATTGTCACTTGAACAAGCAGAAGTTCAATCAATTTCTTTGGAATCAGCTCAAAAACATTCTGATATTTACAACTCTCAAACAAACGTGGTATGTGCAGCTCCTAAAGAATCCCAATCTGAGCTCGACGATCCTGATGAAATTATCCCTCATTCATCAGCGGCTATAATTAGAAAATGTCATTTTTGTGGTAACAAAAGAGACCAACGTATATTGTGTCCAGCAAGAGAGAGTATCTGTAGAAATTGTAAAAAAAAGGACATTTTTCAAAAGTCTGTATGGGTACGAGTTCCAAAAATGCATCGGCTTCAATTATTCATGAAAATCTTTTGGCTGCTGCACCAAACTGTCTTGGTAAATCAATAATCAAGGTGAAGATTAATAAAATTTCTGTTGATGCCCTTATTGATACGGGAAGTTCTCTGACATTCATAAACAAAAATTTTGCACAAAATAATGGTATTATTATTTACCCTAGTGAAGGTAGAATTGCTATGGCTTCAACAAATCTCTACTCAGAAGTAAATGGACATTCTTTTGTCAATATTGAACTAATGGGTCATCTATATAAACGTTTCAAGATTTCTGTAATATCAGAACTATGTGCAGATATTGTTGTTGGGCATGACATATTGTCCCAACATTCAAAGATTGAAATGAACTTTGGAGGATCTAGAAAATCTATAACAATATGCTGTTTAGCAGTAGCAAATATTAAACCTGTATTTCTCTTCAGTAACTTGTCACTAGATTGTAAGCCAATAGCTATCAAATCAAGAAAACATACTCCAGACAATCTAAAATGTATATCAGAAGAAACAAAGAAATTATTATCTAAAGGTATCATTGAAAAAAGCAACTCTCCATGGCGAGCTCAAGCTTTAGTTGTCAAATCTGAAAATCACAAAGAAAGAATGGTTATTGACTATTCCCAAACTATAAACCGATATACTTATCTAGACGCATATCCACTTCCAAATATGGAAGATGTTGTTGCAGCCGTATCTAATTTTCAAGTTTTCAGTACTATAGATCTTCGTAGTGCTTATCATCAGATACCAATTCATAAATCAGACAGACTATATACAGCTTTCGAAGCTGATGAACAATTATACCAATTTACAAGAGTACCTTTTGGAGTCACCAATGGAGTGGCCTGTTTCCAAAGAGCTATCGATTCTATGATTTCAAAAGAAAATTTAACTGGAGTTTATGCATATTTAGACGATGTAACCGTATGCGGTAAGACTCAACAAGATCATGATCAAAATCTTAAGAAATTCTTGGAAACAGTAAGAAAATACAATCTAACTATCAACGAAGAGAAAAGTTCTTTTTCACAACAATCAATACGACTCCTTGGCTATTTAATAAAAGATCGAACAATTAGACCAGATCCGTCTCGACTGGAATCTCTGCTGAATTTTCCTGTGCCAGATAATACTCAATCCCTACAAAGAGTTCTAGGTATGTTTTCTCACTATTCTAGATGGATACCACGCTTTTCTGAGAAAATTCATATTCTTGTAAATTCAAAAGCATTTCCTTTGAGCTCTGAAGCTGTTTCTCAGTTTGAAACAATTAAGAAAGATATCTCCAATTCTGTTGTAACATCTATTGATCCACATGTTCCATTTGTTGTTGAAACAGATGCTTCAGATCATGCAATTGCAGCTTGCCTTAGTCAAGCAGAAAGACCAGTGGCATTCTTCTCTCGAATGTTATCATCTTGTGAGCAAAAACACTCTGCTGTTGAGAAAGAAGCATACGCAATAGTAGAATCACTAAAAAAATGGCGACATTTTCTCGTTGGTAAAAAGTTCACTCTTATAACGGATCAGAAATCGGTGTCTTTTATGTTCGATATGAAGCATACAAGTAAAATCAAAAACAAAAAAATTGAACGATGGCGTTTAGATCTATCCTGTTATTCTTACGATATAGTATATAGATCAGGGAGTAAAAATACTGTAGCTGATACCTTCTCTAGAATTTGTGGTTCTGTCAGTGAGAAAACGCTTTTTGATCTTCATCAAGCTCTTTGTCACCCTGGTATAACCCGTATGGTGCACTGGATAAAGTCAAAAAATTTACCATACTCAATAGAAGAGATTCGTAAAATGACAGTTGCATGCCCTATATGTGCTGAGATCAAACCCAAATTCATAAAGATACAAGGAAAGTTAATTAAAGCTACACATCCATTTGAGAGACTCAATGTTGATTTTAAGGGACCTTTGCCCCTGTCGAACGGAAACAAGTACCTGTTGACAATAATTGATGAATTTTCCAGATTTCCTTTTGCTTTTGCCTGCGCTGATATGACATCAAATACTGTGATAAAATGTTTTGACCAACTCTTTGCACTTTTTGGCATGCCTCACTATGTACATTCAGATCAAGGAACAAGTTTCATGTCTAAAGATTTAAAGGACTATCTACAATCAAGAGGAATTGCTACTAGTAGGAGTTCTCCATATAACCCAGAAGGAAATGGTCAGATCGAACGTTATAATGGTATAATTTGGAAAACCATCACATTAGCTTTAAAAACGCGACAGTTGAACATTAATAAATGGGGGGAAGTGTTAGGTGAGTCTTTGCATTCTATCCGTTCACTGCTCTGCACAGCAATCAATTGCACTCCTCATGAAAGAATGTTCAATCACAGTAGAAAATCTATATTTGGCAGAGCAATACCAACGTGGCTATCCAATCCTGGACCAGTGTTCATTAAAAAGCATGTCAGGAATAATAAGTATGAACCGCTTGTCGAAGAGGCTGATTTGATTGAAGCTAATCCTGAGTATGCTTTAGTCAAACTGGCAGATGGTCAAAAAAGAAATATCTCCTTGAAACATATTGCACCTAGAGGAGAAATTCACCTTCTAGATCAATCAGTAAACCCTAGTTTGGATGAAGCAGCAAACCCCACTATGTCTGAAGATGATGACCAATTTCAACAATCGACTGATATTGAAGATGATGACAGAACTAATGAATTACCAAATTCAATACCAGAAATAGAAAGCTGTCAGAATAAAATAGTTGAACTATCTCAGCCTTTAAGACCAAAACGAAATCAGAAAATACCTAAATATTTAGAGGACTATGTAAGAAAATAATAGATGGGGAAAATGTTGTGATATTCATTGTGAGGTTGTTTATATATTATTCATCTGTTTATTAATTTATATTGTTATGTTTGAAGTCTTGTCAATGTCGGTTTATTTATTGTCAAAACTGTTTGCAAAATTTTGTTGAATAAAGCTTATCTTCTCAAGTCATTAGTTTTCTACAACACGACCGTAGAGTCTGGAAAATCTAGTCCGTAGAGTCTGGAAAATCTAGTTCGCCTAGATTTTCCAGACTCTACGGTCGAATCACCTGAAGATGTCAATTGCGACTTTGCCGAAACGTCGTGAAATTGGTCCTTTTGAGGACCGAAACCACACAACGCGGATCAATACCCGAGAATTCAGTTCTACACATTACGTCCGCGAGAACCTAAGAAGAAACATATATATATATATATATATATATATATATATATATATATATATATATATATATATATATATATATATATATATATATATATATATATATCCATAAAGGGTACGTTGTAGCCTCCAAAGTAGATACTGGGGGTACGTTGACACCTCATATATGACGTTGTCA
Source organism: Endomychus coccineus (assembly GCA_958510875.1). Lineage (NCBI taxonomy): Eukaryota > Metazoa > Arthropoda > Insecta > Coleoptera > Endomychidae > Endomychus > Endomychus coccineus. The sequence continues at coordinate 106,230,249 of OY294069.1, read as the reverse complement.
CCTCCGAATTCGGAGGCGACAACGTTCTCGCATGTTTTCATTGCCTCTGGCCTCAGTAGGCTTTCCAGAGCCCTAAACCGAAATTTTTGTCGGAGGCCACAAAGTAGTCTCTATACTCACAAAAGAAATTTTTAGTTCCGGTATAAACCGCTGGCGCTGGTGTTGAACAAAAATTATGGGGAGGGCACGTTGTCGCCTCCGATTATATAAATCTTATTTTTGCATCACATACGTTACGCTGTCGCCTCCGCTAAATGGCAACGTCGGGAAAGAGGTAATGTTCGTATTATTTCTATGAGTATGTGAAGCTCGCGGAATTATAAAATGAGTGCAGTCACATATAACGATGTCATCAAAAACTAAGATGTTCTAAAAATATGCAGTCAGTACCAACAATCATTTAACATTCACAAGCCAACAAATGTTATGACTGTATATAGTATCACACTATTCAAGGAATATTTATGGTAACATAACCTCTGAATGTTCTTCATAATTTTCATTCGTTTATAAATTAGAATGCACCTAAATATTCAACACGTATCTAGTATTTTGAAATAATTCAATTCTTAATGTGGTATATCCTTGATATTTTAATTTGTAGTACTTTCCATTGAAGGCTGATATTATTCAAAGATAGCATTATGTGAAGTTATCTCATCCGAGCGAGTCTTTACATTTCGCCGACATCTTCGTTGGCGTAGTGAGAACTGGATGTATCGTCCCTGTGGACATTCGGCTTATGCTAGTTGCGCTTTGATTGTAACAATCGAACATAACAGTGAATCTGTTCGTGCATAGTCGAATCATAATGTTAAAAATGGGAAGACGTGATGCGGCTCTTTGCAAAAATAGAGTAAAATTCACAGGAATAGGTCTCCCGGATACAAAATTATGGTTTGGGTGTGCTTTCTCGGCACTTACCTACTTGGAGTAGTAGGGGAAGGATCAAAATTTGAGTTTTTTCGTTTCTAAAGGACCACAGCGAAATTCATAATGTAAAGAATGCTCTTTTCATAATACAGCTCTCAAATAATCGATGGTGGAAGCCGTTACTTTATGGTAATTTATCATTTTGATTATATGAAAAAATAACTATTTTGTTTTTATACCACTTTTATTGATGATAACGTGGAAACGTAACTATAGTTTCAACACCGAAGTGCCATCATCAAACAATTAGAAAATTATGAAGAAATAAATGAAACAGTTCAAGTATGGATAGAGTAGAGTTGAGTATTGTTGAGATTAAGGGATCAACAAAAATTCCAAAAATAGGTACATCCTAGGAAAGCACAGTATTATATAGTAAACATAGCAACAATTTGTGAATCAGTGTGATCATAATTTAATATTCTAAGAATTATTTGAAGAGCGTTTTGAAAGACAGTACAGTATTACATAGTAAACAAGGTAACAATTTGTGAAATAGTGTGATCATAATTTAATATTCTAAGAATCATTTTAAGAGTGGTTTGAAAGACACATGAAAAGATCACTTCGATATAGGTCCATTGAGGATATTTTTATTACAGTTCTTGACACCTTTATAAATTTATATCGATTCTAATGTATTCAATTAAAAACCTCTGGTTTGGTTATGTGAAATGCTTAGGCTATCTAAGTTAGGGAAACTATGACCAGTTTGTAAAAAATGATTAGCAAAGGTTGAGTCAGGTTTGTTGAGTCTAAACGAGCGAAAATGTTCTTCGAATCTTAATTTGAAATTACGACAAGTTCTACCTATATAAAAGTCATCACAGTCTGGGCAAATCATTTTATAAACTCCAGGTTTTCCATATTTATTGAATTTGTTTTTGGCGTTGTATATAAGATGGCAAAGTTTATTTTGAGGTTCGAAACTGATTTTAAAATTATGGCGTGATAAAATGTTAGCAATATGTTCGCTTACTGTACCAAAATATGTCAAAGAGATGAATTTAGTGGATACATCTATGTGTTTTATACGCGGATAAATTTTATAGAAAGTTAATTGTTGTTGTTGTTGGTTTAAAAACCAAGACGAAATCCACAGCAGCAGATAACGTGTTGAAAAAAGCGAGGATCATCTGGCTTAAAGAAGAAAACAAAAATCTCTATAGAAAACGTTCAGTGATTTCACATTACACAATTCCATAAAGAAATGTTAGGTAATATACATATCCAGGTACTGCATGAGGTTTTGAGTCAAAAAACCTCTTCAAAGGCTGGTTATTTGGTAAATCTTAATATGTAATATATCCTAATAATGGAAAAACTACTGATGCTTTGATATATCCCAACATGTGTCAGCTACTATCGGGTATGAGGTACAATAAATTCCCGAGAAACAGGTCACACAGACACATATGCTCATTATTCTAGCCTTCACGTACGTTTGGGTCTTAGTATCATCATCAGAAGATGCTTATCATTTTTTGTACAATCTCAACATTAAAAAAAATTCTCCAATTTTACGGTAATTTGAATAACCGTTATCGGAGAAGTCTAGAGATATTTGGAGAATAGCATACAAATAAGATGCCTTCTGATGATGGTCATGAGGCCGAAACTTACGTAAGGACGAGAATAATAAGTATGTGTTAATGTGACATATCTCATGAGAATTTATATACAGGATCTCCCAGGTTTTAGTAGCAGAACTTCAACAGTCGATAGAAAATTCGATTTTGAGAAAAAAGTTCCTATAAACATATATGCATAGACGCTTAATTTTTGAGATACAGGGTGTTGAACTTTATAGAAAATTTCTTAATTTTGCTAGTATCTCCGAAGATAATTAAGATGTCTGAATGAAATTTGGTGTCGTGGATGCATAGAAAAGTCACCATATTTGCACATAATTCAAGACCGGTATTGCTCCCAGTGGCCTAGATATAGGTATTCAATAACAATAAATAGACCCCAAAAGTGTTATCACCTTGTCAAGACGAATAAGGTCTTCTGACATTCCTTTGTACCTGGCACCATTTCACGGCTAATTTAATTTTTGTGATTAGCTACCACGACCATGAAAATCGGTGAAATAGAGGAACCTTAAATTAAAGAGCGTCGTCAATAATAAAATAAGCTGTCATTTCTAATCTGTACAGAGATATATTACAAAGAAAGGCCGAATAACAAATTTTTATTTCCAAAAATGTTCAAGCCAGATAACTACAATGTACTTTAATTAATAGTAAGTTCACCTACAAGAGTTAACACGACACCATTTTCTAAATTTTGTGTGTTAATTTTTAAGAAATTGATCGAAATGATTTTCATTTTCTCGTATACATGGTTCATTCACAACGTCGTATAATAGATATTCTAACTTCAACGAAAACCTTTTTCCAATTTTCATCAGATTTTCATGGAGGTGGTATTAATCACAAAAATCAAATTTGTCGTGGAACGGTGCCAGGTACAAAGAAATAGCAAGAGATCTTATTTGTTTAGAGTTAAATACTGCAATTTGTTACTAAAAAGTAACCTATACAGGATGATAACACTTTTCGGGCCAATTTATTGTTATTAAATACCTATATCTACGCCACTGGAAATATTAATGGTCTGAAATTATGTGCAAAAGTGGTAACCTTTCTACACATCCATGGTACTAAATTTCATTGAGATAAAGATATCTCAATGAAATGATAATCAAGAGATTATCTTCGGAGATACAAACAAAATTAAGACATATTTTATAAAATATCTGTACCCTGTATCTCAAAAATTGAGCGTCTGTGCATATAAGTTGATAGGAACTATTTTTCTCAAAATCAAATTTTCTATCAACTGTTGAAGTTCTGCTACTAAGACCTGGTACACCCTATATAACTATCAGTTCTTAGAAAATTAATGAATAAAAACCATAATTTGTTAATAACAAATGAAAGGTCGTAAGTGATCTTAAGAAATGTGTATTATAAATATGTTTGATTTGGATCTAGATTTCTTATTTACGACTCACCGTTCCTTGATAATAGCAAGTATTGGAAACATTTTGCAATAAGTTACTGTTTAAAAATTGAAGCTCGCAGATTTGGAAAAAATTATTTAGTTTTGAAATCGGCGCATTTATCTACATTATAATCCACCATAAACTCGTTGCTGTCCTGCAAAAACTATTTCCAAAGTTACCCTGAATGACCTATACTCATTTGTAGGAAGGAATTACCTTCAACAACGGCTACAAGCTGGTGCGGTGTCTAATTAAATTCAAAGTCATCAAGACAAACAGAAAAAAAAAACATTAAATTCCAGGGTTGGTAGTCGAAATTTGAAGAATATGAGGGTGCAGTTTATGAACCAGGAGACAGAGTCTTCTTCTTTTATAACATAAAAAGAGAATGCAAAGAAAGTTGATAATCTAAATAACTTTGATCCTATTTTATGAAGCTCGATCAAACTTTATCGACATGTGGTACTCGTATTGATGTTGTTCAGTTCAATTTTACAATAATGCATAACTTGCAATTATTAAGATCAGCGAAATTGTGAAACTCTTAACCTGGTGAGGTTTTTTCAGAAGACTAAACCCAGAACTTTGAGACTGTTGATCGTGAATTTAATTATGTAAAAAAAGAATTCGATATCAACGATATTACATTCATTAAGCTGACTGATACCGAATATACATGTTCCTTCAAAATGGGCGAAAGTGAAGATATTCTTCAATCTCTACTGGTACCAGAGGGCTGTTCTCGAGGAGTAGTTGTACGTGAGTTTATAAGCTTCAGGAAACGACGTCCACGATTGAGACGAATTTTCAACTTTCCAAATAACAAAAATGCAACCTTGCGTTGTGAGTTTATCAAATAATCAACTTTTTTTCTATCAAAATGTCCTAGGCTTACCCAACTAACTTCTATGATTAGGTAATAAATTTCACTTATCCAATAATAATACTATGTGAAACGAGTTTGAACAAATAATTTTCTACACTTGAACTTTTTGATGATATGTACAACTGTATACCGTAAAGATCATAACAGTATCACATTGTCACTAGAACTAGTGAACTAAACAACGTGGAGGTGATGTGTCTATCGCAGTTATAAAAATCATCAATATCTAAAGAACCAATTGTCTTAGGAAACAACAAAGTGTTAAAATCCAACTTCAGAAGTCTCACTTAATATTATCCGTAACTCACTTTCCGCTAAATTCTGAAATCGAATCCTATTTAGAACATTTATGCCTACTCGAATTATCAGTATAGCAGTATTATTATTAAGTAGATAGGGGTATTTTAAAATAAATGAATGTAGATGCCACAGTTTCATGATATTATCAATGGAATCATTGACATTTGGTCCATAAAATGCTCATTGTGCAAACGAATTACTAAAAGTGTACAAAAACTAATTTTCGAGAGGAATGGAGGCTAATAAGCAATTCGAAAGAATATATATATAGAAGACTATAATTTGTCCTTTGAGTTAAGGGAAACGGTGTAGACCTATTTGATGAACGATAAAAAAATATGTATCCACGAATCTGAAAATAATTTTATAAATGAATCAAAAGAATTTTGCAATCAAGAAAAAACTAACAAAGCCTATATGGGTTGTATGTATTTCGATAATATATTATAAAACACTTCTTCCTTTCAGAATGTATACTGTGAAAAGAAATTGAACAATCTCCCTATAAAAGCTACTCGCTTTGATTCCTCTCAATAATTTATCCTCAGTTCACATTTCTTATACTGATATAATTAATACCATTTCTCATCCCAAGCTTAATTCCTGATGGAATACCAGACTATTTTGAAAGACACTATAATCACAATTTAGCTCATTCTTTCTCCTTAATTTATAATAAGTATCTAAGTGAGGGTGAATTCCCTATAAGCTTTCAGAGTAATTCCTGTACATAAGTCGGAAAGAGAATCACATGTTCATAGATACCGACCAATATGAATTAATTAATTTTGCTGAAATCAAAAGCGCATCAGTCGTTGAGGAGAATATGAGGTGAACTGTGTGTACATATATTAAAGACCCAGCACGCAGGTATGGAGGTGTCTATATGTAATAATTGTATGTTTTCTTGATAAAGGCAATAAACATTGTCGAAACGTCAAAACAGAATTTTTATTTCATTATCAGTATATCTATGAACCAATATACCAAGAAAACATACAAATATATATATACATATTTGTATGTTTTCTTGGTATATTGGTTCGTATATATACTGAAAATGAAATAAAAATTCTGTTTGACGTTTCGACAATGTTTATTGTCTTTATATATATATATATATATATATATATATATATATATATATATATATATATATATATATATATATATATATATATATATTTGTATGTTTTCTTGGTATATATACGAACCAATACACCAAGAAAACATACAAATATTACAAATAGTTCAAGAATATCAACAAAAGAATATATATATATATTATTAAGATAACTACTTTTTTAGTTTCTTTTAATTTATTGATTATGAATAATAATGATCCTTTTCTTTTTTATTATTATTTTATGGAATTAAACACAATATTCTTTGAATGTTGAAAAATTTCTATATTTAAATCTCTATGACTCTATTTATCTCGGGTTTCTAATTTACAATTTTATTTTATGTTCTAAGCATAGAACTAGCTTTAACCTCAAAACTATTCAATATTAATAGTTGTTTACAAAATTACAAACGACAATCTTTCTTTCAGATTTACAAATAACACTACAATGGAATATAATAAACAAACTTACTTTTAGTTTATATCCAAAAGTGTGTTTAACTATGTTGGCAATTTTCAATTTAATTCTTTTATAATTTCGTTGATGATTCACTTTTACACAATACTATGCTTTTCTACAATAATCACAGGTAACTAATTTGGATTACTTCTTCTTGAGACTCAGGAACTGTTGATAATACTTTGTTTTATCCTTTTAGATAAAACATGAAACTTTTCGATGCTTTATTGAAATTATTGATGAATTGCAATCGTTGGAGATTTCTTCTTAATTGGAGGTTACTACAGCCTTTTTACTGGATTCAGATACTTAGAATTATCGTTGACTTTTAATAAAACTTATTAACTTTGTTTTCTTTGAACCTATCGGAGTTTGGAACACTTTCGTTCACTGGTTTTTTTTTATAGGTTATAAAATTTTGGTGAGTTGCAGTAGTACTTTCACTCTACAGATGTAATGGCAAACTGCACTTCTTTACTTTCAGATTCGTTTTTATAGGCCTCCAAAACCGACGCTACTTTATGTCATAAACAACCTATGAGATGATTGCTTTTCAAATCAAGCATGCCAAGCTAATTGTTGTGAAACTGACACAAGTCTTCATTGTTACCAGATTGACATTGGAAATTCCTATTGACCAATCAGAATTTAGTATTCTTTACTTTTTGAATTATTTGAGATTTTCAACTTATTTTAATTGTTAGTGATTCCTTCTTTTTAAATTAATATTGCCTACATTTTTCCCCACACTTTGGTATAATATAACCTATGATTGGGTTATTATTAATATGATTATTCCCATATTTATGGTTTTCTTGACAGTTACTTATTCTTAAATCTAATACATACCATATTATATCAATAACATTCTTTTAACATTATATAACTCAAATTTACTAATCCTAACTTATATCTATAACATTATTCAATGTTTTGTACTATCTCATGATAGTTTTGTAATCACTTTACTTATGATTTATGATTTCGTTACACTGAACGTTTCTTCACTTTCACTGAAGTTCTTGTTTATCACTTCTTATTCTATTACATCGTTGTTTATTATGTTTTACATTGTTAATATTAATATTCTAACTATTATTTAGCTTTTATTATTGTTTTTAATTCCATAAAATATTTTTTATTTGATCTTTTCTGATTTTCATAGTTCGGTAAGTTATTATTTTTAAATTTTTATTGTCTATGAAATGAAATCATAACAAATTCCCCTAAATCAATTTTAACATATTAATCACATTAATATTTAAAATTTATTTATCTTTTGATTTTATTTTCATGAACTAAATTTATTAATAATTATACTTGTATATTTGATCAATATTAAATATTCCCCTTATCTTTCCGTTTTCAGGATTCATTAATTCATAACTATTTTCAGCATTTTCATTCATGACTACATACGGACCTTCAAAAGCAAAACATAATTTTCCACATATATTCTTTTTATTATTAGTTACTCTCATTGCTCTTACTATTACTAATTCACCTATTTCAAATTTAATTAACCTTCCTCTTTTTCTCATTTCCCTATTCATATACTTTCTTGCATTTCTTTCTAACCTATTACTTGTAAATAAATTCCCTCTTTGATTTTACATTTCTTTTTATTTTTTTCTGATAATTCTGTTTTCCCTTTTCTAATTCTATCTAATGAAATATTTTCTCTTACTTTATATTTGAACATTCTATATGCACTTTGAATACCAACAGGTTTATCTTTTAATCTATACACTTTTCCTTTTAAAATAATCTCAGTGTAATCTTTACAACTTTTATGTAATGTTATCAAACAAAAATTATTTATTAATTCTTTTACAAAAATGCATGGGTGTAATAATTTTATATTTCCATTGAATTTTATCTTACTTTCAAAACCCACATTTCTGTATTCTATATTCATTCTCTCTTCTGATCGATTCTCAATTCCTTTTATTCTTTCATCCTGTTCATTAATTATTTTATCCTGTTCATTTATCATTTTATCCAGATTTTCTTTCATACTTTGTACATTCACAGTCACATTCTCTTCACTATTCTTCCCCATATCATTCATTCGATTTTCAATAATATCAATTTCTTTCTCTACATTATTAAACTTTACACTTACAAAGCTATTATCTTCATCTAATTTATTATCTATTCTCTCCTCTACATGTTTTCTAATTTCCTTTTTCTCTGTTTCAACTATTCTCATAATTTCCTCAGTTCTTTTATCAAATTTATCATTCACTCTCTTAATTTCATCTCTTATATCACTCATACCTTGTTCAATTCTAGCATTAGTTTCATTCTTACATTGTTCAATTTTTTTATTTGTTTCATTAGCTTTTAAATTTAAACTTTCAAGCAATTTTATTATTTGTGCTTCCATTTTATGTCCTTATTATTTAATTGAATTTTTATAATTTACTTTGATTACGCGGTTCTATTTGAATTTCCTTTTCAGAATGACTTTTTATTTCCCTTTTTCAAATGGCCTCACGTTTGAGCGACAATTATTAAGATTAAACTCTTATGAGTTTATTTTGCCCCACGTTGTGGTGACAATTATTAAGAAAACTCTTTTGAATAGGTCTTTTGGTTTATATTGCCCCACGTTGTGGTGACAATTATTAACTAAACTCTTTTATGATTTTATTATTTAATTATGAATTATTATTAATTCTTCCGGCTAGCTTTTTATTTATTGATTATGAATAATAATGATCCTTTTCTTTTTTATTATTATTTTATGGAATTAAACACAATATTCTTTGAATGTTGAAAAATTTCTATATTTAAATCTCTATGACTCTATTTATCTCGGGTTTCTAATTTACAATTTTATTTTATGTTCTAAGCATAGAACTAGCTTTAACCTCAAAACTATTCAATATTAATAGTTGTTTACAAAATTACAAACGACAATCTTTCTTTCAGATTTACAAATAACACTACAATGGAATATAATAAACAAACTTACTTTTAGTTTATATCCAAAAGTGTGTTTAACTATGTTGGCAATTTTCAATTTAATTCTTTTATAATTTCGTTGATGATTCACTTTTACACAATACTATGCTTTTTTACAATAATCACAGGTAACTAATTTGGATTACTTCTTCTTGAGACTCAGGAACTGTTGATAATACTTTGTTTTATCCTTTTAGATAAAACATGAAACTTTTCGATGCTTTATTGAAATTATTGATGAATTGCAATCGTTGGAGATTTCTTCTTAATTGGAGGTTACTACAGCCTTTTTACTGGATTCAGATACTTAGAATTATCGTTGACTTTTAATAAAACTTATTAACTTTGTTTTCTTTGAACCTATCGGAGTTTGGAACACTTTCGTTCACTGGTTTTTTTTTTATAGGTTATAAAATTTTGGTGAGTTGCAGTAGTACTTTCACTCTACAGATGTAATGGCAAACTGCACTTCTTTACTTTCAGATTCGTTTTTATAGGCCTCCAAAACCGACGCTACTTTATGTCATAAACAACCTATGAGATGATTGCTTTTCAAATCAAGCATGCCAAGCTAATTGTTGTGAAACTGACACAAGTCTTCATTGTTACCAGATTGACATTGGAAATTCCTATTGACCAATCAGAATTTAGTATTCTTTACTTTTTGAATTATTTGAGATTTTCAACTTATTTTAATTGTTAGTGATTCCTTCTTTTTAAATTAATATTGCCTACATTTTTCCCCACACTTTGGTATAATATAACCTATGATTGGGTTATTATTAATATGATTATTCCCATATTTATGGTTTTCTTGACAGTTACTTATTCTTAAATCTAATACATACCATATTATATCAATAACATTCTTTTAACATTATATAACTCAAATTTACTAATCCTAACTTATATCTATAACATTATTCAATGTTTTGTACTATCTCATGATAGTTTTGTAATCACTTTACTTATGATTTATGATTTCGTTACACTGAACGTTTCTTCACTTTCACTGAAGTTCTTGTTTATCACTTCTTATTCTATTACATCGTTGTTTATTATGTTTTACATTGTTAATATTAATATTCTAACTATTATTTAGCTTTTATTATTGTTTTTAATTCCATAAAATATTTTTTATTTGATCTTTTCTGATTTTCATAGTTCGGTAAGTTATTATTTTTAAATTTTTATTGTCTATGAAATGAAATCATAACAAAATATATATATATATATATATATAAACAAGTTTAAAGTTCCTTTGCCTAATTGGCCACTATCGTGTATGTAACTTAAGAGATATAGAATTAAATTTTCTGAATTATGAAGATAACTTAGATAATTTAACATAGGATTATAAAGATGAATAAACGTAAAAGATTGAACCATAGGCGGGATTCGAACCCACATTTCTGGATTTCTAGTCCAGGGTGTTTACCAATTACACCACTTCGGTCCTATTAGATTTTTATATTTTTGTAAATATAAACCTCTGAAAGGATAGTAGATCATTGATGAACACAATGCGATTCGATGCCCTACCATAGATCAACTATTCACGCACATTCATCTAAAGTTCAGTCGTTTTTTGAAGTAAGGATTGTAGGTTAGTACTGCTATGGTTGGCAGTTACTTGACAGTTCTTATTCAAATGACAGCATCCTGGTTCTCATATATTTCAATAGAACTGACTGAGAATTGTTCTGGTTAATTATAAACAAGTTTAAAGTTTCTTTGCCTAATTGGCCACTATCGTGTATGTAACTTAAGAGATATAGAATTAAATTTTCTGAATTATGAAGATAACTTAGATAATTTAACATAGGATTATGAAGATGAATAAACGTAAAAGATTGAACCATAGGCGGGATTCGAACCCACATTTCTGGATTTCTAGTCCAGGGTGTTTACCAATTACACCACTTCGGTCCAATTAGATTTTTATATTTTTGTAAATATAAACCTCTGAAAGGATAGTAGATCATTGATGAACACAATGCGATTCGATGCCCTACCATAGATCAACTATTCACGCACATTCATCTAAAGTTCAGTCGTTTTTTGAAGTAAGGATTGTAGGTTAGTACTGCTATGGTTGGCAGTTACTTGACAGTTCTTATTCAAATGACAGCATCCTGGTTCTTATATATTTCAATAGAACTGACTGAGAATTGTTCTGGTTAATTATAAACAAGCTTAAAGTTTCTTTGCCTAATTGACCACTATCGTGTATGTAACTTAAGAGATATGAAATTAAATTTTCTGAATTATGAAGATAACTTACATAATTTAACATAGGATTATAAAGATGAATAAACGTAAAAGATTGAACCATAGGCGGGATTCGAACCCAAATTTCTGGATTTCTAGTCCAGGGTGTTTACCAATTACACCACTTCGGTCCTATTAGATTTTTAAATTTTTGTAAATATAAACCTCTGAAAGGATAGTAGATCATTGATGAACACAATGCGATTCGATGCCCTACCATAGATCAACAATTCACGCACATTCATCTAAAGTTCAGTCGTTTTTTGAAGTAAGGATTGTAGGTTAGTACTGCTATGGTTGGCAGTTACTTGACAGTTCTTATTCAAATGACAGCATCCTGGTTCTTATATATTTCAATAGCACTGACTGAGAATTGTTCTGGTTAATTATAAACAAGTTTAAAGTTTCTTTGCCTAATTGGCCACTATCGTGTATGTAACTTAAGAGATATAGAATTAAATTTTCTGAATTATGAAGATAACTTAGATAATTTAACATAGGATTATAAAGATGAATAAACGTAAAAGATTGAACCATAGGCGGGATTCGAACCCACATTTCTGGATTTCTAGTCCAGGGTGTTTACCAATTACACCACTTCGGTCCTATTAGATTTTTATATTTTTGAAAATATAAACCTCTGAAAGGATAGTAGATCATTGATGAACACAATGCGATTCGATGCCCTACCATAGATCAACTATTCACGCACATTCATCTAAAGTTCAGTCGTTTTTTGAAGTAAGGATTGTAGGTTAGTACTGCTATGGAAGAACCGTCAAGTAACTGCCATTCATAGCAGTACTAACCTACAATCCTTACTTCAAAAAACGACTGAACTTTAGATGAATGTGCGTGAATAGTTGATCTATGGTAGGGCATCGAATCGCATTGTGTTCATCAATGATCTACTATCCTTTCAGAGGTTTATATTTACAAAAATTTAAAAATCTAATATGACCGAAGTGGTGTAATTGGTAAACACCCTGGACTAGAAATCCAGAAATGTGGGTTCGAATCCCGCCTATGGTTCAATCTTTTACGTTTATTCATCTTTATAATCCTATGTTAAATTATCTAAGTTATCTTCATAATTCAGAAAATTTTATTCTATATCTCTTAAGTTACATACACGATAGTGGCCAATTAGGCAAAGAAACTTTAAACTTGTTTATAATTAACCAGAACAATTCTCAGTCAGTTCTATTGAAATATATAAGAACCAGGATGCTGTCATTTGAATAAGAACTGTCAAGTAACTGCCAACCATAGCAGTACTAACCTACAATCCATACTTCAAAAAACGACTGAACTTTAGATGAATGTGCGTGAATAGTTGATCTATGGTGGGGCATCGAATCGCATTGTGTTCATCAATGATCTACTATCCTTTCAGAGGTTTATATTTACAAAAATATAAAAATCTAATAGGACCGAAGTGGTGTAATTGGTAAACACCCTGGACTAGAAATCCAGGAATGTGGGTTCGAATCCCGCCTATGGTTCAATCTTTTACGTTTATTCATCTTTATAATCCTATGTTAAATTATCTAAGTTATCTTCATAATTCAGAAAATTTAATTCTATATCTCTTAAGTTACATACACGATAGTGGCCAATTAGGCAAAGGAACTTTAAACTTGTTTATAATTAACCAGAACAATTCTCAGTCAGTTCTATTGAAATATATAAGAACCAGGATGCTGTGATTTGAATAAGAACTGTCAAGTAACTGCCAACCATAGCAGTACTAACCTACAATCCTTACTTCAAAAAACGACTGAACTTTAGATGAATGTGCGTGAATAGTTGATCTATGGTAGGGCATCGAATCGCATTGTGTTCATCAATGATCTACTATCCTTTCAGAGGTTTATATTTACAAAAATATAAAAATCTAATAGGACCGAAGTGGTGTAATTGGTAAACACCCTGGACTAGAAATCCAGAAATGTGGGTTCGAATCCCGCCTATGGTTCAATCTTTTACGTTTATTCATCTTTATAATCCTATGTTAAATTATCTAAGTTATCTTCATAATTCAGAAAATTTAATTCTATATCTCTTAAGTTACATACACGATAGTGGCCAATTAGGCAAAGAAACTTTAAACTTGTTTATATATATATATATATATATATATATATTTGTAAGTTTTCTTGGTATATTGGTTCGTATATATACTGAAAATGGAATAAAAATTCTTATTTCAGTATATGTACGAACCAATATACCAAGAAAACTTACAAATATTACAAATTGTTCAAGAATATCAATAAAAGAATATATATATATATATATATATATATATATATATATATATATATATATATATATATATATATTTGTATGTTTTTTGGTATATTGGTTCGTATATATACTGAAAATGAAATAAAAATTCTGTTTGCCGTTTCGACAATGTTTATTGTCTTTATATAATATATATATATATATATATATATATATATATATATATATATATATATATATATATATATATATATATATATATATATATATTGTTAATATAATTCTTACTGTGTATTTTTTTTTATTTATTATTAATGATTATATTTTGAGATTCTACCGGCTAGCTTTTTATCTTTTTAATTTGATTGTATTTGAACTTTGAATTAATGTTTATGAAGTTTTTGAACTTTTGAAGTTTATCTGAAGTTTATCCATAGAATTATTTTATATGGAATTAAACACAATGTTCTTTGAATTTCACAATATTTAATTTCTATGACTCTTATTATCTCGGGTAATTCAATTTTATGTATTATTATTATATTATTATATCTATGATATAACCTTAAAATCACTTTTACAATTAATATTTGTTTATACCGTTATAATCAACAATCTTCCTTTTACTTTACAAATAATACGGATAATATGATGTAGAAATTATAAACAAACTTACGTTTAGATAATATCCAAAAGTGTGTTTAACAATGTTGGCAATGTTCAATTTACTTCTTTTTAATTTCGTTGATTCACTTTTTACACAATACTATGCTATTTCACGATAATCACAGGTAACTAATTTTGGTTACTTCTTCTTGAGAATCAGGAACTGTTGATAATACTTTGTTTTATTCTTTTAGATAAGACATAAAACTTTTCGATGCTTTATTGAAATTATATTGAAGAATGGCAATCGTTGGATACTTCTTATAAATTGGAGGTTATTACAACCTTTAACTTGTTTTAGATACTTGGAACACTTGTGTTCACTGGTGTTTATTTTTATAAACTTAGGTTAGAAAATTTTGGTGAGTTGCCAGAGAAGCACAGTCTCTACTTAGATATTATTGCAAACTGAACTTATTAACTTCGGTTACTTGGAACTTATCGAAGTTTGGAACACTTGCGTTCACTGATGTTCATTTTTATAAACTAAGGTTAGAAAATTTTTGTGAGTTGCCAGAGAAGCACAGTCTCTACTTAGATATTATTGCAAACTGAACTTATTAACTTCGGTTACTTGGAACTTATCGAAGTTTGGAACACTTGCGTTCACTGATGTTTATTTTTATAAACTTAGGTTAGAAAATTTTGGTGAGTTGCCAGAGAAGCACAGTCTTTACTTAGATATTATTGCAAACTGAACGTGGCTTTACTTTCAGACCCTTTTATAGGCCTCCAAAACCGACGCCAAGCATTTTCAAAATTAACCAATCAGGTGCTTACTTTTCATATAAAGAATGTTAAGTTAATTGTTGTTAAACTGACACAAGTACTCATTGTTACCAGACTGACACTAGGAATTTGTCTCGACCAATCAGAATTTAATATTCTATAATTTTTTGAATTATTGGAGATTTTCAACTTATTTTAATTGATAGTGATTCCTTCTTTTCAAATTAATATTGCCTACATTTTTCCCCACACTTTGGTATAATATAACCTATGATTGGGTTATTATTAATATGATTATTCCCATATTTATGATTTTCTTGACAGTTACTTATTCTTGAATCTATTACATACTATATTATATCAATAACATTCTTTTAACATTACATAACTCAAATTTACTAATCCTAACTTATATCTATAACATTATTCAATGTTTTGTACTATCTCATGATAGTTTTGTAATCACTTTAATTATGATTTCTGCCTTCGTTACACAGTACTTTCACTGAAGTTCTTGTTTATCACTTCTTATTCTATTACATTGTTGTTTATTATGTTTTACATTGTTAATTTCAATATCCTAACTATTATTTAGCTATTACTATTGTTTTTAATTCCATATAAATATCTTTTATTTGATCTTTTCTGATTTTCAGAGTTCGGTAAGTTATTATTTTTAAATTTTTATTGTTTATGAAATGAAATCATAACAAATTCCCCTAAATCAATTTTAACATATTATTCACATTATTATTTAAAATTTATTCATCTTTTGATTTTATTTTCATGAACTAAATTTATTAATAATTATGTTTGTATATTTGATATACCCTTATCTTTCCATTTTCAGGATTCATTAATTCATAACTATTTTCAGCATTTTCATTCATGACTACATATGGACCTTCAAAAGCAAAACATCATTTTCCACATATATTCTTTTTATTATTAGTTACTCTCATTGCTCTTACTATTACTACTTCACCTATTTCAAATTTAATTAACTTTCCTCTTTTTCTCATTTCCCTATTCATATACTTTCTTGCATTTCTTTCTGACCTATTACTGATATCTTTCAAAATTTCATTTCGATCTACTGAATTTTCATCTAACCATTTTCTATCAGGTTCTTCGCCTTTCATTATTAATACAGGTGTTTTCTCTGTTGTAGTATTTGGACAATGATTTAAACATTTTTCTACTCTGGATATTGATTCATCCCATTGACGATGTTTACCCTCACAAGATATCCTCAGATATTTTATTACTTCCTGTATATATCGCTGATGGATTGGATTGAGGATGTCTGATGCTTGTTAATTGATGAAAAATCAAATTCCTTTTGCAAAAATACTTGAAACGAATGTTTTTGAAATATGTTGCGTTATCTGTAATTAACTTTCTTGGCCTACCAATTTCTCCAAAATAGTTTTCTAACTTATGCATTACTTCTCTACTTTTTGTCGTTTTGCAAGCATATAATTTTATATATTTAGAAAATAAATCTACTACAACCAAAATATGTCTATTTCCTTTTTCTGTTACTATTAACTCACTTAAAAAATCTATTGCTACTATTTCTAAACATTCCTTCACTATAATACTCTTTGCTAAATTGTGATTAATTATATTTTTAGGCTTTGCTCTTTGACATATGTCACATTTCTTTGTGATTTCTTTTGCAATTTGGTAATCTCCTTTACCTATATAATTTTCTCTGAATATGAGCCACATTTTCCTTGCTCCTATGTGATTGAATTCACTATGTAAATGATTTAAAAATTTTAAAGTTAGGTCTTGATTTATTCTGTATAATTCTTTCCTGCCTATATCTTGTAAATAAACTCCCTCTTTGATTTTACATTTCTTTTCATCCTTCTCTGATAAAGTACTTTTTGTTTTTAATGCTCTCTAATGAAAATAAACCCCTTACTTCTGATAAAATATTTGCTCCTACTTTATATTTCCTTCTATCAATTTTTAAATTTCTCTCTTCTCTTGTTGAAGTATCAGCTATTATATTTAATTTTCCTGGAATATGTTTTATTTCAAAATCATATTCCTGCAATAACAAAATCCATCTTCGAATCCTACTGTTTACAAACTTGTTTTTAAATATACTTGTTAATGCACTATGATCAGTTTCTACCCTTACTTTATTCCCTAACAAATAAAATTTTAATTTCTTTACACAAAAAACTATACTTGCTAATTCTAATTCAGTAACACTGTAATTTTTTTCATGAACTTTTGTCATTCTTGACACAAAACTTATGG
This sequence comes from Endomychus coccineus, assembly GCA_958510875.1. Taxonomy (NCBI): domain Eukaryota; kingdom Metazoa; phylum Arthropoda; class Insecta; order Coleoptera; family Endomychidae; genus Endomychus; species Endomychus coccineus. The sequence continues at coordinate 106,212,371 of OY294069.1, read as the reverse complement.
GCACTTCTTCATTATTTTGTTTTTGTAATAAAACACCACTGAATCTTTGTTTAGAAGCATCTGTTCTTAATATGAAAGGTTTATCATATTGTGCATGATGAACTTTTAATTTTTGAATGGAAATATCTTTCAAATTTTGGAAAGCTTCGTGTCTTTCATTATCCCATTTCCATTTCACCCCTTTCTTGAGTAATTCTACTGATGGAATCTCCTTCTGACTTAAATCAAGAATGAGCCTTTTGAAATAATTTATAAGACCTAAGAATCCCCTTAAAGTTTTAAGATTGGTGGGTCTTTTGAAATTTTTAATTACATCTAATCTATCATCATCCATTTCTAAACCTTCCCTCGTTAATTTATAACCCAAAAATTTAACTTCTGTTTTATAGAATTCACATTTTTCAATATTTATTTTTGTAATTTGCCTCCATTTTGATTTTCTAATTGACCCATTAACGAACGCAACGTCATCACTCGCCGTGTCTTAATATCCAAAAAAGCACGGAACTTTTTACGAAAATTTTTAGGTTGGCGTGCTTAATGCGGAATTATCTTGTCATCATTATGTCAGTTTAAATGACAGTGTCGAGCGTCAACAACTCAAGAAAGCGATCACAGAACCACTAAATCAAATTTTCACTTTCAAAATTAAGATGTTACCAACCACCATAAAAATCCCTAAATGGGCTAAATTGAACATTTTTGTTTAAAAACGGCATAAAAAGGGCAAATTACAATAAATAGTATATACAACTCGTTTCCTAAGACCTTGAAGCACTCATTCTTTAAAAAAACTCGTGGCTTCGCCACTCGTTTTTTAAACTTGAATTCGTGCTTTAAGACGAGTCTTAGGAAACTCGTTCTTTAATATACTATTTTAAACCTGCTATATCTAATTCGTTCAAAACTAATTTTATGTGATCTTCATGTTCTTCTACTGTTCTAGAAAATATTAATATGTCATCGATATAATGAACTACAAAAATTTCAAATCTATTTAATATTTGATTTATACTTCTAACTAACGCACTGCATGCACTTTGAATACCAAAAGGCGTAACTTTAAAACGACACACTTCTCCATCTATCATAAAACCAGTGTAATCTCTACAACTTTCATGTAAAGGAATCAACCAGAAACTATGTCTTAAATCAACTTTACTAAAAACTTGTGCCTTTATTATTCTACCTAAAATTGACTCTATATTTTTAGGAGCTTCATATTGTGGTACTGACAATCTATTCAATGTTCGAGCATCTAAACATAACCTAATATCACCATTTGACTTTTTCGCTATAACAATAGGGTTTATATATTTTGTTTTACTTCTTTCTATTATGTCTTGTTCTAGCATTTCACCGATTATTTTCCTAACATCTTCTATGTACTTGTATGGGATTGGATAGTTCTTGGATTTAAAATTTTCAATTTCTTTGACTTGGAATTTATGAATATAATTACTAGCTATACGAGTTTCATCTATTATTAAACCTTTATGTTGTGAAATTATTTCTGATATTATTCCCCTATACTTCTCGGATACTTTCATCTGCGAGATTATTTCATTTAAATTTCTGCTTGAGTCTTTTCTTTCGACCGCATTTATTATATTGCAACCTTCATTTGGTCTGTCAATATTCTCATTTTCCCCTTTCCCTATCTTTATAATTTCATCTAGCAACTTTATTTCCTTTTCCTCGTGATCTATAATAATTCCATGCTTTTCTAATTCATCAGTTCCCATAACAATATCCAATTTCATATTCGGCACTACAAATAATTGCATCTCTAGACTTGACTTCCCTATTATAACATGCTCAGTAATCATTTTTGATACTTTAGTAATTTTCTTTCCACTAATATTTACTAATTCTACTCTTGGTATTTTCAATTGATTTGTTAATTTTACTTCAGACAATAGTTCTTCCCTTATTAATGATAGTTCTGATCCAGTATCAAACAAAATTTCTACTCCTTTCCCTTTTAAAAAACCTTTTAATTTAATTAAACCTATACTTTCATTTTCTTCCCTTTGTTGTTCGTAGTCAATGTATTCCCTCTGATGTTCATATAATACATTAACGTGCTATTCGTGCTTTCTTAAAATTCCTGATTTTGTTGATTATTTTGACTTGAAGAGTCTTCCCTTTCCATATTACTTTCAATCCTACTACAGTTTACTTCCCTCTGATTATTTTCATTTCTACTATTATTTCTATTATTATTATTATTTTGACTTCTATAATCCCTATATCTATTCCTATTTTGATTAGCATTATTCCCATTATATCTATTTTCCCTATTATAATAATTTTGGTTTCTACTATCCCTATTTCTAAAATTGTTTTGATAATTATTATTACTTTGGAATCTATCATTATACTTTTGATTTTCCCTATAATTGTTCCTGTTATCATTATATCCATTTTGTTGCCTAGTTCCTATGTTATTCTTATTATCGATTCGGTTTAAGTATGATAGTAGCTATTGCCTCAGATATTTGACTTCGATACTGTCTTGAAATGTATAAAACTATCTCTTCCTCTCTCATTTTAGTTTCTAAATATTGCGCTTCATTATATAGGCTAAGTGCATAAGCACTCATGCTTTTTCTAGTCCCTTCTATATACTTCCTAAAATATAGCCTTTCTCGACATTTCGACTGCTCATTTTGACCCCAAAATTTTTTTAAAAATTCATCTATAAACTCATCTAAACTATTTAATTCCCTTTCTTTGCAATTGAACCATAACAATGGTTCATCAACCAATCGTTCTCTTATTAATTTTTTCATTCTCTCTACATTCCTTTCATACTGTATTTCATTTTTTGAATCTTTAACAAAAATGCATGGATGTAATAATTTTGTTTCCATTAAACTTTATTGTATTCTCATGACCTACATTTCTGTATTCTATATTCATTCTCTCTTCGGATCTATTCTCAATTCTTTTTATTCTTTCATCTTGTTCATTTATCATTTTTTCCTGATTTCCTTTCATACTTTGTACATTCACATTCACATTCTCTTCAATATTCTTCCCCATATCATTCAATCTATTTTCCATAATATCTATTTCTTTCTCTACATTATTAAACTTTCTATTTACAAAGCTATTACATTCTTCTAATTTATTATCTATACTTTCTTCAACATGTTGTCTTATTTCCTTTTTTTCAGTTTCAACTATTCTCATAATTTCCTCAGTTCTTTTATCAAACTTATCATTCACTCTCTTAATTTCATCTCTTATATCACTCATTCCTTGTTCAATTCTAGCATTAGTTTCATTAGCTTTTAAATTTAAACTTTCAAGCAATCTCATTATTTGTGATTGACTATCCAGAGTACTCTGTCTATCTCATTCCATTTTTACTTTTTTATTAATTAAACTAGTTCTTTGAATTATTTTGATTACGCGGTTCTATTCCTTTTTTTCAAATGGCCCCACCTTGGAGCGACAATTGTTAACTAAACTCTTACTATTTTATTTATTTAATAATTATTAATAATTATAATTTTGAGATTCTACCGGCTAGCTTTTATCTATCTTTTTATTTTTCATTGTATTTGAACTTTGAATTAATGTTTATGAAGTTTTTGAACTTTTGAAGTTTATCTGAAGTTTATCTATAGAATTATTTTATATGGAATTAAACACAATGTTCTTTGAATCTCACAATATTTAATTTCTATGACTCTTATTATCTCGGGGTAATTCAATTTTATGTTTACAAAATCTATGATATAACCTTAAAATCACTTTTACAATTAATATTTGTTTATACTGTTATAATCAACAATCTTCCTTTTACTTTACAAATAATACGGATAATATGATGTAGAAATTATAAACAAACTTACGTTTAGATAATATCCAAAAGTGTGTTTAACAATGTTGGCAATGTTCAATTTACTTCTTTTTAATTTCGTTGATTCACTTTTTACACAATACTATGCTATTTCACGATAATCACAGGTAACTAATTTTGGTTACTTCTTCTTGAGAATCAGGAACTGTTGATAATACTTTGTTTTATTCTTTTAGATAAGACATAAAACTTTTCGATGCTTTATTGAAATTATATTGAAGAATGGCAATCGTTGGATACTTCTTATAAATTGGAGGTTATTACAACCTTTTACTTGTTTTAGATACTTGGAACACTTGTTGACCTTTAATAATTTTCACTAACTTCGGTTACTTGGAACTTATCGAAGTTTGGAACACTTGCGTTCACTGATGTTTATTTTTATGAACTTAGGTTACAAAATTTTGGTGAGTTGCCAGAGGAGCACAGTCTCTACTTAGATATAAACGTAAAAGACTGAACCATAGGCGGGATTCGAACCTACATTTATGGATTTCTAAATTATCTAAGTTATCTTCATAATTCCGGAAATGTAATTCTATATCTCTTAAGTTTATATATATATAATTATACTTCAATCCCTTGCGGAACCAATCTAAGTAGTGAGATGCATAGAACAACTGTTACCACTCTGGAAGTCTCGTTTTACCATCAGCCTAGGTACAAGACGAGTCTTGTCAGAATTCTTAACATTCAATAGGGACGTTCTCCAAGGAGACACATTTTGTCCATTTTTGTTCAATATCTCACTGCTACCGCTCTTTATTGTGTTAAGACGGACTCGTGGATATTACTCCAGACCACCGAACAACCGGATGCATTACATCACCCATTTATCAAAAATGGATGTCCTGAAACTGTATCCTGTGTGTAGAAAAACCTCCATCAACGTGGTTCAAGAATATATACGAACCGTAGGCATGGAGTTGGGATTTGACAAGTGCGCAGTGTTTCAATTGGAGAGAGGACGATCTCCGGAACTCCACGAGAATTTGCAGCTTGCCGACGGAAACATTTTCAAACATCTTGATTCTAGAGAGACCTATCGATAACTAGGGATTCAACAGCGTCCTAATTATGACGCTCCCAGTTGACTCCCCGCGGCAAGTACAGAAATCTCGAAACATTCGAACGTCAACACTTCCGAGTGAGAATCATAGAGATCATATTAGCATAGAGGAGTAAAGCGGGCCGTAATGCCACGCAGGGTTCGAATGAAAATTTCTCCATTAGCGGTCACCACTCTTCTCGCTTTTATATAAGAGAACGCCGTCATTAATGTAAGCGGTTGGAGGAGAGTGTGAGGGGAGGGTAAAAATACGAAGGAGTAAGTACCGCTAAGAAATTTGAACATGTCACGCACCGCTTATATACCTTAAACACAGGCTTTACTCCTCTATCTAATATAGGATCTCTATGGTGAGAATAGGGCAGGGCATCTGCAACAAATATGCTTGCCGTTCCAGTCCTGTTTCACTCTTTTGGAGTGGGAGAGTGGATAGTAGATGAGCTGCCTGGACTCGACAAGGACATCCGTAATTGATGCATATCCATCACATTTTGCATCCTAGATCATCTTTTTTCCGCATATGTCCCACCTCACCGAGGAGGTAGGGGACTCCTTGATTTAGCGCGAAAGCATACTTCACGTTGATTAATGAAATTCGTCTACAGTCTACTTGTGTATTAAAATCAAGTTAAAACTCCGGAAAACAGTCGATCTCTGAGTGAAAGAGTATTATAAGAAAGTGTCAGTGAAGCATTTGGCTAATTATTATCGGAGTGTTTGAAATAGTCATAATAGTTTTTTACTTTCAATCATCGAATCACTCAGTATTTTAACTTACCCTAGTCCTAGTCTTGAAAATAGCCATCGGTCTCTCTATTCTTCTATAGTAGTGCCTTATCCATACTATTCGCCCACTTGCCGGTGGCATATTCTTAGGGAGCGGAGGTGCCTGCCTTTCTTCATTATAACGGTCTCGATATACTTCAAGTTCTTCTTGAAATAGTATCATTGCTTCCAGATATCTTTCATCTAAATGAAGACAATCTAGGTTCATTTTCCCAAATCTGTAAGCAATGGCAATGTTGAATCATTTTATAAGATTAGACATTGTGTTTTTGCTAATGTATAAATTTAATAATCGAGAGTGTGTTTTAGCACATAACTACGCTTGATACCACTGTTGTTAAGGTACTTGTATCACAAATTACAACAGAACTACAAGTAACATTCGATAGTGTTGCACTCATTCGGAGAATGTTATCTTAGATTCGGAATTCTCATAAGTTTTTATAACCAGAAGAAGCTGAATCAAATTGTTTCAGACAACGTGTGTACGAAAAAACTTAGAAGCCAAATAATGGAATCTAATAGAAGATATTGATGACGTATTAACGTGCTCTGTCAATTTTTGAGGTTTTTTAATTAATACAACTTCAATACTCCTTCAAGTTTACCGGACTTCCATCCAATTGGATCATTACCGAGGCAGAATGATCATCAGTATTTGAGTTGTAGGCTTTGATTGCAACTAATACTTGGTTGAATCTCAGCTAATTTCAAAGATGAAGCATAATTTATTCTTCCTTGCAAAATAAAACGGGGTCTTTCTACATCAATCAAATTTATCTATAAAAATTATCAACCGAGATACTGAAATTCAATCATGTGGAGAAGAAATTTATTAGCAGTATCCCTGTGCCTTGTTATATAATATAGCAATTCGGGTAAAATCGTATCGTTGATACTTATACTTGCTTCCGTGCTTTCCAAAAACTCATTCGACATTCAAACGAGTTAAAAATGTGATTTCTTCGATTGATACCACTCTACCAAGCTGGTACTCGGAATTCTTCTTTTACTGCAATCGCAAAATAATGACAGGACTCATATTTTAGTACCTTCCATGAATATAACTACCAAATGTTCTTACTCCCGGATGTAATACAGTGTGTAAAAACGATATTCATCTTCATTTGATAATTCCTCTTTAATTTTGGGCGTAGCACAATGGATAAAATAGATATTGTCATAATCGTGCACTCCCATATCCGCATAACCTACTTCCGGATGAAACACAAGGTGTAGAATCCGTAGATACTGTATCAACAGTTTTAATAAAAAATACACTTGTAATAAATTTTCACAAACTTCGTTTTATTACACAAAATGTGATATGTTCCACCATACGGTGGCTTTATCAAACAATGCCACCGAGTATTTCTTATTAAAACTATAGATATGAATTTTGATAAGTAAGCACCAAAACCATCAAAAGTATCATCAACATTGACCTATCTGTGTAACTAATCATTCTAACAAGTTGTCAATTTCTGAGTATTAAGTTGTAATTTATTTCTGCAGGGTTTATTGTATCAAATCAATAAATATACGTTATTGAAAAGGAACCTTCTGATTTACCCAACCCAACCCTATGGCTATCCGAACCCTTCACATTGAGAATTCTTCAACATATGGTCTCATAGAACCGGTTTGGCAACCATTGGAAAGCATTTTGGCACTAAAACGCCGCTAAAGAAAGGTGTTTCTTTGGAAGAATTTGTTCTCGCAGCCTGGTTATTAACTAAAGCATCAGCTCTCAATCTCTGTCATCTGCTTGGAAGAAGCCGATATAAAAAAAATTGTAGACTGAACATTTCACTCCTTAATAAGAAAGTATCCCAGAGCCTGGATTCACAAGGTCAGAAATTTCTAGTTTGTGTATTTGGACATCACATTTTGTCAAGTCACTCAATTGACAGCCACTTTTAGTTGATAGTACTTCGCAATTCAATTATTATTGTTCATTTACGAATGTGTCGTTATATTGAAACACGCATAGAATGTTTGATGCTGATTTATTATATGAAGTAGAAACGATAGCAAATAACATATTATATATGTTATATGACAAGTGAAGTTAATAAACAAACTAGCTGAAAGATTGACATTCATGCAAATAACACAGAGAAAGGTGAACGGAACAGCTCATAACAAAAAAGTATAACTGGTGTGTAGTTGAGCTAGCACACATGAACATCATATTGTTAGTACTATATTATAGATTCACAATACCCCCCCCCCCCCACAATTCAATGTTCCATTCAATTGTTAGTCAACACGCCCATCATTGTACGTAATATCTCAAATTGAGGTCGAGGAAGTCCTTTAGTTAACATATCAGCGATCTACATTTTGGTATTGACATAACGAACATCAATTTCTCCATTTATTTGCAAATTTCTGATAAAGTCATACAATCTCTAGTCTAGCTTGCTTTAACTCATACAAAGCTCGATTCAACTTACACACTAAATCGGTGCCTTCCTCAAGACCTTCCGGTAACTTCATATAAATTTCATCGTAAAGAGCTCCTCAAGAAAGACATTTTTAACATCAAGTGGCACCGCATAACATTTTTTTGAATTTATTATTGAAATATACACTCTGATCGTTGTCCAAACGAGCCACAGGTGAATACGTTTCATTATAATCAAAACCGTGTTCCTGGGAACATCCTTTTTGTAATAATCTGGGAAGCTGGTACTTGGGAGCAACTATTAAACTTATTTATAATGTTATTGCACACAAGCCAGGTATACCAAGTCCAGCTCAAGATATTACTAGGTTATGTTTGTTTACTGTTCCCTCAGGTCGAAGCTTATGGGATCATATGCTGCTACGGAGAGTGGAAACCTTGCTGCTACGGAGAGTGGAAACCTTGCTGTAACTATGCTAGAATAGCTACCCTTACTATGCAACTCGAGGGTTGCGGAGGGTGAAAATTGCAGGGTTGCACTACAAGGAGTGCCCTGTCGTTGGTAGAATGGATTGAATTTAGCTGCCACCAGTTCCCTTTTGAGATGTTTTAGAGAATAGTTCAGGGAACGAAACTAAACTCGAAGGATTTCCCCTCCAGTAGCACTTGGTATAGAATTGTTAGGTAGCGGGCCTTTCCTGGACGAAGTATATAGTAGGCTAGTATGACAGCTTCATGTTGCTGAAGATGTTCGGAATGACAATCACGACAGGATTATTCTATTCCACTATAACGTTATTTAAGGGATGGTGTATCAATGAAGAACAATGCAAACAGTATAAGGTGTATATTGGGGAAAAAAAAGTTAATCGTACACAAAAACAATAATACTCACACAGATATATATATAAACATGAAGTGAAAAATATGAAAAATTGTCCACAAGAAACAAAACAAAATTTAAATTAAACGAAATTAACTTGGTGCAAGTTTCTGAATGGTTTAAATAAAATATATGTAATAAATTGATAAAACTTTATCAAGTATGATCAATCAGTGAATTATTGATTCGCCTGATATAACGTAGCCAGAGAGTTGTTTCTTTGCAGGCTAACCTTACTTTTGAATTGAATATACCACTCTGATGGATTAACTAAGGTTATGAAACGGACCAGAGGGGCCACTGATAGTAAGGTTGAGATTCCAGAAGGGTGATTCTCTAAACAAACAGCCCTGATGCCTTTTTGACAACTACCTGGTTCGCTTTGTATATATTGATCTATTAAATTGATTCAACAAATAAAACAATATAATGAAACCCTAGTTTCCAAGATGAATTCAAACACTTTCACTCAAGTAAGCCGCTTATGGCTAACTCTCCCTGTCCTTAAGGATCAGGGTCTCAATAGGGGTTTTAAGAACCCTTCAAATTCTGAATAATATACCCTTATGGCAACTTTTAAATACTGATCTTTCCCGCTAGACCCCCTAATAATAAGATAATTGAACCTACACTTACAATAACCCTAATTTCAATTGTACCTATCTTAAGTAGGTCACCTATATGCACTACAAAATATGAGAAATTCGGCAGATGGAACAATACACTCCCTTCAAGTGAATCAAAATACTCTATTAATGGTTATTATCTTTAAATAAATCAGCACAAAAAAACGAGAAAGGGGGGTGCTGACCTCAGAATTTTTGGCTTGAATTCAGACTAAATAGCTTGTTCTATAGACTTACTCTGACTCAGTATTTAATCCTTAATCCACAAAGTAAACCAGTAACACCTGAGTTTACACTTCACGCACGGCCTTCACAAAATGTATTACGCGGCGTCTTTTTGTTAAGTTATAAATTACACCCGGAGCTAGTTCTCTCTCGCACCCAGAACAAATTTTCTAATCGTTAAGGGAAATAAATTAATTCCAAATCAAATTACTTTAGATTCCTATCAACAATAAGTTACCAAATGTCTTTCTCCAAACTTCTTTTACAGGTTATTTCAGATTCTAGTTACCCAAACAATATTCACTAAATAAAGGCACCAAGCTAATGATATTGAAGTAAAATATAAGTTCTCAAAATTACTGCTTTGAATGATTTTAAGTAAATGAAAATAACTATAGAATGATACCAATTGATTGGAATGAATTAATTCTACTTTGAATACTAATCAAACAAACAAAGATAGCTGTAAAATGGAAATCTTGTAACTTGGAATACAAAAAAAACAATCAAATGACTAAGTTAAAAATATCAATTAAAAAAGAAAGAAAAAAAAGAATTGATGGATCTGGTTTTGAGAGAGACTAAGCTATATGTACAAGGAACTAGGCTTACCCAACAAGGCACGACAAAGGAATTGCCTTTTTTCCTAAGAGTTTTCATTTTTATAATTCGAATTCCGCCGAAATTTCGTTTCCTACCAGCTCGAGACATTTCAACTATAGCCAATGAGGTTCGCTGTACCAAAGTATACTTTGCTCTAACTTCACAAAATGTATTACGCGACGTCTTTTTGTTAAGTTATGAATTACACCCCGGAGCTAGTTCTCTCTCGCACCCAGATCAATTTGTCTAATCGTTAAAGGAAACAAATTTTCCAAAATATCAAATTACTTTAGATTTCTATCATCAAGTTACCAATGACGTTCTTCACAATTTCTTTTACAGGTTATTTTAGACTCTAATTACCAAACAATTTTCACTAAATAGAAAATGATATTAAAGTGAAAAGTAAGTTCTCTTGAAACTGATACTTGCAATTATCTAAGGTGAATGGAAGTACTTTAAGAATGATCAAAATTGATTCGAATGAATTAATTTACTTTGAGTAATAAACAAAAGGAAAATATAGTTAAAACAATAGAAATCTTGTAATTTGCAATACACAAAAAAAACAATCAAATGACTTAGTTAAAAATATCAATTAAAAGAATTAATGAATCTGAACTTGAGAGAGAGACGGAGCTATATGTACAAGAAGTGAGCTTACCCAGCAAGGCACGACAAAGGAACTGCCCTTTTTTCCTACGAGTTTTCATTTTTATAATTCGAATCCCGCCGAAATTTCGTTTCCCTACCAGCTCGAGACATTTCAACTATAGCCAATGAGGTTTGCTGTACCAAAGTATACTTTGCTCTAACACACATATCTGTATTTGAAGTTGCCTGTTTTCGACATCGAGGGGCAGCGAGTCACCACAAAAATAAATTCTTCATACCCTGCTGACTAAGTGATTAACTCCGTCTTCGTAGAAAGTGCAAGTTCCGCAGGAATAGCACCTCGAAGGCTCTAATTCTTAAAAATCACGTACAACTTGTAAAAGGTATCGGGTGGCGACTTCATGTCGCCGGCAAGGAATTTCATTATTTAAATCAGAATAAAACTTCTAATTGTTGAATCCAGAATGTCTATGTATAGTCTGTTCCTGTCAGGGATTTAGAATTATAGGTTTTGAAATGCCCGTAAGGACGGAACTACACGCTACTGAATGATTCGAGATGTACTCTCATGTGTCAAGTATACCTGGTTTACTTAGAGTAAATTAATTTTCAGGAGTTTTCCCCTGCTTACGCTACTTTGATTCAATCGTGAAAAAATAATAATCCCCAGGATTATTACATTTTACCACCAATCTAGCTTTGTATTTCTTCACGTTACGATCCTTATCTTTTTCAATCCCAAAAATCCATCGATTACTTCCCTTCCAGGAGATAATTTGGTCACAGTCCACGTATTGTTCTTCTGAATCGACTTCATTTCTTCATCAACCGGTGGATACCATTCGTTTCTGTGGAATTCCAGTTGAATTCCACGAGATTCACAAAACTGTTGTATTTCAGTTGTGATGTATTTTCGACCATTGTTACAACGGAAACGACTTATCTTTTTGTCAAAGTGAGCTGTAAGTGTAGGGCAGTTTTGATTAATTGTGCGATTTCCGCGCTAGTTGACGGGACCCGGTTCAAAATGTTTGTATTGATGGCCCCAAACAACATACTAAAAAGTTGAATTACCAAAATGGGTGCCACCCAGTTCAATTGGCCAAAAACTGTTGTTTTCCGCTTTTCGAGAGGTACTTTGTTGCTTTATTTTTTTTGAAGGCCTTAGAGATTTGGCTCAGGTTTGAGATTGACACCCTTTCATTCTGGGTGTCAGAGGAATCCATTGGTTTTTGAAAATCGGTTTATGCCCCCTCTCATGATATAAATATAGGTATATACATGTATTTTAGGAAAAATTCAAATTGATCTGCAAGAGCCAATAATCGATCAATTCAGGTGAAAATTTAGGGGAAGGTTGATAGGGTGGACTAGCGACTATAGCAATTAATTAAAACGTAAATAATACGTGAAAACATTGTGTTTACTTGTATATGAGAAAATAAGGTAACTCTTCAGAAATGAAAAAATGGTTCTAGGTTTGGTCGAAAATCTTTGATGGTTTTCCCTAAAACTCAATTTTAGTCCATTTTTTCCGAAAAATTCAAATCCAAATATCTTCTGTATTTTGGGATTATCGAAGTCTATTTGGTCTCAAATGAAAGCTATTTGTATGTTGCTTGACTCATGGGCGTCATTCATTCATTTCCAATATTTGGATTAGTTTTTGGACATTTTTTGTTATTATATATTTTGGATATGATTTATGATTTTTATGGCGCGATTACGCTTATATTTGCATATAAATACATATACATACTTATATTTATGCATATTAAATACAAATATATATTAATATACATAGGTTATGTGTAGGTGTCCAATGGACCCATATCTATCGGATCTGGACCACCCAATTTTTTACTAAAATGGACATGCGACTAATGAATGCCGAAGCAAAATGATATTTTAAACAACTTTTATTGCATATTTTTATTATTTATATATAGGTCTTGAAAAAAAAATGATCTCATTCATATAAGACAGATGTTTTGCGTACTTTTAATTTTTCAACAACAAACCATTCCCTTCAACCACTTAAACTGTTATACTACATTTTGAGCACACACATTATCATCATAATACATTCAATAACAATTTTTTTGAGTTAAACACGAGCAAGAGTAAACCCCTTTCTGGCTTACTATAAAGATAATTAAACATTTATTCTCACCATCGCTATTATCATCATTACTATTATCATTATTATTATTGTTATTTTTATTATTATTATTATCATCATTATCATTATCATTCCATCAGGATGTGGTTTCTTAATAATGAAAAAAAGAATAGTTTGATTGTATAAGATACTGATAAATACACATATAATACACCTATTATCCAAACATGAATGTACTGTAGTAGAGGTAACAATAATATATAGATATACATTTGAGTATTTTCATTCATATATATATGCTAGAATATAATAAATCGGCAAAAATTCCAAAAAAATTGTTTTTGCAAACTTAAGCTTTTTACTTTTTTCTTAAAAAATATGCAATAACAGTTGTTTAAAATATCATTTTGCTTCGGAATTCATTAGTCGCATGTCCATTTTAGTGAAAAATTGGGTAGTCCAGATCCGATAGACATGGGTCCATTGGACACCTATACATAACCTACGTATATTAATATATATTAGTATTTAATATGCATAAATATAAGTATGTATATGTAATTATATGCAAATATAAGCGTAATGGAATCATAAAAATCATGAATCATATCCAAAATATATAATAACAATAAATGTCGAAAAACTAGTCCAAATTTTGGAAATGAAAGTATGAGGCCCATAAGTTAAAGAACATACAAATAGCTTTCATCCCAAGTAGATCTCGATAACCTCAAAATGACAAAAGATATTTGGATTTAAAGTTTTCAGAAAAAATAGACTAAAATTGAGTTTTAGGGAAAACCATCGAAGATGTTTGACCAAACCTAGAACAATTTTTTTATTTTTGGGAAGAGTTACTATCACCTAAATTTTCAGCTGAATTGATCGATTATTGGCTCTTGCAGATCAATTTGAATTTTTTCCTAAAATACATGTATATATATTTATATTGTGAGCGGGAGCATAAACCGATTTTCAAAAACCTTGAACCAATGGGTTCCTCTGACACCCAGAATCAAAGGGTATCAATCTCAAACCTGAGCCAAATGTTAAAGGCCTTCAAAAAAAAATAAAGCAAAAAAGTACCTCTCAAAAATCGCAAAAAAAACAGTTTTCGGCCAATTAAACTGGGTGGCTCCCATTTTGGTAATTCAACTTCTTAGTATGTTGTTTGGGCCATCGATACGAACATTTTGAGCCGGGTCCCTTCAACAAGCGCGAAAATTGCACAAAAATACATGACTGCCCTCCAATATATGTAACAATTACTTCATACATTTAAAAAAATGGTGAGACTTCTGACTTGACTTTTATCATGTACGCAACCGATATATTTCTTCCCATCATATCATATTTTTCTTCCCATCATACGACTCCAGGTTGATTGGCCCAAAGACATCACTATGAACTAATTGCAGAGGAAGCTTTGCTCGAATATGAGTTTTGTTATGAGGTAAGCAGGTTTGTTTGCCGATTACACAAATCTGAGAAATTTTCTGAAGTTCCAGTGAACATTTTTCCGGTAGATCCATTCGTGCAGACATTTTTACAAATTTTTCAAAACTCCGATAACCGATGTAACCTTATCATTTATGCCACCACTCGAATGAACTTGCTTTTGCAGTATATAGTGCATTTCCTAACAATTTTTTACCAACAGTTGCTACAATTTTTATTTCCTTTCTGCGACGGCTATCGCCTTATTATTATCAAGTATTACACCTTTTCCCTTTTCATAAATAATCCTGAGTCCATTCATTTCAAGTTTTCTGACAGATAACAAATTCAACTCAAGACCAGAAATAAAAATACTTGTGTAATTTTGATAGAAAACGTTTCATTTCCAACGACAGACTTGATGTAAATATCACAAACTTTTTCAGCCATCAAGAACTGACCAGACTCAGCACTATTGATCCTTATAGGATTCCTCAAAACAGAAACGTTTGTGAGATTAATTTCAGAACGTACCAAATGCTCAGATACTCCTGAGTCTAGGAATCAAGCCATAGTGCATCCTTTTTGCGTAAACACTTTTGTGTCCAATTATACCGGAATTATAGCACTTGATTTGAAAATGTCTTTGCGAACTTACATGCTTCGTAAATTTTGATACAAACGCCACTTGCTGCGTCCCAGACGTTTTCTTTCGTAAGCCACTGTATCGTTTGGTCTCTTCCTCCAGTAGACGATTTTTAACAAACGACAGCTCTAGATCCTTGGCCGACAGCGTTTCCAAAGCTGTTACAACTGTATCGTACTCTGTAGGCATTGTCAGTAAAAGATGACGAATAATATCATTTTCTTCCAGTGTATCTCCCACATCAGCTTGTCAAACTTCAGGAAGTTATCTCCTGAAGAAGCTTCAGATGCATTGAATCCTTCTATCCGAAAGTGTTACACAGCGAATTCCACATATCAAACGCAGCCCTCAATCTTCTACATACTTCAGATGAGTGTCTTCTATACGCCGTATGATCTGGGACTTACACCGTCTGTCTAGTTTCTTGAGAACATCCAGTTCTTTTTGTTTTGCGTTCAGTTCCTCTTCCCCATTTGAATTATATCCAAATAAAACCCACTAATCCATTGCTCAAGTTCAAGCTCTTCCAACAGGAACCTCATTCGAAATTTCCAATCATTCCAGTTTTTCTCATCAAACAAAGGTACCCTGAATCGTTCCCGGTCTTCGGTCATAGCCATAACTTGAGCAGCGACGAGTACACAATTTGTAATAATGAACAGATAAATGGAAAAACTTCTAAACCAAACATTCTGGGCCCATAACCTGTCGTTATATTGAAATACGCATAGAATGTTTGATGCTGATTTGTTATATTATTGAGTAGAAACGATAGCAAAAGAACTTAGTGGAGTAAATCTAGCAAATGGTTGGCGAAAATCTTACAATGCTTAGCGACCCGGTGGAAAATGTTTGTTGTGATACCAATAACAACCCCCTATAATTTCTATTTGCCAAAGTGGGTGTCACCCCTTTTTTCTTGGCCAAAAAGTTTTTTTTTACATTTTTAAGGGTAGCTTAGCAAAAAAAATTAATATCTCCGGTTGTATTGAAAATTAAGAAACCAAAAAAGAACCCTTTTATTGTCAATATCCAAGAAATTCCCAGTCCAAATTTCAAGTTGATAGGAATATACTGTTATGGTTTCATTTTCTACATAACATAAAATGATAAAATTTGAACTTACCGAAACATTAAAATTAGAAAAGATTAATAAAATATTAAACAATGTATAACAAAATAAACCAGAATGTAATATAGAATAAGAAGTGTAAAGAAGAAACAGTGAAAGTGGATAAACGTACAGTGATACGAAGGAGGAGATCATTATTAAAATGAATCAAAGACTATCAGAAGATAGCACAAACTATTAAAATAAGATATAGATTTAAGATAGTTTTAAGAAATTTGAGTTCTACAATGTTATATAATTGTTATTTATATTTTATATTATGTATTGGATTTAAGAATTGACAAATGTCATAATTGACATAAGAATAAGAATAATCAAGTTAATATGAACCTAATCATAGGTTATCTTATATCAAAATATGTGAAAAAATGTAGGCAATATTAATTTAAATAGCAGAATGCAAACTCACTTTGAATAATTTGAAAATCTTCAATAATTAAAAATTTCTGGAATACTCTATTCTGATTGGTCGAGACAAATTAGATACTTCAAAGGGTCAACAATTGAAAAGTTATGTCATATCCAACAATGGGCATAGAACTCTAAATTAAGAAAGGAAGCACCTGGTTGGTTAGAAATGACATAAACTAGCGTTCTTTGTAAGTCCTATAAAAGGAAATCTGAAATAGAAGCTAGTCAGTTTGCATTTACATCTGAAATCCAAAGCATCTTCTGCAGCTCAAGTAAATTTCCATAACCTTAGTTTTTGGTAACACCGGAACACTCAAATAGTCTCTGAAGCTTCGACAAGTTCGAGTAACCGAAGCAAGTAAATTATTCCTACGAAGCAAGTAGTGTTCCTGAGTCTTCATAACAAAGTTTAAGGTTATAATAACCACAGTTGATAAGTAGCATCGTAGAATATCCAGTCTTCGATAGCAGTTCCAGTTTATTAATAGAAGAAGTTTCATATCTCAAAACAATAAAACAGTTAACAATTTATTATCAACAGTTCCTGTATTATGAAGAAGTTTCGACGTAGTTTACCTATGTAGTATAATAATAGCACAGCATTGTTTTAGAGTGAATATTCAAATAACCAAGAAAACATGAACTAAACTGAACATTGCCAACATTATTTCTCGCATTATTGGATATAACTAAAAGTAAGTTTATTTATAATATCCTCATTGTATCGTTATTTGTATCTTTGAATGTAAGATTGTGGTTTGTAAACAAGAAGTAATATCAAGTAATCTTTAGGTTAAACATAGAATATAGAATAACAAAGAACTATTTGACAACATAGAAATTTAGAACATAAATGTAACTCGTAAAATCTGTCAACTTGAGATAATAACATAGTCATTAATAATTAAAATATAAACTTATAACATACAAATTAAAATATTGTGTTCAATTCCATATAACATACAAATCATTCATTCAATTCAAATCGAATTAAAATCAAATCAAAATAAATAAAGAGCTAGCCAGAAATTTAAATTAAAACTTGGAATCCAAATAATAATACATATAATTAAAACTATACTCATAAGAGATTAGTTAATAATATAAAATATAAATATATGAAAACTTCTTGGTTTACTAAAGAAGTTTGGTCTTAACGTTATCTTCACTTCAATTCCGTTGCACCAGCTTGTTATAAAAAAAAGTGTCATAAACAGCCTTACAGACCGCGCGATAAAATTATCCCACGCAGAGGACCGTCCCAAGAATTTAAAAATAGTTCGTAATACATTGGAATTGAATGGCTACCCTAAAACTTTCTCCAATCCGATCATTAAAGAAAGAATAAACATAATCAATAATGGTTCTTCATATAAAAATAACATAAGAGGTATTACAGATAATTATATAACTATACCATACATTCCGGAGACCTCAGAGAGAATTAAGAATTGTTTGAAAAAGTACGATATAAATGTCGCGCATAAACCTACTGTGTTGGAGAGTATTTCTCAAATCTAAAGCCTTTAATACCTAAAGATAAACAAAACCACACAGTATACAAATTAAATTGTTTAGATTGCTATGGAACTTATACTGGAATCTCTAAACAATATTTACAAAAAAGAATGTACGGCCATAGGTATAGCACAAAAAACAAAAACTTAGAAAATTCCACCGCTATTGCTAAACACTGCTTTGATTCAATTCGATTACAATAATGTTAATATTCTAAATAAGGAAACCAATTATCATAAAAGATCTATTTTGGAGACGATTCACATAAAACGTGACTCTAAGTCTGTAAATCATAGGACACACTCAAAATCTAAGTCATATCTATACAAATTTGATCAAATAATTTCAATTTCTCTTGCAAATGCCTATATGCCTCGTTATAATGTAATAGTATGTATTTAGGTAAAATGTCTAGTATACCTCCTGTCACGAAAGAACCTTTTTGTTTGGTTCATAAATTTAACATCTGGTTTGAAAGTTGTATACTAAAACTTAAATTATATTTGCCTCGTCTCAGTTGATCACTTACTGTGTTGACATGTGTACACTTTTGTTAAGAATTCTTCTCTGCAGTGGATTCTTGATAATTTTTACTATAGCATTGAGGATTACAATTTCGTTTAATCGTGTTCCTTTCGTTTCGGCGACGTGGGCATTTTAATTGAAATTGGTGCGATTTGGGCGCTTTGTGTAACACAATTAGTTTTAAGTAATCAAAATTTTTTAGACATAATAAGTCTTCTGATGATGGTCGTGAGACCGAAACTTACGTAAAGACAAAAAATTTATAGAACAGTGTTAATCAGACCTATTTCCCGAAAATTTTCATATATAGTTAATAATATATACTCATATATGCAAGGAATCTTGCGTAAAGGCTAACTCGGTCATTTTCCAACCGATTTGGCTCACAGTTAGACTGAAGATAGGTGTTATGGTCTCAAAACTACCCTCTGAAAATTGAAAATATTGGATAGTTTTCCAGAAATTCAACTTTAAGTAAATTTTTCAGTTATTTTTCAAATTAAGATATCTCATG
This sequence comes from Endomychus coccineus, assembly GCA_958510875.1. NCBI lineage: Eukaryota > Metazoa > Arthropoda > Insecta > Coleoptera > Endomychidae > Endomychus > Endomychus coccineus. The sequence continues at coordinate 106,192,975 of OY294069.1, read as the reverse complement.
TCATTTACATCCGATCTGGATCTGCTTTGCGGGAGAATTTAGGTATTCGCATATATTTCTATGTCATGGAACTCATTTTTTAATTATTTCTTTTCTTGCCTATATTGGCCATTTTGGTTAATTTGAGATAAATCGAATAACGTTCACGTGAGGAGCGCGTAGCTGGCGAGTTAGAGAAGTGAAAGCTGGTTAGATTAGGTATCGAACCGTGCTCGACGGCCCTTCTTTTTTCGATAAACGTCCATTATATAGAAAACTGTAATTAAAACAGAAACAGGTACTCTCAGGTCTTCTAGCTACTAAAATATACCCGAAGCGGGTGAAAGCTAGCGAAAATACTCTATCACAACTGGCGCCGCCCGCACGAGGCACGAAACGGTTCCAACATAACAAGACCGAGGTAATAGTTATTTATGTATCAAGGGAATTATAAGGGCCTTAATTACCGATGGCAAAGTTTGCATGAGGTTATTAAGGCTCATTAATTCTCGTGGTACATAGATAATTTTATTTCTGCCCCATTTCAATAAAATTTCGTTCATTTTTAAAACGGAATAAATGCACCAATTCATTACCTTCCCGCTATATTTGAATCAGGTATCGTTGATTATAGGAGTTTTGTTGTTGCTAGGTTGTTGCTATGTTCCTTGTTTACAAAAAAAGTTTTATCAGCTGTGTTTGCGTTAAAAACGTGTTTTCTATCCCAAATATAATGGAGGATATTATGAAAAATGCTGAAAAAGCAAGAGAATCATTATTTCCATCGAAAAGTGAAGCCGTATACAAAAGAGAATATAAAATATATCTGGAGTGGCTGACACGGAAAAATGTTATGCCAAAAGATTCCACTGAAACTGTATTTCTGGCATATTTTCAAGAACTGGTAAGGAATTTTCTATGTTTTTCGGTAGGTTTGGTAGTATTTGTGTTCATTCGTTGCAGAAACGTACAATCCGAATTCTTTATGGTCTAAATGGTTAATGCTAAAATCGGTGGCGACTATACATGAGAAACTCACTTCTTATTTCATTGTTACTTGTGGAAGGTACAGGGAATTATAGAATCTATAATGTCCCAAGGAAGTTATGACCTTCTTTATTGATAGCGTAACTATGACGCTATAAGCTTATAATATCTCGGTCAGAAATAAAATGTATAAACTCTAACTGACGAGTAGCGAGTTTCTCGAGGGAAACGTCAAAATGATTACGTTCGTAGCTAATTACATAGGACGTGTGGCAATCAGGCAATTGTCTTTTTATACAATTTGAACCTTCTAATATCGAAATCCCGGAACCTAAAATGCTATATAATTGCGAAATTTCGCACTTTTAGAAACTTCAAATTAATTAATTTGACACAAGTTTTGGGGATATTGATACCGAAAATAAAATGGCAAATATAGGCCGGAAAAAGAAATAAATAAAAAATGAGTTCCATGACATAGAACTATATGCAAATACCTACATTTTCCTGCAAAGCATATCCAGATCGGATGCAAGTGACATGAGACATCTTAATTTGAAAAATAACCAAAAAATTTACTCAAAGTTGAATTTCTGGAAAACTATCTTCAGTCCAAATTTCAGCCACTTCGGTTGAAATATGACCGAGTTAGCCATCACGCAAGATTCCTTGCATATTGAGTATATATATATATATATATATAAATATACTGTTATGATTTCATTTCCTAAACAATAAAAATGATAAAAATTAGAACTTACCGAACATTGAAAATCAGAAAAGATTAATAAAAAGATATCATATGGGATTAAAAAACAATATTAAAAGTTAAATAATAGTTAGTATAATATAATAAACAATGTAAAACATAATAAACAACAATGTAATTAGAATAGAAGTGTAAAACAAGAACTTCAGTGAAAGTGAATAAACGTACAGTGTTACGAAGGCAGAAATCATAATTAAAATGATTACAAAAACTATCATGAGATAGCACAAACTATTGAAACATGTTATAGATATAAGTTAGGATTAGTAAATTTGAGTTACATGTTGAAGGAATGTTATTGATATATTATATTATGTATTAGTTTTTAAGAATGAAAACTGTCACATTTATAATAATTATTGGAATAATCATATCAATAATAACCTAATCATAGGTTATCTTATGCCAAAGTGTGTGGAAGAATGTAGGCAATATTAATTTGAGAAGAAGGAATCATCATCATTTAAAATAAATTGAAAATCTCCAATAATTCAAAATTTATAGAATACTAAATTCTGATTGGTCGAGGCGATTTTATAAACGTCAGACGAGTAACAATGTAATACTCATGTCAGTTTGCAACCATCAAAGCATTCTTGATAGGTAAAGAAAGCACCTCATAGGTTGAATATGACATCAGGTAGCGTCAGTTTTGAAGACCTATAAAAGGCATCTGAAGACAAGCCAAGTCAGTTAGCCATCAACATCTGAAGAGTCAAGGTACTCAAGCAAATCATAAAGTTTCCATAACCTTAGTTTATTGGATAAACATCGGTGAACCCAAGTGTTCCAGTAGCTTCGTAAGGTTGAAAGTAACCGAAGCAAATAAATAATTTCTACAAGTCAAGTAGTGTTCCAAGTCTCCGAACAAAGTTTAAAGGTTACAATAACCTACAATTCATAAGTAACATCGAACGATAGCCAGCCTTCGATAAAGTTCCAAACATAATTAAAGAGTTTTGTATCTTTAATAAAAAGAATAAAACTAAGTTAACAATTTTCAACAGTTCATGATTTCAAAAGAAGTAACCATAGTTTACCTGTGTTTATTGTGAATAGCATAGAAATTGTGTAACTACGGTTGAAGTGAATCATCAAATTAATAAGAAGATCAAGCCAAGTGAACATTGCCTAAATTTTAAAACATGTAAGTAGATACAGTGGACTACCTTTGGACCAGGAAGTATGACGTCACTTCCGGTCTGTGCTCCGATGTTTGTAATTATCAGGTCTCCACTTCCGGTCTGTGCTGGCGATGTGTGTAATTAGTGTTAGCGGGTAGATAGCGTTATCGGGTAGATAGAGTTATCAGTGATTGTGAGTCACCCGGATGGGCATCCAGTGTCTGTAATTAGTGTTATCGGGTGGATAGCGTCATCAGGCAGATAGCGTTATCAGTGATTGCGAGTTACTCGGTTTATGCTGACGATTGGCATTCGATGTTTGTAATTATTGTTTGAATGTATATACAGGATGTTTGTAAAGAGTGTGTTATGTTGTATATACAGGTTGTTTGTAAGAGAGGTCTTAGACACGTGGTTTCGAACAAGGTGCCATGTCGGCTATCACGTGATCCTACGGTGTCATGGCGTCTGTCATGGCGGCTATCAACGAGGTGTCATGGCGTCTGTCACGTGGTGTCGTGCGGCTATCAATGAGGTGTCATGGCGTCTGTCACGAGGTGTCATGCTATCTGTTATGAGGTGTCATGGCGGTGAACGAGGTGTCATGGCGTATAACATCACCGAGGTGGCTATCATATGCTCCTTCAACGAGGTGTCTGTCACGCAGGTCTTAAACGAGGTGTCATGGCGTCTGTCACGTGTTACATCGACGAGGTGTCTGTCACGCAGGTCTTAAACGAGGTGTCATGGCGTCTGTCACGAGGTGTCATGCTATCTGTTGACGATCGGCATCCGGTGTTTGTAATTATTGTTTGAATGTATATACAGGATCTTTGTAAAGAGTGTGTTATGTTGTATATACAGGTTGTTTGTAAGAGAGGTCCTAGACACGTGGTGTCATGGAAGCTATCACGTGATCCTTCGGTGTCATGGCGTCTGTCACGTGGTGTCGGCTGCTATCAACGAGGTGTCATGGCGTCTGTCACGAGGCGGTCAACGAGGTGTCATGGCGTGTAACATCACCGAGGTGGCTATCATATGCTTCTTCAACGAGGTGTCTGTCACGCAGGTCTTAAGCGAGGTGTCATGGCGTCTGACACGTGTAACATCGACGAGGTGTCTGTCACGCAGGTCTTAAACGAGGTGTCATGGCGTCTGTCACGAGGTGTCATGCTATCTGTTGACGATCGGCATTCGGTGTTTGTAATTATTGTTTGAATGTATATACAGGATCTTTGTAAAGAGTGTGTTATGTTGTATATACAGGTTGTTTGTAAGAGAGGTCCTAGACACGTGGTGTCATGGAAGCTATCGCGTGATCCTTCGGTGTCATGGCGTCTGTCACGTGGTGTTGGCGGCTATCAACGAGGTGTCATGGCGTCTGTCACGAGGCGGTCAACGAGGTGTCATGGCGTGTTACATCACCGAGGTGGCTATCACATGCTCCTTAAACGAGGTGTCTGTCCCGCAGGTCTTAAACGAGGTGTCATGGCGTCTGTCACGCAGGTCTTAAACGAGGTGTCATGGTCACTGTCACGTGTCGAGGTGTCTCTCACATAGGTCTTCAACGTGGCGTCTGTCACGAGGTTGTGAATCGATCATAACATCTACGACGTGTACATCAAATGAAATAAAATGGTATTCTTTGGTGAGAAAGATTGAGAGGGATCCGAACCCGCGTCACTTTTATCTGAAAATGTTTTATTATTTTACATGTATGCTCGAAGAATTACAATTACCATCCAAAAATTGGATAATCCCTGGGGAATTCACAACTTTCCTTGTGGGGGCGTCGACCGATTGATATTTTCTATTTTGGAGGAGATTTCGATCTTCCCCCTCCAGAAATTAATCGATATAAATATAGAAGGTCAGTTCAAATATAAACATAGAAAAATGGGAAAAATCATATTTCGGGTATCGTTCCGAAACCAGGATCGTATATACTTGATTGTTCTAGAGCCCTGATATCGATGTCGATTTTCATCGAATCGCATTACTACCATACCGATGTGAGATAATGGACATGCGCCAGAGAGATACTTCAAATTCTTACACCTTTAAGATGTTTCAAATGTTTTTGAGATAGGAGGGGAGGTCGATGACGCCAACTATAGAATAAATCCAGCTCGGGTTATCAGGAATATGATGAATTGTATGAAATTTTGCAGGAAAATATTGATCCGGATGCTACTGTTTATGTATGTGGGAAGATAAAAGCTAAGTTTCCACGGGGGGGCGTTCCAAAAATTGGGGTTAGATCGAGTAGAAGTGGTGAATTTGAAAGGTAAATGTCCAAAATTAGAGCGAGGAAATTGTGAATTTATCTGTTTACATCACCCCAATAGTGTGAATCCTATGTGTTCTAGTGCGAATAGTTGGAAGTTATTCGAATTTCTTACAAAGGAAAATGTTATGTGGCTCTTAGAATAATAATATAGATATCTAGTATCTACAAATATATCATTATGCATATATCTTTAGAAGAATACAAACGCAGACTTTGCGAATTCGTGAAAAAAGTTCATAAACTAAGAAGAGTCTTGAATTTTTACAACGTGTTCCATAGACGAGGTGGCTATCACATGTTCCTTCAACGATGTGTCTGTCACGCAGGTCTTAAACGAGGTGTCATGACGTGTGTCACGTGTTACATCGATGGGTTGACCGACGAGGTGGTTGTCACGCAGGTCTTAAACGAGGTGTCATGACGTCTGTCACGTCCGAGGTGGCTATCATGTGTTCCTTAAACGAGGTGTCTGTCACGTACTCTTTCAACAAGACGTCTATCACGTGTAGATCTCATTGTATGACGTATATCACATATGTCAGAGCATTTATGACATGGATGTCACAGATGTGTAGATATCTGAACGCCATCTATGAATAAACTATCATATCAGTTTACATACATAGTATCAAATATTATTATTATCAAGGAAAAAGGAAACATATAACTTCAAATCAGAATTTAAGAATAAGACTACACAAAATTTTTGAAATTAAATAAACAATACCAAAGTGGAGCAATATAATAGTTACATACGTGATTTAGATTCCCACATATTCATTTTTTTACAAGTCGTAACTTTTAGATAATATGAGCGATTGTATTCAATTTTAAACGGAAATCCGAGAGGCAAATGAAGAAAATATTTCATTGTGAAAAATATCACGGGAACTCGGGCTATCAGGAATATGATGAATTGTATGAAATTTTGAAGGAAAATATCGATCCGGATGCTACTGTTTATGTATAAAAGCTACGGGGGGGTGTTCCAAAAATTGGGGTTAGATCGAGTGGTGAATTTGAAAGGTAATTATCCAAAATTAGAACGAGGAAATTGTGAATTTATCTGTTTACATCCTATGTGTTATAGTGCGAATAGTTGGAAGTTATTCGAATTTCTTACGGAGGAAGATGTTCTGTGGCTTTTAAAATAATAATATAGATATCTACAAATATATCATATCTTTTGAAGAATACACACGCAGACTTTGCGAATTCCTGGGAAAAGTTCATAAACAAGAAGAGACTTGAATTTTTACGCAGATAAAATTAAAGACTGCTGAACAGAACAAATTAAGTTTAAAAAGTGGGGATGATTGGAGTGGGGGTGTTAAAAACAAATTTTGTGATTCTAACCACAATTCTATAAGCGAACGTTCCCCAACACGCATCTATATTTGTCTGAAGGATGTCGGCGGCGGTGGGGAGTGTAACCGTACCGAATGGATTCCGATGAATTTTCAAACGATAACCAAAATATGAAATGAATTATCGAAACGATCGATTTTCATCGTTATCACTGGGCTTATCTTCAATTCAAAGGAACATTTTAATTGAAAGTATCAAAACCTTTTAATATCTGACACTTGTAAATGTCTATTCAAAATTCAACCTAAAAAAGATAACGTATTATTTAACTATGACACTATGAGTAACAATTTTGAGGTTAAATTCCATAGAATTATCTTAAACTTGAATAGTTGATTATAATAGATGTGAATAACTAATTCATACAATAATCATAGATATTTATAATTGTACAATCTTGAAATGTCTTGTATTCAATCAAATTCAATCCATTTCAAATTGTAATTAGCCATACATTACTCTTTCACACACAACCGATCCAATGTTTTCTGAAGTTTTGATTGGATCTTAAAACACAAGTCGGCTGCAGACGCATTACATTAATCGAAATCAACTATTCTTTTCTAAATTACATGGAAACACTTTCACAATTTTGATAAAGACAATAAACATTGTCGAAACGTCAAAAAGAACTTTTATTTTATTTTCAGTATATATACGAACCAATAAACCAAGAAAGTAACAAATATTACAAATGATTCAAGAATATCGATAAAAAAAAAATATATATATACAGGGTGTCCTCGAACTGCGTGGCCAAAATAAAGCCGAAGATTCTTTGATTCGAAAAAAAGTTGACGAGCCTTTTTACTTTTGCCTCAAGTGTCTTGTTTACCCGGTAGAGGGCTTCAAAATTGCAAAAATTATTTTGTTTTTTCGGTATAACTTGAGAACGTGATGGAGAACTTTCACAATATTTGGCAGATGAGTTACTGTCAATAATGGCCATTTTTGAGAGTGGAGCAAAGAGCCTTAGAGACCATAGAAATGGCTCAAACTTGAGGATGTAACGGGAAAAGTGTCCAGAACTTTTTTGTGGTCAATGTAATTCGATAGCTTATCTAGTTTGAAAACTTTTCTTACTCTTAGAAAATTTTGATAAAATCAACGGATTAGCTTGAAAAAATTAATTTTCGAGTCTCTGCAATTTTGGCTTACTAATTTTACTTGATTAAAATACCTTAGTTGCCTTTGCTTTTCTAATGTGATTTTGGCATTTGAAGAAAGTAGATGAACTGGACTAGTCCTCGCTCAGGATATCCGGTCTCCACTTCCGGTCTAGCTGTCGATGTGCATCCGGTGTATGAGCTCGTCCTTATCAGTTTTGATTTTATTTGTAAAGAGTATACAGGGTGTGTATAAAAAGTTTGTCACATGTACAGAGTCACGTGACTAACACATGACAGCATGGCGGCCCTAAGGTGCAAGTGTCATGTCGGCCATAAGGTCCAGCTGTCATGGCGACCATAAGGTCCAGCTGTCATGGCGACCATGAGGTACAGCTGTCATGGCGACCATAAGGTCCAGCTGTCATGACGACCATAAGGTCCAGCTGTCATGGCGACCATAAGGTCCAGCTGTCATGGCGACCATAAGGTACAGCTGTCATGGCGGACCCAAGGTACAGGCTGCTTCATGGAGATGTCACCACCACGTGACAGCTGTCATCGAAGGAACAGAATGCTTCGTGGAGATGGCGCCACCAAGTGACAGCTGTCATGGTGGACCTAAGGTACAGATTGCTTCGTGAAGATGTCACCACCACGTGACAGCTGTCATGGCGACCCTTGGGTACAGGCTGCTTCATGGAGATGTCGCCACCACATGACAGCTGTCATGGCGGACCAAAGGTACAGGTTGCTTCGTGTAGGTGTCACCACCACGTGACAGCTGTCATGGTGAGCTAAAGGTACAGGCTGCTTCGTGTAGGTGTCACATGACAGATGTCATGGCGGACCGAAGGTACAGGCTGCTTCGTGTAGGTGTCACCACCTCGTGACAGCTGTCATCGAAGGTACAGGCTGCTTCGTGTAGGTGGCGCCACCAGTTCGGCTCGTCCGACTCGTGCGAATCCAAGATGACAGTCTGCTATCACAAGGCAGACGTGTGACATCACAGCATAAAGGTACAGACTGCTTCGTGGAGGTGTCGCCACCAGTTCGACTCGTCCGACTCATGCGACTCGTACGGTTTTGAAATCACATGATCTGTCACGCGGTGAGATATGGTGTCTGTCACTTCGACGGAGTGTCTGTCACAAGGTGTCATGGTGGCTATCACGTACCATAGAGCTGAAGGTTACAGAGCTTACCCAACTCAAAACCATAGAGCATCATGGTGGTGGAAAGAGTTGTCATGATGTCTGTCACGTGAGGTCTTCATCGAGGTGTCATGTCGCGTATTGGAGGGTGTGACGTGGTGGATCCATGAAGCATCTGTCACGCGAACTGTCATGACGGATCTATGAATGCCAACCATAGCTTTATAGGTATCAAATGAAAAGTCTTGATATGCAGAATGTTAATTTTATTGAATTGAAGATCCTACGATCATAGTTTACCAACGATGATGACGTCACGGGAGTAGATGAACACCACTACCACGGGACCAGGATATCCGGTCTCCACTTCCGGTCTAGCTGTCGATGTGCATCCGGTGCATGAGCTCGTCCTTATCAGTTTTGAAAGGATGTAGGTGATAAGGATTTTATTTTATTTGTAAAGAGTATACAGGGTGTGTTCAAAAAGTGTGTCACATGTACAGAGTCACGTGACTAACACATGGCAGCATGGCGGCCCTAAGGTCCAACTGTCATGGCGACCATAAGGTCCAGCTGTCATGGCGAGCATAAGAACAAGCTGTCATGGTGACCATAAGGTCCAGCTGTCATGGCGACCATAAGAACCAGCTGTCATGGCGACCATAAGAACCAGCTGTCATGGCGTCCATAAGAACCAGCTGTCATGGCGACCATAAGGACCAGCTGTCATGGCGACCATAAGAACCAGCTGTCATGGCGACCATAAGAACCAACTGTCATGGCGTCCATAAGGTCCAGCTGTCATGGCGACCATAAGAACCAGCTGTCATGGCGGCCATAAGGTACAGCTGTCATGGCGACCATAAGGTCCAGCTGTCATGGCGACCATAAGAACCAGCTGTCATGGCGACCATAAGGTCCAGCTGTCATGGCGACCATAAGGACCAGCTGTCATGGCGACCATAAGAACCAGCTGTCATGGCGGCCATAAGGTACAGCTGTCATGGCGACCATAAGGTCCAGCTGTCATGGCGACCATAAGGTCCAGCTGTCATGGCGACCATAAGGACCAGCTGTCATGGTGACCATAAGGACTAGCTGTCATGGCGGGCCTAAGGTACAGATTGCTTTGTGAAGATGTCACCACCAAGTGACAGCTGTCATGGCGGACCTAAGGTACAGACCGCTTCCTAGAGGGGGCTCCGCCACCTCTAGGAAGCAATCTGTACCTTCGGTCCAAAGGTACAGGCTGCTTAATGGAGATGTCACCACCACGTGACAGCTGTCATCGAAGGTACAGAATGCTTCGTGGAGATGTCGCCACCACATGACAGCTGTCATGGCGGACCAAAGGTACAGGTTGCTTCGTGTAGGTGTCACCACCACGTGACAGCTGTCATGGTGAGCTAAAGGTACAGGCTGCTTCATGGAGATTGCGCCACCACATGACAGCTGTCATGGCGGACCAAAGGTACAGGTTGCTTCGTGTAGGTGTCACCACCACGTGACAGCTGTCATGGTGAGCTAAAGGTACAGGCTGCTTCGCGTAGGTGTCACGTGACAGATGTCATGGTGGACCGAAGATACAGGCTGCTTCGTGTAGGTGTCACCACCACGTGACAAAGACTGCTTCGTGGAGGTGTCGACACCAGTTCGACTCGTCCGACTCATGCGACTCGTACGATTTTGAAATCACATGATCTGTCACGCGGTGAGATATGGTGTCTGTCACTTCGACGGAGTGTCTGTCACAAGGTGTCATGGTGGCTATCACGTACCATAGAGCTGAAGGTTACAGAGCTAACCCAACTCAAAACCATAGAGCATCATGGTGGTTGAAAGAGTTGTCATGTTGTCTATCACGTGAGGTCTTCATCGAGGTGTCATGTCGCGTCTTGGAGGGTGTGACGTGGTAGATCCATGAAGCATCTGTCACGCGAACTGTCAAGACGGATCTATGAATGTCAACCATAGCTTTATAGGTATCAAATGAAAAGTCTTGTCCGGCGACCATAGTTTACGAACGATGATGACGTCACTGCTTCGAACCGATGACAGTAACTGATTCAATCCGGCGACCATAGTTCACGAACGATGATGACGTCACTGCTTCAAGCCAATGACAGTAACTGATTCAACCTGGCGACCATAGTTTACGAACGATGATGACGTCATCATCGTTCACGAACTATGATGATCAGATGAGGAATGAAATGCGAGTAATAATAATGATACTCTATGTGTAAATGTGAATAGTTGGAGGTTATGATAAAGATATCCAGTAAGTTTGTAAATGTGTCATTATGCATATATCTTTTGAAGAATACACACGTATACTTAGAAAATTTGTGGAGAAAGTTCATGAACTGAGAAGAGACTTGAATTTTTACGAACATAAAATAAAAGTTATAAGACTGTTGAATACATTTACAAGTGCAAAAAGTGAAGATAATGATGGGAGTGGGGATGTTAAAAACAAATTTCGTGATTCTAACCACAATTCTGAATGGTATTCTATACGCGAACGTTCCCCAACACGTTGAGCGCATTTATATTTGTCTGAAGGATGTTGCAACCGATGGTGGTGGGGGGTGTAACCGTACCGAATGGATTCCGATGAATTTTAGAAAAATCAACGATAATCAATTAGAGGTATTCGCATTCAACATTCCTCAAGATAATCGTACCACCATACATTATAAACTTAAACTTTTATTCTTTGATCGGAGTGAGGGAGATATGGCTGAATGGCAATTGCTCCATCAATCATCATGTTTACCACATGTCATACAAAAGACAATATCAACACCATCCACACGTACATCATCCTCACTAGACGAAGAAATTTCTAAAATTTTCGCAATTTTGTATGCAATTTTATCTTCTTTATCAGTACTAATGTTGAAAATGTTTGTTAAATATGTAAAGAAGGCTATTTACCATGTAAATAAATGATTGTATGAAGATGTAATTGTTTTAATAAAACAAAAGGAATTATAATTATAATAATATATTGACATTATCATTTGCTAGTTCATAAGCTTTATTTTTGTGATTGATAACACATTCTATCAATGACTCGATGTTGATATCACTAATCAATTGTTCACCCCCCTCTTCTTCTGCGGCATGAATAATATTTCCTCTTGCATACCATTTCAAATCGCGGCGGAAATTCTGTTTCACTTCGTTACCAATATCGATAGCATGAGATATGTTAGACCATTTACGTATTAATCGCATTCCCCGATTTTGTAATTTTCTGTCGGCATCACGCCAACCATCCTCCTGTCGACGCATTAGGTACCATTCTGGTCTCATATCATTCGATGTTCGATATAATCCTAAATAATTCATATTATATAAATTTTATTATAAAAAACAAAAGTAACTAAATTTCGTCTCTTTCCAAAATTTATAGGAGGTGGAACAATATTTGGTGCAATGTTATTCCGTAAGGTGATAACATTCATTTGAATTTGTTGAGATAAGCGTTGAGATCGTTCTTTCGCAAGACATTCACGTTCCTCAGCTCTTTGACGTTCTTGTTGTTCATGGAATTTCTCGTACTCACAATATTTCATCATAATAAATTTCATTAACGAAAACAGTTCACGTAACTCGATGACTTTAGGAGTTCGCATTTGCATCAATAATGATTCGAAATCAATAGCATCTAGAACATAATATTTCTTTCGTGCATCAGTCTTATCACAAATTTCTAAATGGTGTATATGCGGGTTTTTCCTCAACAATCTTGTTATAACACCCTTTTTAGCATGATATTTTTTGCCGCGATAACCTAACCAATCCAATAGATCTTCATTCATCAGAACGCGTTGGTTTAGTTGAATATTCCAAAATAAATAGTTTCTTTTATCGTTTCTTATATCGATCCCAAATTTTAGACACACTTCATTAACTGTTAACTTAATAAAATTGTTGGTGGACCATGTAGCCACATTTGAATCACGAACGCACGCTGCTAAGTTCATTTTTATAACTGAACATTTTCTGAAATGATTCTCTCTTACATACGTGAGAACGTGAACGTGAATAGTGAGGGTGGGGGTAACTCTCCGTTTCGATATCATTGCAAACGTTGATAACTGACTGATAACGTCACTAGTTGTTTCAATTTGTTTCATTTCCAGCAACCGACTACCATAGTTTACAAACTATGATCGTCGGATGTTTACATCACCACCTACCGTTTGAGAAATAAAATATCAAATATAATAATAATAATAATAACATTTATTGGGAAAGATACATTTTGATAGTACATCATTTAGAACATAAATTATAACATTATGATTCATCACCTGGTTCTTCACACCAAATTCCGAACTGATCCTGTAATCGGAGAATACTCCATTATACGATCGTTAATGATGATGCAATAAGCCCTGGTGTTTTTAGGGAAATTCAGGAAACTTTCCATCTCTAGTTTGACGTCAACTGTTGATGACTTTATAGCATCGTTTTGTTTTGAACAGTCAATCACAAAAATTGCTCTATTCTTGAATGCTATATAATCCAACATGGGTTCGCTTATTATTTTATTTGAAAATGATTTCTGGAAATCATAGTACATCTGGTATGCTTCCACGTATTGCTGGTCGGTGAAATTCAATTTCATTGCTTCATATGGATAACACTCTGAATTCAAGTATAATTTTACATTTAGCAAGTTTATATTATCGAAATATGCACTGTGCTTAACAGGATTATTTTTTCGATCAGTTTGGAAAGCTAGAATCACATATCTGGGTCGTTCCAAATTCATTGAAGTTTTAACAGCCCAAATGTCGCGAGTGCTCTCCTTCATCAACGGATTTTCATGCAGATCCCAACTACGGAATGGAATCAAAATAGGCTTCTCAGCACTCAAATTCCCCAACATTTGAAATTTAACTTGATCACTTGGAAACACATGTCGCACTTTTAATGCTATCGTCTTCACATTTATTTTAGCCGTTTTCGTGCCTGTGCTATTAGTATAGCAATCGTTATCGGTTCGAGACCTTATCAAGCGCAGCTTATGTTTTCCACTCAAAACTTTGTTATAGTCAATGAATAGGCCTAGTAGAAAATTCAACGGTATCCATAAATTGATTTTATTATTGTAGACTGAACTCAATACATCCTTAAATGACCATCCAGAAATAGCTAGAAGTATAGATTCATGTTTGGCATATGTTAGATAAGCTCTGATGGTGCTGACAATACCAGGATCACGTACTTTGTCTATCTCTTTTCCATTCAATTCATAACTGATATATTCGAAGAGAAACGCTCCGAAATTATTCGTTAGTTTACATTCACCATCACCACTTGCTTCTGGCTGGAATTCTGCCTCGATGAATAAAGCAGACGAGGCCAAATCTACCAACACTTCTTATTGATTGATTAATATCTCAATTTCATCGCTGTTGCCAAAAGATGTTGTGTGGGGATAGTAGGTATGAGTTTCTTCTCGGATGATGTCTTCATTGAAGTTTGGCTCGTTGAATATTTGAAGTTTTTCCGACATTGTAACCAAGGGACTTCAAAAAATTGATATTTTCCAATGATAGTGATGCAAAAGCAACCTTCTCCCTCGAGCTCGTTGTAGATAATGACTGATGACCACTATGGAGATGTCTTTTATTGCTGAAATCCAAACCCATGTTCTCAAGTGATGGCTACTGCAACCTTCTCAGTTGAATTCCTTTCATATAATGAGTGGTGGTGAGTATTGGATTATTATTTATTGTTGTGAGGTATAATCCCTAACGATCTTTTTCAATTCCAATCGTATAATAATTTCTTCTCCACGAAAATTTACCGGTTTCCAATTCTGATCTAAAATATTCAGCGTGATGTTATCGAAGGACGTCTTGCTGATGACCGGTAGATAAATAAGATTCTTCGGCTCTATATCAATGGAAAACCCAGGTGGTACAAGAGGTGAGAACTCATATATCGTATGAGCTATCTTATTGTTATAATATGCTCCTGCGGTTAAGTTACACTCAACACGTATTGTTTGAACTTTGATTATGTTTATAGGTCGATCAGATACGTGTAATTCGCGAGATGTCAATTTCTTTTTGCTGAATCCCAACAGTTCGCTTATACTATCTTTAGGAATAAAATTCACTTCAAAATCACTCTTCAGCTCTGTGTGTAGAGTGTTGTTGTTAGATTTTATTGATAATTTCCGGTCACGTTCTTCTTGCTTCACTCCTATCCCACAAACTGCACTTTGTATAAAATCCTCGATGTCTGTCAACTCGTAGGACCCCGTAGGTATAGTTACTACTTCTTCCTCACCCTTCACATTTTTATAATAAAATTTATTAAAACCTTCTTCAATGTTCGGAATGCTATTGTACGTATGCAAGCCAACAAGTGCGATAGAATAATATGAATGAGGATCTAGTTCTATAGGTGGGTGGAAATCTACAGATAAGCGGGAGCTCTTACCCGTGATAGTGAACGTCTGAGACATGATTGATGCAAACTTTACCAACAATCTATTTATATACTAATAAATGCAGGGTTAGTCGAGCACAACTGAAGAGTTAGAGAGGAAATCTAAACATAACTGACCACAATTATAAGTGTTATATTGTTGAAAATTATCGTGATTGAATAATATCTTACACTTTTTGAAATAATCCACTAGTTCGCGAGGAGGGCGTGAATTGCCAAAACTATCATAATATAAAACTGTATCACCGACTTTATTAAACCCAACCCAGTGAGTGCCTCCATTGTCCGAGCTATCTAAATTAACTATTCCACGCTCGTTTTTCCATGGTCCGTTGGATGGTAGTTCATCACGCATAAATACTCCTCTAAAATGGGGAATTTTCAGAGCTTTTGCTAGTTTTCGTAGATCGAGATCGGTCAGAGGTCTTCTGGGTAGGTTTACTGACAGTTTTTTGGATGTTTATTTAAATATAGACCAAGACCTTTGCGATACTTTTTCAAATATAGACCAGATCCTTGTTTACCCAAAGCTATAGCTTCCATTGTTTTATTATGTCTTTCCGTTTCCTCCAAGGTTTTCCGAGCTGCTTTGCTGTCGTTGACGGCCTTAGCGATGCCTGCACCACCCCCCGCCAATGCTCCAGCAGCTGATAAGCCGGCAAACAGAGGTATTAAAAATGGTAGAAATCCTCCAGTCTTTGGAATAGGAATTACTCTTGGTAACCGAACATTTTTCCGACCACCCGCTTTTTTGAATTGTTTTCGTGCAACTTTCAACGCTGTTTGGGATGTTTTCTTCAGATTGGATGAGTCAAACTTATTCTTCATAACTTTTCTCACCCCATCGACAATTGCACTTCCGAACCCAACCTTCTTTCTCATACCCATTCCCAATTTCCTCTTTGCCTTCATAATTTTATTTACACCGAAAGCGGCAATCCTTTCTCCAAATTTTGTGTCTTTAGATTTGACACGTTGCCAAGCAGCGTTCTCTAATATTTTATCCGCCTCGTGACGTCCTTCCAAACTAGCGTTTCGCAGATATGAAATATCGTGTTGGCGGCAAGCTTTATCGAGTGGATTGATACCTGAATCTCCTCTTCTCAACCGTTCTTCTAATTTTGTACCGGGACCACAGAATTGATAACCCTTAATATGAAGTTCAAACGGGAGCTTGTTTATAAGCGTATTGAGAACACCTTCTCCTACGTACGCTTTCATACAGACTGATGAAAATTCAAGATTGCACCGTTATTTAACGAGGGGAGGGAGAAAGATCAAAGATCTCAAAATAATATTTTTTGTTAATTTCAAAATTTTCTCAATACAAAAGACTTAAGTATAATCTTAACAATATATGTTTCAAATATTATAATCTTCACTCTTGATTCACCCTCATATTCATGGAATTTTTGTTCTATTATAATAACCATACCCTCGAGTCAATAATATTCCAGCTATTTGTTTGTTCCTAATAATCTCCAAATGGTCAATGATGGATTCATTGAACGAGATCCGAATTATTGATCCAACTGTTGTGATTATTATCTAGACCCAACCATTTCACATACTGTTGACCCCTCCTCTTTCGTAATATTTTTTCGACTAAATACACATCGGGTTGTTTTGTTTTCTGTAATTCTTCCTCGTAGAAACAGCCGCTGATTGGTGCGTTGGACATATCTTCTAGTAGATATGTGACCGGGTTGGTAATTTTTACTTTGATGATTTTAAATAATTCCGTACTCCAATTGGGCGTAAATCCCTTCTCAAAAATATGTTTAGCCTTACTTATTCGTACCACATCATCTACGTTGTATTTGTGAGGCAAAGCTAACTTGATGTGTGAGTAGGATCGCTTCAATATCTCGCTCTCAATCTGTTTCGTCACTTTTATTGGAGCCATATTTATAGTACTATGTTTACGTTTATTATATTTTTCTGTGGTTTCTTCAAGTATATCAAGCCATTTGTATTTCCCGCTGAGACTGAAATGTTTGTAGAGCGATTCCTTTAACGTTCGAATGACACGTTCAGCAATGGCTGCTTCTTTCACACTATACGTATTATAATGATTGATATTATGTTTCTTCATTAGATCGTTAAAGTGTTTATTGAAGAATTCTTTTCCCTGATCGCTTTGCAGATTCCTAGGCTTACGATGTCCTTCTAGCAATATAGAACTGACCGCTTTCCGAACTTCTTCGGCTGATTTCGTTTTCAGCGGGCGTGTCCATAGAAATTTCGAGAAACAATCGATCATAATCAAAATGTATTTGAATCCTCTATTTTCACGAGCGTAATTACCCATTTCTGCCAGATCCATTTGCCACAAATCATCCAAACCTTTTATGATCGTTCTGCGTCGTTTGAAATTCTTCCTACTCGGCTTATGAAGCTCATGCACAACTTGTTCTCTACTCATCTTATCAATGTGGAAATCTAGTGTAGAATTAATTTTTTGGGTATATTCACAGGATTTGGAGATATACGTTTCACAGAGCCCTGCTTTGTTGTTGTGGATGATGAGGGTCTCTTCTTAGAAGGTTCCACAGATGTCATCCGTCGTTCTAACGCCTCCACTTTACTAGTAATGTCATTTAGACGCATGTTCACACTGTTAAATGTGTTATTGATCTCTTTCAATTCATTTCTGTTTTCCCTCACACTATCACTGATTGTTTTATACTCTGATTTTATATAGATCCCCATTCCATTATATTTATTCTGAATGTCCATCAGATGTTTATCAATGTTGAGAATAACCTTATCATTCGTTAAGTTATGTTCATCCAGATCCTTGTTGATATCTTTGATCAAATTATCAACCCTAACATTGAAGGTATCTTTAAGACTGGTTTCCGTCTTCAGATTCAGTTTGTGTGTTAATTTATCAACATATGCTTTATTTGCAACATCTCCATCATCATTCGGTGATTTTACGTTGCACAATCTACGATTTTCCATATCATAACTTCCATCGCTCGTTAGGAATAATCCTTGTCCGTGAACTTGTTTGAAATTATTATTAAATACATTTGTATCATATATCCACATGGAAGAGGAGGCTCTGCCAAACTTATCCATTGAAACCATCTTTATAACTGAGATGAATTTGTCTTACACCTGGTTTTTGTTCAATTACCCCTGCCTCTATCAATTCTTCTATTATAGAGATTATCTCATTGTGATGATTATGGTTACCTGCATGCGAGGATGCAACAAGAAGTCTCAGTCTATCCACAATTTCGTTAACGTCATCCCAATAAACATATTCGATAGGTTTCTCGTTATATTCAAGCATATCATTTTTGATATATGCACTTCCAGTGTATGTTTTGGCTCTGGGTCTTTTCATGGAATTAATCAAAGGTTTCAGTACATTTTTGTATTTCACAATGTTTCTTATTTGATCAGCTGGATCGTTATTACGCCTATGGGCACTAGTCATTTCCATCATTTGACTGTAATTTTTCCCATCTTCCACAGTGTAAGTATCAGGTAGAACATCTCTGTAAAATATCAAATTATACAGTCCTGTGGTACCCTTGAACGGAGTACCCTTGATAATTATATTACTCTCACTATCAATTTCTATAGGTTGATTACCCATGAACCATTTGTCTAAAGTTGAATTATATTGCAATCCCATTCTATCATCGTATTTCTTGACATCATCATCCAATAGGAATCCTTCCAAGTAATAACGTGCTAATGTGGGGTATTGTTGCAGAAACTCCTCTGTAGCCTCTGCATTATCTTTCTTATGTTTTCTGAATTCTTCACGAATCTGATCGATAGTAGGTTCGAGGGTAAACACATCCTCCTCAGTATTTTGGGGGTTATATACGAACTCTTCCCCTTCAGTTACAATATTTGGGATTGGTATGTTCTCCATTTGTGTTGCTGTAGAAACAATACTTTTAGGTTTAACCAACGAATTTTGTTTGATTATTTCAGCATTTTTCGCAATTTCCTCCAGAGGTTTAGATACATTCCTGAACATATTATCTAGAATCTCATCATTTTCAGCTTTACCCAATTTCACAGCCATATATTTTTTCCTCACAACGTTTGCTAACTCCCAAATTTTTTTCTTCAATTGTTGTTTTTCTTTAAGCATGTTACTCACACCCACGTCCATGCTGAGCGGGTTGTCTATTTCAAATGAAAGTACATATACATGTTAGATGTATATATAACTATCAAAACCTTTGCGATAACGTCCTTTGTTCATATCACAGTCTTTGTTTATCATAAGGAATCCATATTTATCTTTCCAACATACGCTACATATCTCTTTGAATTTTTCGAGTGACATGTCGGTACTCACATGATCGGTGAATATATGTTTCAAATTGAGCTCATCCTGTTTGAAAATAATCAAGCAATTGGCATTGTCGCGCAATCCATGTTTTGGACATTTAGCAAAAGACTGGCAAAGATAGAAACTATCAACTGAGTTGTGTCTCCCTCTTGAAAAATAAGCACGAATTTTCTCCTGTTTCTCAAACATCACGTCATCGAATATTATGATTGAATTAGGCCTCGCTTCTGTGGGGTCTATGACCTCATCACTTTCGGTACAAGGAAAATATCCAAGCCCCTCAATTTTCTTCAATGTCTCCTTTAGTAACTGGTATTTTGGTTGGTGTAAAGACTTTGAATATATGTACACGTTTTCAAATTTCAGACCGTTTGCATCTAACAATAGAGATAACATCACATTTGTTTTCCCACAATTACTTGGACCACAGATTATTGTTCGTAGAGTATTAGACAGCAAAGAGCTGTGACGTTGTGGTTGTTCAACATTCTCATTGCTCAACCCTAAGTTCATAATACTCAACGAGTCTTTTTGCTTAACAATCTTCATCATGCCTGAAGGCGAATCGAAATCATACTGGAACATATGTTAATAAGCATTTGTTTATATACTAGATGATGATGTTATATTGTGTATGTCTGATCGCGCGGTTAGGTGCTTCTACGGTTCTGTCAAAATCAGGTATCAAATACATGTTAAATAGGTATGAATGCTGGAACACGTGTCTGAATGTTGAAACACGTGTCTGAAACACGTGTCTGAATGCTGAAACACGTGTCTGAATGTTGAAACACGTGTCTGAAACACGTGTCTGAATGCTGAAACACGTGTCTGAATGTTGAAACACATGTCTGAATGTTGAAACACGTGTCTGAATGTTGAAACACGTGTCTGAATGTTGAAACACGTGTCTGAATGTTGAAACACTTGTCTGAATGTTAAAGCATGTGTTGAATCATGCGAAAAAACATGTGTATGAATGTAATACAATCATTATGATTATTCACATTTTATTCCTCATTAGCCCATCATAGTTCGTGAACGATGATGACGTCATCATCGTTCGTGAACTATGGTCGCCGGATTGAATCAGTTACTGTCATCGGTTCGAAGCAGTGACGTCATCACCGTTCGTAAACTATGGTCGCCGGATTGAAACAATGACAAAGCAGTCTTTGTCACGTGGTGGTGACACCTACACGAAGCAGCCTGTACCTTCGGTCCGCCATGACATCTGTCACGTGACACCTACACGAAGCAGCCTGTGCCTTTAGCTCACCATGACAGCTGTCACGTGTTGGTGACACCTACACGAAGCAACCTGTACCTTTGGTTCACCATGACAGCTGTCATATGGTGGCGACATCTCCATGAAGCAGCCTGTACCCAAGGGTCGCCATGACAGCTGTCACGTGGTGGCGACATCTCCACGAAGCATTCTGTACCTTTAGCTCACCATGACAGCTGTCACGTGTTGGTGACACCTACACGAAGCAACCTGTACCTTTGGTTCACCATGACAGCTGTCATATGGTGGCGACATCTCCATGAAGCAGCCTGTACCCAAGGGTCGCCATGACAGCTGTCACGTGGTGGCGACATCTCCACGAAGCATTCTGTACCTTCGATGACAGCTGTCACGTGGTGGTGACATCTCTACGAAGCAATCTGTACCTTAGGTCTACCATGACAGCTGGTTCTTATGGTCGCCATGACAGCTGGACCTTATGGACGCCATGACAGCTGGTTCTTATGGTCGCCATGACAGCTGGTTCTTATGGTCGCCATGACAGCTGGACCTTATGGACGCCATGACAGTTGGTTCTTATGGTCGCCATGACAGCTGGTTCTTATGGTCGCCATGACAGCTGGTCCTTATGGTCGCCATGACAGCTGGTTCTTATGGACGCCATGACAGCTGGTTCTTATGGACGCCATGACAGCTGGTTCTTATGGTCGCCATGACAGCTGGTTCTTATGGTCGCCATGACAGCTGGACCTTATGGTCGCCATGACAGCTTGTTCTTATGCTCGCCATGACAGCTGGACCTTATGGTCGCCATGACAGTTGGACCTTAGGGCCGCCATGCTGCCATGTGTTAGTCACGTGACTCTGTACATGTGACACACTTTTTGAACACACCCTGTATACTCTTTACAAATAAAATAAAATCCTTATCACCTACATCCTTTCAAAACTGATAAGGACGAGCTCATGCACCGGATGCACATCGACAGCTAGACCGGAAGTGGAGACCGGATATCCTGGTCCCGTGGTAGTGGTGTTCATCTACTCACGGGAGGCATTCATTGTTTCAATCAGGCGACCATAGTTTACGAACGATGATGACGTCACTGCTTCGAACCGATGACAGTAACTGATTCAATCCGGCGACCATAGTTCACGAACGATGATGACGTCATCATCTTTCACGAACTATGATGGTCAGATGAGGAATGAAATGCGAGTAATAATAATGATATCTACTCATTATTCATCACACTGTAAAATTGAAGTTATAAGACTGTTGAATACATAAGGTGTAAAAAGTGAATAGGTAGTACATTCATGCACATGTTTTATCTCGTGATTCAACACTCCGACACGTGCTTCAACATTAAGACACGTGTTCAGTCAGATGTTCAGACACGTGTTTCAATAATCAGACACGTGTTAAGCACGTGCTTCAACATTCAGAGACATGCTCTACTCAGACATGTGATCAGACACATGCTTCAATACTCAGACACGTGTTTAGCACGTGCTCCATCATTCATACCTATTTAACACGTATTTGATACCTGATTTTGAGAGAAGCGTAGAAGTACCTAACCGCGTGATCGGACATACACAATATAACATCATCAACTAGTATATAAACAAATGCTTATTAACATATGTTTCAGTATGATTTCGATGCTCCTCTAGGCAACATGAAGATTGTCAAGCAGAAAGACTCGTTGAATATTATGAACTTAGGACTAAGCATTGAAAATATTGAACAATCACAACGTCACAGCTCTTTGCTGCCAAATACTTTACGAACAATAATCTGTGGTCCAAGTAATTGTGGGAAAACAAATGTGATGTTATCTCTATTGTTAGATGCAAACAATCTGAAATTTGAAAACGTGTACATATATTCAAAGTCTTTACACCAACCAAAATACCAGTTACTAAAGGAGACATTGAAGGAAATTGAGGGGCTTGGATATTTTCCTTGTACCGAAAGTGATGAGGTCATTGACCCCACAGAAGCGAGGCCTTATTCAATCATAATATTCGATGACGTGATGTTTGAGAAACAGGAGAAAATTCGTGCTTATTTTTCCAGAGGGAGACACAACTCAGTTGATAGTTTCTATCTTTGCCAGTCTTTTGCTAAATGTCCAAAACATAGATTGCGCGACAATGCCAATTGCTTGATTATTTTCAAACAGGATGAGCTCAATTTGGAACATATATTCACCGATCATGTAAGTACCAACATGTCACTCGAAAAAGTCAAAGAGATATGTAGCGTATGTTGGAAAGATAAATATGGATTCCTTATGATAAACAAAGACTGTGATATGAACAAAGGACGTTATCGCAAAGGTTTTGATAGTTAGATATACATCTAACATGTATATATACTTTCATTTGAGATAGACAACCCGCTCAGCATGGACGTGGGTGTGAGTAACATGCTAAAGGAAAAACAACAATTGAAGAAAAAAATTTGGGAGTTAGCAAACGTTGTGAGGAAAAAATATATGGCTGTGAAATTGGGTAAAGCTGAAAATGACGAGATTCTAGATAATATGTTCAGGAATGTATCTAAACCTCTGGAGGAAATTGCGAGAAATGCTGAAATAATCAAACAAAATTCGTTGGTTAAACCTAAAAGTATTGTTTCTACAGCAACACAAATGGAGAACATACCAATCCCAAATATTGTAACTGAAGGGGAAGAGTTCGTATATAACCCCCAAAATACTGAGGAGGATGTGTTTACCCTCGAACCTACTATCGATCAGATTCGTGAAGAATTCAGAAAACATAAGAAAGATAATGCAGAGGCTACAGAGGATTTTCTGCAACAATACCCCACATTAGCACGTTATTACTTGCAAGAAATACGATGATAGAATGGGATTGCAATATAATTCAACTTTAGACAAATGGTTTATGGGTAATCAACCTATAGAAATTGATAGTGAGAGTAATATAATTATTAAGGGTACTCCCTTCAAGGGTACCACAGGACTGTATAATTTTATATTTCACAGAGATGTTCTACCTGATACTTACACTGTGGAAGAAAATTACAGTCAAATGATGGGAAAGACAGTGCCCATAGACGTAATAACGATCCAGCTGATCGAATAAGAAACATTGTAAAATACAAAAATGTACTGAAACCTTTGATTAATTCCATGAAAAAACGCAGAGCCAAAACATACACTGGAAGTGCATATATCAAGAATGATATGCTTGAATATAACGAGAAACCTATCGAATATGTTTATTGGGATGACGTTAACGAAATTGTGAATAGACTGAGACTTCTTGTTGCATCCTCGCATGCAGGTAACCATAATCATCACAACGAGATAATCTCTATAATAGAAGAATTGATAGAGGCAGGGGTAATTGAACAAAAACCAGGTGTAAGACAAATTCATCACAGTTATAAAGATGGTTTCAATGGATAAGTTTGGCAGAGCCTCCTTTTCCATGTGGATATATGATACAAATGTATTTAATAATAATTTCAAACAAGTTCACGGACAAGGATCATTCCTAACGAGCGATGGAAGTTATGATATGGAAAATCATAGATTGTGAAACGTAAAATCACCGAATGATGATGGAGATGTTGCAAATAGAGTATATGTTGATAAATTAACACACAAACTGAATCTGAAAACGAAAACCAGTCTTAAAGATACGTTCAATGTTAGGGTTGATAATTTGATCAAAGATATCAACAAGGATCTGGATGAACATAAATTAACGAATGAGAAGGTTATTCTCAACATTGATAAACATCTGATGGACATTCAGAATAAATATAATGGAATGGGGATCTATAAAAAATCAGAGTATAAAACAATCAGTGATAGTGTGAGGGAAAACAGAAATGAATTGAAAGAGATCAATAACACATTTAACAGTGTGAACATGCGTCTAAATGACATTACTAGTGAAGTGGAGGCGTTAGAACGACGGATGACATCTGTGGAACCTTCTAAGAAGAGACCCTCATCATCCACAACAACAAAGCAGGGCTCTGTGAAACGTATATCTCCAAATCCTGTGAATATACCCAAAAAATTAATTCTACGCTCGTGAAAATAGAGGATTCAAATACATTTTGGTTATGATCGATTGCTTCTCGAAATTTCTATGGACACGCCCGCTGAAAACGAAATCAGCCGAAGAGGTTCGGAAAGCGGTCAGTTCTATATTGCTAGAAGGACATCGTAAGCCTAGGAATCTGCAAAGCGATCAGGGAAAAGAATTCTTCAATAAACACTTTAACGATCTAATGAAGAAACATAATATCAATCATTATAATACGTATAGTGTGAAAAAAGCAGCCATTGCTGGACGTGTCATTCGAACATTAAAGGAATCGCTCTACAAACATTTCAGTCTTAGCGGGAAATACAAATGGCTTGATATACTTGAAGAAACCACAGAAAAATATAATAAACGTAAACATAGTACTATAAATATGGCTCCAATAAAAGTGACGAAACAGATCGAGAGCGAGATATTGAAGCGATCCTACTCACACATCAAGTTAGCTCTGCCTCACAAATACAACGTTGGAGATGTGGTACGAATAAGTAAGGCTAAACATATTTTTGAGAAGGGATTTACGCCCAATTGGAGTACGGAATTATTTAAAATCATCAAAGTGAAAATTACCAACCCGGTCACATATCTACTAGAAGATATGACCACCGCACCAATCAGCGGCAGTTTCTATGAGGAAGAATTACAGAAAACAAAACAACCCGATGTGTATTTAGTCGAAAAAATATTACGAAAGAGGAGGGGTCAACAGTATGTGAAATGGTTGGGTCTAGATAATAATCACAACAGTTGGATCAATAATTCGGATCTCGTTCAATGAACCCATCATTAACCATTTGGAGATTATAAGGAACAAACAAATAGCTGGAATATTATTGACTCGAGGGTATGGTTATTATAATAGAACAAAATTCCGTGAATATGAGGGTGAATCAAGAGTGAAGATTATAATATTTGAAACATATATTGTTAAGATTATACTTAAGTCTTTTGTATTGAGAAAATTTTGAAATTAATAAAAAATATTATTTTGAGATCTTTGGTCTTGCTCCCTCCCCCCGTTAAATAACGGTGCAATCTTGAATTCTCATCAGTCTGTATGGAAGCGTACGTAGGAGAAGGTGTTCTCAATACGCTTATAAACAAGCTCCCGTTTGAACATCATATTCCTGGTTATCAATTCTGTGGTCCCGGTACAAAATTAGAAGAACGGTTGAGAAGAGGAGATTCAGGTATCAATCCACTCGATAAAGCTTGCCGCCAACACGATATTTCATATCTGCGAAACGCTAGTTTGGAAGGACGTCACGAGGCGGATAAAATATTAGAGAACGCTGCTTGGCAACGTGTCAAATCTAAAGACACAAAATTTGGAGAAAGGATTGCCGCTTTCGGTGTTAATAAAATTATGAATTGGGGATGGGTATGAGAAAGAAGGTTGAGTTCGGAAGTGCAATTGTCGATGGGGTGAGAAAACTTATGAAGAATAAGTTTGACTCATCCAATCTGAAGAAAACATCCCAAACAGCGTTGAAAGTTGCACGAAAACAATTCCAAAAAGCAGGTGGTCGGAAAAATGTTCGGTTACCAAGAGTAATTCCTATTCCAAAGACTGGAGGATTTCTACCATCCTTAATACCTCTGTTTGCCGGCTTATCAGCTGCTGGAGCATTGGCGGGAGGTGGTGCAGGCACCGCTAAGGCCGTCAACAACAGCAAAGCAGCTCGGAAAACCTTGGAGAAAACGGAAAGACATAATAAAACAATGGAAGCTATAGCTTTGGAGAAACAAGGATCTGGTCTATATTTGAAGAAGTATCGCAAAGGTCTTGGTCTATATTTAAATAAACATCCAAAAAACTGTCAGTAAACCTACCCAGAAGACCTCTGACCGATCTCGATCTACGAAAACTAGCAAAAGCTCTGGAAATTCCCCATTTTAGAGGAGTATTTATGCGTGATGAACTGCCATCCAACGGACCATGGAAAAACGAGCGTGGAATAGTTAATTTAGATAGCTCGGACAATGGAGGCACTCACTGGGTTGGGTTTAATAAAGTCGGTGATACAGTTTTATATTATGATAGTTTTGGCAATTTACGCCCCCCTCGCGAACTAGTGGATTATTTCAAAAAGTGTAAGATATTATTCAATCACGATAATTTTCAACAATATAACACTTATAATTGTGGTCAGTTATGTTTAGATTTCCTCTCTAACTCTTCAGTTGTGCTCGACTTACCCTGCATTTATTAGTATATAAATAGATTGTTGGTACAGTTTGCATCAATCATGTCTCAGACGTTCACTATCACGGGTAAGAGCTCCCGCTTATCTGTAGATTTTCACCCACCTATAGAACTAGATCCTCATTCATATTATTCTATCGCACTTGTTGGCTTGCATACGTACAATAGCATTCCGAACATTGAAGAAGGTTTTAATAAATTTTATTATAAAAATGTGAAGGGTGAGGAAGAAGTAGTAACTATACCTACGGGGTCCTACGAGTTGACAGACATCGAGGATTTCATACAAAGTGCAGTTTGTGGGATAGGAGTGAAGCAAGAAGAACGTGACCGGAGATTATCAATAAAATCTAACAACAACACTCTACACACAGAGCTGAAGAGTGATTTTGAAGTGAATTTTATTCCTAAAGATAGTATAAGCGAACTGTTGGGATTCAGCAAAAAGAAATTGACATCTCGTGAACTACACGTATCTGATCGACCTATAAACATAATCAAAGTTCAAACTATACGAGTGGAGTGTAACTCAACCGCAGGAGCATATTATAACAATAAGATAGCTCATACGATATATGAGTTCTCACCTCTTGTACCACCTGGGTTTTCCATTGATATAGAGCCGAAGAATCTTATTTATCTACCGGTCATCAGCAAGACGTCCTTCGATAACATCACACTGAATATTTTAGATCAGAATTGAAAACGGGTAAATTTTCGTGGAGAAGAAATTATTATACGGTTGGAGTTGAAAAAGACCGCTAGGGATTATGGCTTCCAACAATAAATAATAATCCAATACTCACCACCACTCATTATATGAAAAGAATTTATCTGAGAAGGTTGTTGTTGCAGTAGCCATCACTTGAGAACATGGGTTTGGATTTCAGCAATAAAAGACATACCCATAGTGGTCATCAGTCATTATCTACAACGAGTTCAAGGGAGAAGGTTGCTTCTGCATCACTATCATTGGAAAATATAAATTTTTTGAAGTCCCTTGGTTACAATGTCGGAAAAACTTCAAATATTCAACGAGCCATACTTCATTGAAGACATCATCCGAGAAGAAACTCATACCTACTATCCCCACACAACATCTTTTGGCAACAGCGATGAAATTGAGATATTAATCAATCAACAAGATGTGTTGGTAGATTTGGCCTCGTCTGCTTTATTCATCGAGGCAGAATTCCAGCCAGAAGCAAGTGATGATGGTGAATGTAAACTAACGAATAATTTCGGAGCGTTTCTCTTCGAATATATCAGTTATGATCTGAATGGAAAAGAGGTAGACAAAGTACGTGATCCTGGTATTGTCAGCACCATCAGAGCTTGTCTAACATATGCCAAACATGAATCTATACCTCTAGCTATTCCTGGATGGTCATTTAAGGATGTATTGAGTTCAGTCTACAATAATAAAATCAATTTATGGATACCGTTGAATTTTCTACTAGGCCTATTCATTGACTATAACAAAGTTTAGAGTGGAAAACATAAGCTGCGCTTGATAAGGTCTCGAACCGATAACGATTGCTATACTAATAGCACAGGCACGAAAACGGCTAAAATAAATGTGAAGACGATAGCATTAAAAGTGCGACATGTGTTTCCAAGTGATCAAGTTAAATTTCAAATGTTGGGGAATTTGAGTGCTGAGAAGCCTATTTTGATTCCATTCCGTAGTTGGGATCTGCATGAAAATCCGTTGATGAAGGAGAGCACTCGCGACATTTGGGCTGTTTAAACATCAATGAATTTGGAACGACCCAGATATGTGATTCTAGCTTTCCAAACTGATCGAAAAAATAATTCTGTTAAGCACAGTAAATATTTCGATAATATAAACTTGCTAAATGTTAAATTATACTTGAATTCAGAGTGTTATCCATATGAAGCAATGGAATTGAATTTCACCGACCAGCAATACGTGGAAGCATACCAGATGTACTATGATTTCCAGAAATCATTTTCAAATAAAATAATAAGCGAACCCATGTTAGATTATATAGCATTCAAGAATAGAGCAATTTTTGTGATTGACTGTTCAAAACAAAACGATGCTATAAAGTCATCAACAGTTGACGTCAAACTAGAGATGGAAAGTTTCCTGAATTTCCCCAAAAACACCAGGGCTTATTGCATCATCATTGACGATCGTATAATGGAGTATTCTCCGATTACAGGATCAGTTCGGAATTTGGTGTGAAGAACCAGGTGATGAATCATAATGTTATAATTTTAGTTCTAAATGATGTACTATCAAAATGCATTCTTCCCAATAGATGTTATTATTATTTGATATTTTATTTCTCAAACGGTAGGTGGTGATGTGAACATCTGACGATCATAGTTTGTAAACTATGGTAGTCGGTTGCTGGAAATGAAACAAATTGAAACAACTAGTGACGTTATCAGTCAGTTATCAACGTTTGCAATGACATCGAAACGGAGAGTTACCCCCCACCCTCACTATTCACGTTCACGTTCTCACGTATGTAAGAGAGAATCATTTCAGAAAATGTTCAGTTATAAAAATGAACTTAGCAGCGTGCGTTCGTGATTCAAATGTGGCTACATGGTCCACCAACAATTTTATTAAGTTAACAGTTAATGAAATGTGTCTAAAATTTGGGATCGATATAAGAAACGATAAAAGGAACTATTTATTTTAGAATATTCAACTAAACCAACGCGTTTTGATGAATGAAGATCTATTGGATTGGTTAGGTTATCGCGGCAAAAAATATCATGCTAAAAAGGGTGTTATAACAAGATTGTTGAGGAAAAACCCGCATATACACCATTTAGAAATTTGTGATAAGACTGATGCACGAAAGAAATATTATGTTCTAGATGCTATTGATTTCGAATCATTATTGATGCAAATGCGAACTCCTAAAGTCATCGAGTTACGTGAACTGTTTTCGTTAATGAAATTTATTATGATGAAATATTGTGAGTACGAGAAATTCTATGAACAACAAGAACGTCAAAGAGCTGAGGAACGTGAATGTCTTGCGAAAGAACGATCTCGACGCTTATCTCAACAAATTCAAATGAATGTTATCACCTTACGGAATAACATTGCACCAAATATTGTTCCACCTCCTACAAATTTCTGAAAGAGACGAAATTTAGGTAATTACTTTGTTTTTTATAATAAAATTAATATAATATATATTATTTAGGATTATATCGAACATCGAATGATATGAGACCAGAATGGTACCTAATGCGTCGACAGGAGGATGGTTGGCGTGATGCCGACAGAAAATTACAAAATCGAGGAATGCGATTAATACGTTAATGGTCTAACATATCTCATGCTATCGATATTGGTAACGAAGTGGAACAGAATTTCCGCCGCGATTTGAAATGGTATGCAAGAGGAAATATCATTCATGCCGCAGAAGAAGAGGGGGGTGAGCAATTGATTAGTGATATCAACATCGAGTCATTGATAGAATGTGTTATCAATCACAAAAATAAAGCTTATGAACTAGCAAATGATAATGTCAATATATTATTATAATTATCATTCCTTTTGTTTTATTAAAACACTTAAATCTTCATACAATCATTTATTAACATGGTAAATAGCCTTCTTTACATATTTAACAAACATTTTCAACATTAGTACTGATAAAGAATATAAAATTGCATACAAAATTGCGAAAATTTTAGAAATTTCTTCGTCTAGTGAGGATGATGTACGTGTGGATGGTGTTGATATTGTCTTTTGTATGACATGTGGTAAACATGATGATTGTTGGAGCAATTGCCATTCAGCCATATCTCCCTCACTCCGATCAAAGAATAAAAGTTTAAGTTTATAATGTATGGTGGTACGATTATCTTGAGGAATGTTGAATGCGAATACCTCTAATTGATTATCGTTGATTTTTCTAAAATTCATCGGAATCCATTCGGTAAGGTTACACCCCCCACCACCATCGGTTGCAACATCCTTCAGACAAAAATAAATGCGCTCAACGTGTTGGGGAACGTTCGCGTATACAATACCATTCAGAATTGTGGTTAGAATCACGAAATTTGTTTTTAACATCCCCCCTCCCATCATTATCTTCACTTTTTGCACTTGTAAATGTATTCAACAGTCTTATAACTTTTATTTTATCTTCGTAAAAATTCAAGTCTCTTCTTAGTTCATGAACTTTCTCCACAAATTTTCAAAGTATACGTGTGTATTCTTCAAAAGATATAAGCATAATGACACATTTACAAACTTACTGGATATCTTTATCATAACCTCCAACCATTCACATTTACACATAGAGTATCGTTATTATTACTCACATTTCATTCCTCATCTGACCATCATAGTTCGTGAACGATGATGACGTCATCATCGTTCGTGAACTATGGTCGCCGGATTGAATCAGTTACTGTCATCGGTTCGTAGCAGTGACGTCATCATCTATGATCGTAGGATCTTCAATTCAATAAAATTAACATTCTGCATGGTTGACATTCATAGATCCGTCATGACAGTTCGCGTGACAGATGCTTCATGGATCCGCCACGTCACACCCTCCAAGACGCGACATGACACCTCGATGAAGACCTCACGTGACAGACATCATGACAACTCTTTCCACCACCATGATGCTCTATGGTTTTGAGTTGGGTTAGCTCTGTAACCTTCAGCTCTATGGTACGTGATAGCCACCATGACACCTTGTGACAGACACTCCGTCGGAGTGACAGACACCATATCTCACCGCTTGACAGATCATGTGATTTCAAAACCGTACGAGTCGCATGAGTCGGACGAGTCGAACTGGTGGCGACACCTCCACAAAGCAGTCTGTACCTTTATGCTGTAACGTCACACATCCGCCCTGTGATAGCAGACTGTCATCTTGGATTCGCACGAGTCGGACGAGCCGAACTGGTGGCGCCACCTACACGAAGCAGCCTGTACTTCCGATGACAGCTGTCACGTGGTGGTGACACCTACACGAAGCAGCCTGTACCTTCGGTCCGCCATGACATCTGTCACGTGACACCTTCACGAAGCAGCCTGTACCTTTAGCTCACCATGACACTTGTCACGTGGTGGTGACACCTACACGAAGCAACCTGTACCTTTGGTCCGCCATGACAGCTGTCATGTGGTGGCGACATCTCCATGAAGCAGCCTGTACCCAAGGGTCGCCATGACAGCTGTTACGTGGTGGTGACATCTTCACGAAGCAATTTGTACCTTAGGTCCGCCATGACAGCTGTCACTTGGTGGCGCCATCTCCACGAACCATTCTGTACCTTCGATGACAGCAGTCACGTGGTGGTGACATCTCCATGAACCAGCCTGTACCTTTGGACCAAAGGTACAGATTGCTTCCTAGAGGTGGCGGAGCCCCCTCCACGAAGCAGTCTGTACCTTGGGTTCGCCATGACAGCTGTACCTTATGGTCACCATGACAGCTGGACCTTATGGTCGCCATGACAGCTGGACCTTATGGTCGCCATGACAGCTGGACCTTATGGTCGCCATGACAGCTGGACCTTATGGTCGCAATGACAGCTGTACCTTATGGTCACCATGACAGCTGGACCTTATGGTCGCCATGACAGCTGTACCTTATGGTCGCCATGACAGCTGGACCTTATGGCCGCCATGACAGTTGCACCTTAGGGCCGCCATGCTGTCATGTGTTAGTCACGTGACTCTGTACATGTGACACACTTTTTATACACACCCTGTATACTCTTTACAAATAAAATCAAAACTGATAAGGACGAGCTCATACACCGGATGCACATCGACAGCTAGACTGGAAGTGGAGACCGGATATCCTGAGCGAGGACTAGTCCAGTTCATCTACTGAAGAATTTATTCTCAAAACTGTCAGTTTTTACTTTGCTTTCCGTAAAAATTTTATAAAATTATGGCTCAAAATTTCACTAACACTGAAATGGTTGATATGTTATTGATTTATGGACTTTGTCGTTGCAATGGCCGGAGAAGGGAAAGATATCCGCATCGCAGAATTCCAAATCGGCAAACCTTCGCGAAACTGGCAAATTTGAAGCAAATCGCAGAGAAACTGGACGCAGACGGACAAGAAGGACGTTAGAGCTCGAAGGAGGGATACTGGAAGCGGTTGAAACTGAACCTGGGATAAGCACACTACGTTTGGGACTTCGTATTGGAGCCTCAAAATCATTAATTCATAATGTACTGAAAGAAGAACTGTTGTATCCCTATCATATCAAAACAGTTCAAGACTTATTGGCCATGGATCCAGGTCATCGGCTAGATTTCTGTCGGCTTATTGTCCAAAGATAAAACGCAAACCCCAATTTTTGTAGAAGAATTCCACGGACGAAGATAGTTTCACGAGATGTGGTCTTTTTAACCTCCATAATGAACATTTCTATGCTGATGAAAATCCTCATGAAACGGAAGTTACATATTTTCAGAATCAAACTAAAATCAATGTTTGGGTTGGAATTGTGGATAACTTTATTATTGGCCCTACCGTTATACCCGATCGATTGAACGGGGAGAACTACTTGAACTTTTTGGAACAAAGGCTACTTGAACTGTTGGAAGACTTGCCCTTACACATTCGTCGTGGCCTGGTTTATCCATGATGGTGCACCTCCTCATTTCACATTAGCTGTGAGGCGACATTTGAATGCGGAATATCCAGATCGCTGGATAGGTAGAGGACACGATGCACCAGTGAACTGGCCGGCCCGCTCCACTGATTTGACGCCCTGCGACTTCTTTCTATGGGTCGCTTTGAAGTCGAAAGTTTATGCAACTCCAGTAAACACACGAGAGGAATTGTTGCAACGAATTGATCATGAAGCGGATTTTTCGAAGAATGATCCTGAAGTACTAGCCAGAGTTCAATCCAATTTCTTGAAACGAATTAATTTGTGTATTCAGGAAAATGGGCAACATTTCGAACAATTAATGCCTTAGCGATTTCCCAAAAAGTTTTGTTGTTTCTTTTAATTTAGCATTTGTTTTTCCTAAATAATCACATCGTTTCCCCATTTCTATTGTTTTTATTATTCGTGTTTTACCGAGATATTAACAATTTCAGTGTTAGTGAGAATTTGAGCCATAATTTTATAAAATTTTCACGGAAAGCAAAGTAAAAGCTGACAGTTTTGAGGATGAATTCTCCAAATGCCAAAATGACATTAGAAAAGCAAAGGCAACTATGGTATTTTAATCAAGTAAAATTAGTAAGCCAAAATTGCAAAGACTCGAAAATTATTTTTTTCAAGCTAATCCGTTAGTTTTATGAAAATTTTCTAAGAGTAAGAAAAGTTTTCAAATTAGATATACTATCTACATAAAAAATATAGAGTGAATTACATTGACCACAAAAAAGTTCTGGACACTTTTCCCGTTACATCCTCAAGTTTGAGCCATTTCTATGGTCTCTAAGGCTCTATGCTCCGCTCTCAAAAACGGCTATTATTGACAGTAACTCACCTGCCAAATATTGTAGAAGTCCTTCATCACGATCTCAAGTTATACCGAAAAAACCAAATTTTATTTTTGCAACTTTGAAGCCCTCTACCGGCTAAACAAGACACTTGAGGCAAAAGTAACAAGGCTCATCAAATTTTTTTCGAATCAAAGAATCTTCGGTTTTATTTTAGCCACGCAGTTCGAGGACACCCTGTATATATATATTACGGGGAGGGGGGAGGTCGAATCGACTTGAAATTTGGACTGGAAGCTCCTTGAACATTGACAATAAAAGGGCTCTACTTTGGTTTCTTAATTTTCAAAACTATGTCAAAAAAAAAAGGGTTGCACCCACTTTGGGAAATAGAAATTTCAAGAGGTTGTTATTGGTACCCTAACCAACACTTTTCACCGGGTCGCTAAGCATAGTGAAATTTTCGCCAAACTTGTCTTGTTTCTCGCCAGATTTACTCCACTAACTGTAGGATTTATATATTATATATGTTGTATAACAAGTGAAGTTAATAAACAAACTAGCTAAAAGATTGACATTCATGCAAAAAACACAGAGAAAGGTGAACCAAACAACTTACAACAAAAAAACTATGACTGGTGTGTAACTGAGCTAGCACACATGAACATTATATTGTTAGTACCATATTATAGATTCACAACAGAAAGGATTATCATTTATTCATTAACATTTTTTTGTATATATCGTTGACATGGAAGATCTCATCAGAAAATGAGAAAGGGTGGAAGGAAACATCAGAAGAAAAGAAAAATCCGTTGTTGAACATGAAAACGATAGAAATGTAACAATGATGAATTAGTTATTGGAGAAATCATGTTGAATAAGGCTTTTATTATAACATTCAGGATTGTATTGGAGATGGAGATGAATCACAAGCTGACAGGGAAGCTGTAGAAGAGTGTTATATTGCTGTTCACAGTAAATTTCGCAATTCAATTCGAATAAGAAAGATAGTTTCCGCTACCGATAAAGTAGTTACTCAGGGTAATTCTCGCGGTAGTTCACAAAGTTTTCCTACCCCGCAGGGTACTTTACCTAATTTGAATTTCTCAATTTTCGCTGGCAGATAAGAAGATTGAAGATCTTTTTATAATCTATTTCTAGCATTAGTTGATAAAAATTCGAATTTGGCCAATTCGCATGCTTGTATGGCAACCCATACCCATTTTAACTTTAGCTTTCATTGCAGTGGCAACAGCTAAGGATGCAGCTTTTTCACCTAACGAGGAGTTCTTTGAAGATACACGGCTCAATGCTTTATTTTGCAAAATTTTATCTGCTTTATGACGTTCTAATAAATCTTTGTTTTCAGAATAAGCTATATCGTGTTCCTAACAGGCCTCATCTAATTCGTTGATACCAATATCTCCTCGTTGTAATCTTTTTTTTAATCTAATACCTGGCCCACAAAATCTATATGAAGATAAATGAACCTCAAAAGGTAAATTGTCGATTACTTTGTTCAATAAACCAGCACCCTTAGAAGTTGCTCTTCCAACTGATTTCAAATTTGGTTTAAGCATTCTTATATAATTTATCTAACAACCTCAAACATCAAACTAACTACTTTGATTGTTTGAATATTATATTCATTGATATAAGAAGGATCTGAATAAAACAAGTGGTTGGTGATAAAAAATTATTTTCTTATTCTTATTATAAATCAATATCAAACATCAATTCTATATTAGAGCTATCATCATTATTGTTATGTTTTTCTTCATCATTTAGCAGTTCTTGTAGCTTATCAGGTAAGTACTGTTTTATACCGGTTAGAAAAAAATTTAGGTTTAGATTTATCATTTTCTCAACAAAATAATAAACTTCAATTTCACTGTTTAATAACACATTACACAATTTTATACCATCGTTGTACAATGCTTCAAATTTCTTAAACTCTTCATGGGAAAATAGTTTGTTACCATCCATCATAGCTTGCAATCGTTCGTAATGTTGTGATGTTTTTAACTCATTTTTAATTATTTCTAATTCACTTTTAATTTAAACTCATCAGCTTCAGTCATTATTCAAATTTTCTAGTTGTTTTCAATGAAAATCTAAATTACGTTTACTTAAGTTACAACACTTTATTCTGATTTTATATCATTGTTAGAGAAAAGGAAATTGGGGGGTTTTGATAAATAATAAATTTTATGTTTAATTCTTTTTATTGTAATAATCTTTGGGTTTCCTCTTCTTCATCCAGTCTTACATTGGATAATATTGTAAAATTTTTTTTACAATAATTTGTAGCTTCCTTTTTTGTCGGTTGTGGTTGTTGCCCACCATCCTCATCATCAGAAGAAGTGATAACTTCCATCTTCTTCATTTTATTTCTAATGTTTATGGCTTCCTTTATTCCATCATCTTCACTAAAACTTGGCTTGATCCTTTTCGGGGGTGGTAGTTGTGTTGATTGATCCTCACCATCCTCTTCGGAAGAATTGATGATGATTTTGGATGCTTCAATCGCCTTTGATTCATCATCATCACTTCCAATGTTCAACTTGAACCTTCTCAACGCCTTTTCGTATAGGTTGAGATCCCCCTATGATTCAAGTGTCGTTCTGGTGAAGGCAATTGGAAGATTTCCAAATTTTTTCCAAAGCGTTATCTGCCGCGGTGAGTATGTTAGGTAAATCATTATGTTTGTCCCTTTCGCCTCAATTTTTTTAACACCATACCTGGAAAAAGACATAAAGAATGATAAAAAGTGAAAATTGTGGGTTGGTTGGTATTCAAAGTACCCCGATTTATAGAGGTAAGCTTTTAAGAGCTTTCAATTAAAATTAAAAAGAACTCTCAAGTATTCAGATTCTTAGAGACAAACATTTAAGAGTTTTTCCAATCAAAAAGAATTAAACAAATACATTTCTATAAAATAATCTTACTTGAATAACTGATTCATCACAACTACTGCCATTGACATTGGTAGAGACTTTTCATCGAGTACTTCAATGATGATTGTCGATGGTGTAGCTGCCATAATACTTGTTGTTGATACTTCTTGTTAATGTTTGAATGCTTCTATTAAATCCAGCTTGCTATATATAGTAGACATTGACATGTTTAACTTTGGCTTTTTGCGCACGGTTTGAAATTAAGAAGGTTAATGTGATGAATAATAAATTTATAATTAGCCCATTAAAATTTTTAATATCGTATAGCAAGTTAATATGATGCAACATTGTTGTTGAAACATCTTATCCATAACATAGTTAAAGGACAGTAAACAGATTTTGCATACGATTCAAAAATTAAGGTCAACACAAATTTATTATTCATCAATTAAAATTTTGTTATCATGAAATAACAAGTCAATAAGATTGCGCAGTTAATTTATGAAAACGTAATAAGTGTTCATATACATAACACATGTTAACAGTTACATTCATACCTTTGTTCGTTTAAGAGATAAATGCACGATGAGTACGATAGATTACCAGAACGTCCACACCAAAACCAAAGAAACCGTTGATTGCATTGTGAGTCAGATGATACAAAAATTAATACCGTTGGTAAGTTAATAAAAACCGAGAAAGATTTTATTAAGTGGGTAAATTTTTGAAGAAAAATATTAGTAGAATCAAAAGACTTATAAAAAATAAAACAGTAGAAAATCATTCTAAATTAGAATCAGGTCTAGCATTATTAAAATTCCATAGAGAACATTTCAAATATAAATCAAAAATCAAATTTAATAAATCTTATAATAATCGAAAGTTAATTTGGCAAGATCTAGAATCATGCTTCAAATGTAGAATAAGGACTGGAGTTATAATAAATCTGAGTATTAAAGAACCGAGTTTATTCTTCGATAAAGCAATTAGGAGTTTTTCAATTAAAATTAAAAAAGAATTAAACAAATCTTCATTAAAAGTAAATGTAATATTTTTTGCAAATTTCATTAAACCACAAACAGGTGAGACATATGAAATATTTCAATACAAAAAATCAAGTAATTGATAGGAGTACAAATTAGAAAGTTTCCAAGAGCGTGTTTCGGGTTGGGCGTTGTATGAAATATTGAAACTTGAAGTAAATATTAATAATTATACACCTGTAAGCATAGGAACTTATGTTGCTCTATCTGAATTTGTTATGAAAAACAAATCGACTCTTAATATAAGAAGTAATGATCAATTTTCTTTTCTTTGGGCTATTACAGCTGCTTTACATCCAGCACCATTGAATAAAAATCCAACACGAACATCTTATCCACATTTTAATCGATTTTTGAAATACGAAGGGATTAATTTCCCGATAACCTCAAAAGACGTTGGAAAATTTGAGTTAATGAACAATTTATCAATTAATATTTTCACAATCGAAAAGAAATTAGTATTACCATTACGTATTAGTAAAAATAATTTTCAAACTCATATAAATTTACTTATGGTACCAACCTATACTTATCAAAATGATAATGAGAATTTAGTAAACAGTGAAGAAGAGGAGGATGAGGAAATGGAAATTGATGATTTTTCTCTAAAAAGAGGAACTGTTCATTTTGCACTTATTGAAGATTTATCACGCCTGTTACATTCTCAAATGCCAGGTTTAAAAAATGAATCTTAGTTCTGTAACCAATGTTTAAATAATTGTAAATCGGGAAGTAAGCTTACCAGACATATTGCTCAATGTATGAATGTTAATAAATCAAAAATTACAATGCCAACAGATAAGGAGAAAATGTTAAAGTTTAAAAATTACAAAAATTAAATTAAAGTACCTTTTGTTATATATGCTGATATAGAAAGTATTTTGAAAAAACCTTCAGATTTAAAATCAACTATTACCATGGAAAGGTATCAAGAGCATATACCATTCAGCGTTGCTTATTATCTAAAATGTTTCTATGATGATTCTCTTTCGAAATTCAATGTATTTACAGGAGAAGATTGCATCCAGCAATTTATAATGGAACTTCAAAATTTAGCTTTTGATATAAATAACATTTTTGCAAATCCAATTCCTATAGAAAAACTTTCCTATGATCAAATACAAAATTTTCAACATTCTCTGTTATGTTATATATGTAAACAAAATTTTAACACCTCTGATCTAAAAGTACAAGATCATTGTCATTTTATAGCTGTAGTATATTAGATAATGATGTAGTCATTATTGAACTGGAAAGATTGAATATAAAGTTTAACAAACCATTTTATGCAGGTTTCAGCATTTTAGAAATTTCAAAATTATTTTTATATGATTTCCACCACAATTACACTTATGAAAAATTCAAAGAAAATGCAAAACTTTTATATACTGATACTGACTCTTTAATATATCATTTCCAAGTTGAAGATATTCATAAACATATAAAAGAAGATATACATAAATTTGATACATCTGAATACCCCATTGATAATGCATATCAACTTCCATTAAAAAATAAGAAAGTTCTAGAAATCATGAAGAATGAAAATAACGGAAAAGTTATGATTGAATTTAACGGTTTAAAATCAAAAATGTATGCTCTAAAACTATTGAAAACTAATGATGAAATAAATAAAATTAAACAATTTACAATGAAAGTTGATAATAATTATGATGATATAGATAACATACTATTGGATTTAGGTGTAACAAAGAAAGCAAAAGGTATTAAAAGTTAATAACTTTCAATGATTACTATCAATGCTTATTTAATAATGTTATTACGTTAACGACACAAAATTTAATAAGATCAGAAAAACATAAAGTATTTACAGTAGCCCAGAAAAAAGTCTGTCTCCGTCCTTATGACGATAAAAGGATTGCTAATTATATTAGTACCGACACTTTCCCTTGGGGACATCAGAACTGTTAATTATTATTCTTAATAAACTATAAAAATTTTCTCGGTTCATAACTCCAAAGTGTATTAAAATTCTCATGAAAGAATAATGGAATGGTTCTCATATCATCTAGAAAGTATGCAAATAATCAAGAAACTAAAAGGTGAAAGAATAATGGAATGATTCGCATATCATCTACAAAGTATGCAAAAATAATGAAAAAACTAAAAGGTGAAACTTATTCTCTTTCGAGAAATCAAACTAATTTTTCTTTCATAACAAATTATGAAAAAATCCTGAAGATCACACACCAAGAAGAAGAACTAATGAATTGTTTATTGACATTGTTGAAGTTGGAAAAGGAAATCGCATCCACATTTTCTGGTTGTAGTGAAGACAGGAGACGAATCACAGAATGGACCTCTATTGTTTTTGTATTAAAAAACGATATTATTTGGTTAGATTTGATTTTAAGTCTTCAAAACTTGAAAATAAATGATATTTCTTAACAAAACTGATTATTACTTAACCTACTTCTCTTTAATTATAATAACACAGTATGAAAACTTGAAGATAAAGATGGAACTTATTATCCACAATTCTAATTCTGATTAATAGTTTTTAAAGGTGATACAGATAAGTTCATAAAATATGTGAATATTGCAACATAAATTTCTTGTATAAGAATGAATCCATAAAATATGGATCGGCTTCACACACTTCAACGATCAAGGTATGTTTTTCATCATCCATAATATACATTATTTCATGTAGAAGACAGTCTGTGCATTGGTTCCTGGGTGGGGCGGGACCATCAACATGAGTTGTTTGCCATGGTTGATTATGATGTTTATAACATGGCATATGATGATATAAATATTCTTTCATGTGTTCAGGTACCTCACCCCATCGCAGTTCACGATAATTCAAATGTTTCAGCACATACTCCTTCGGTAGGAACATCAGATTTTCTCGAGTCAATTGATCTGCCGATTTGGTAATAGCCTCAATTAAATGTTAATATATTTTGGTTAGTATTGATGTCACGCAACACTCGCTTGTTATAGGTAGATATTTTATTAGAGGTGAAATAAAATTCTCCATGATGTTGCCTCTTTGAAAGTGTGAATCAAAATATATTGATCGATAATTTATCTAAATAAGTATTTAATTGTAGGAACATGATGTGAACACGTGAAGATGACGTAAAACAAAATATGAATTTATTATGAATAACAAATTTCAAAAATAAATGATATTTCACAACAAACTGACTATTTAATTATATTAGCATGATATGATAACGTGAAGATTATGTAAAACTAGCAAAATAAATCTTATCTACTCTGGCCTAGTTTCTCATAACAAGTTTATCGATAAACATGAATCCTGATCTCTTGACCTTTTGATAAAAACAAGTTATACAAAAATATGCGAAGTTTGCATAATTAAATTTATTTTATTGTCAAGACTTGTCTACCTATGTAATAATAATAGGTAATTAAACTCTAAGTACAGGTTACCATAAACCTCTTTTTCAACAGCCTCTGGACATTGGTATATACCACAAGAAATCACAGTCGGTGGACACATGTGGATGGACATGCCATCGAAGTGTCACAGTATCCCTCCTATTACACTACTTATATGGAAGTTCAATATTCTTAAATCTGATAATGTATGAAGAGCATAAAATGAATTTTATTTATATATATATAAATAGCCCAAATAGTAATGGAATTTCTTGAAGAGAAAGTAGTATCTCAACTAAATTATGATATAGAAGACGTTCGATGCCCAATCGAGGGGAAGTATTCACTTTCTGAAGTCACAGATTCTTCGAGACTGGAATCCTTTCGTGACTCAACTGTTTCAACATTTTGATAAGCTAGAAGCTACCGTTTCCGGTGTAGCGATCGTCAAACTTTCAAAGTAATAATCAACTTTTTTGAGGAATGGCAGAGGAGGCTTTTCATTTTGCTATAACGAAAATTGACGACATCAAGTGACTGAATTTTCATGTTCTTTTTCTATTCATTAGAAAGAAAATAACACGTCAAAACAGAAAAGCATGTTCATTCCGAAGTGTGAAATTATATCGAAGGTGCCTTACGCTGAACTGTATTTCTGATATTTCCAAATTATGATAATTCAGTAGCTTTTCCATACAACTATACGTATCATGCTGAACCATCACCATAACAAATGTATTTTGTATTTTTTGTATATGTATCTCAGATATATATTTCGACAACTATTATTATCTTGCCATTTTCATTAAAAACCTAGTTAACCATAATAAAGAGCTAAGATCATCCAAACAATATTTAAAATGATAAATGCCGGTAATCTGGACATATATAGTCTCTTTTGGATATGTTCTCAAAATAATAGTGGAAGCTCTGTCAATTTACAAAGAATAAGAAATTTTCGAAAAACAATGGCGAAAAATTAAATCAAAATGGAAGACATAAAAATTATGAGAGTAACCCAACAAAAGAACTTCTATCAAATAATACAACCACTAGTTAATCATTATTTATGTTAGATCCAAGACTCGAAATTTATGGATAGTGCTTATCTTTTGATGTAAGAATACGTTTACAATTTTTCTACTTTAATTTTTAATTCTTTCCCCATTTTCCACTTACGTGTTTTTATATCTTTATTATATCTTCGGGAATAAATACAGCTCATACTGGTTATTTTGAGAAATGTGAATGAAACAACATAACGAAATCACAGTCATTTATCATTTTATTTATTGTCAGATCAATTCAAACTTCAGCTATTGTATTCTTTAGGAGAATGCAATAGTTGTCGAAATATGTTTCTGAGATACAAAATTCTTCGAATTTCCTCTGGGTTGATAATTTTATTGTTATCTTATGCGAAAAATACCTTGTTGATGGTCGTGCGACTTTGTGCTAACATACTCAATATACGGATAATATTCAAAAGATATTATACATCTTCTACTTATCATGAAATTAGTTGTATTCATATTTCCAGATATATATTCATTGTAACATTCAATTCCTTCATATTTTAATTCCATAGGAGGAGACTTATTAATTTCAACGTTATTTTCTAGACATAGATTCTTTGAATTCAGCAATAGTACATTTGTCTTTATTAAATTGAATAGATCCATATTCAGAGCTCATTGAAGGGCTCATATAAATACTGCTTGAAGAGGTGATCTCTTCCATTCTTTTAAATTCCTAAAGTATACCTGGTATTAGTAGTTACATATTGCTGATTGACATCTAACAAATAAGCTGATATCTATAGAAATCCACCTCCTCCAGAAGGCTCAATTAAAGCTTTGAATTAAGCACTGTGACTCAATATACCAAGACAAATACACAAAAGCTCCGAGAGCAAGTAACCAATTCTTATTGTAACTAAAATTCTAATTAGTCTGCCTTTGCGCGGCCAATGTAGATGAATAACGGCTAACGGGCTACTGCGCAAGTGGGTTTGTATTCGTCTGTAGAATAATTAGTTCAGTAGTTGTATCTTCCCGCGAATCCCAGACACAAGCGTCTACTTGGAACAAGCAATAGCTATCTTTGGAAGTGGAAGTGACGCGGGCATCTCAAATCACTGAAGAGATTTCACTCTTATCTTCACTCATATTTGTATTTAAACTATTTTTATGTAAATGCACAATAATAACGATGAACAGCTACTGCATTATTGGAAATGGTCTTAAATATAGCCTCTTCTTTCTGAATATACAATGATCAGTGCTTTGAAATGCCCGCCGAATTTTCTGTTTCAAGGATCGCAGGGTAGACCCTATTGGTCCAGACCACGGTCGTACATACAGGTCTGGAAACTC
This sequence comes from Endomychus coccineus, assembly GCA_958510875.1. Taxonomy (NCBI): domain Eukaryota; kingdom Metazoa; phylum Arthropoda; class Insecta; order Coleoptera; family Endomychidae; genus Endomychus; species Endomychus coccineus. Next base: position 106,148,706 of record OY294069.1, on the reverse strand, counting down.
GAGGCTGTTTCCTATGTGAGAAGTGGGTCCGCTAAGCGTCAACTGTCGTGTAGTACCAAAAAGGGTGGCGCAGTAATGTGTATTTGTCTTGGAATGTTGAGTCGCAGTGCTAAAATTTTTGGTTTAATTATGCCTTCTGAAGGTGATCAGTGACTTTTTATAGATATCAGCTTATGTAGCTATTTGTTAGATTTTAATAACGTCTATGGAATTAAAATACGATATAATTGAATGTTCCAATAAAAATATATATCTGTAAATACAGATACAATTGATTTCGTGGTAAGAAGATAGTGTATAATATCTTTTACATTTTTCCCATATATTGAGTGTGAAAAACCAAGTCACACCATCAACAAGGTATTTATGGCATGGAATAGCAATAAAATTATCAACCCAGAGGAAATTCGGAAAATGTTGTACCTCAGATACGTATTTCGACTACTTCTTCTCGCCTTCTCCTAAAGTACTGAAGATTGAATTGATCTGACAATAAATAAAATCATAGATGACAATAATTTTGTTACGTTGTTTTATTACGTATTTTCTCAGAATAACCAGTGTGAATTGTATTTATTCAAGAAGATAAAAAAATATACATAGTAAATATAAGTGAAAAATGGGGAATAATTCAAAAAAATAACGTAGAACAATTTCAAACGTAACCTCACATCAAAAGGACTATTTCATAATTTTCGCTTCTTGGATCAAACAACATTGAGTTTTCTCCTGAGTTCTCTCCGATCTAACAAAAGTAAACATTAAATAGTAGTTACATTATTTGTAGGATGTCTTTTTTTTTCTCCTACCTTTTATTGCTTCAATTTTTGATTCCATGTTTTACCATTTGTTATTTGAAATTTTTCAATTTTTTGACAGCTTCCACTGATATTTTGAGAACATATACGAAAGAAACTATATGGCTGAGATTACCGGCATTTATTATCATTATTATTTCAGATATAGTTTGGATAAGCTTGCTCTTTATTATCGTTTTACTAGCTTTTCAATGAAAATGGGAAGATAGTAGTTGTCGAAATATACAGGCTGTCCTCGAACTGCGTGGCTAAAATAGAACCGAAGATTCTTTGATTCGAAAAAAATTTGATGAGCATTTTTACTTTTGCCTCAAACGTCTTCTTTAGCCGGTAGAGGGCTTCAAAGTTGCAAAAATAATTTTGTTTTTTCGGTATAACTTGAGAACGTGATGGAGGACTTTTACAATATTTGGCAGGTGAGTTACTGTCAATAATAGCCGTTTTTTAGAGCGGAGCATAGAGCCTTAGAGACCATAGAAATGGCTCAAACTTGAGGATGTAACGGGAAAAGTGTCCAGAACTTTTTTATGGTCAATGTAATTCACTCGATATTTTGTGTAGATAGCTTATCTAATTTGAAAACTTTTCTTACTCTTAGAAAATTTTGATAAAATCAACGGATTAGCTTGAAAAAAATAATTTTCGAGTCTCTGCAATTTTGGTTTACTAATTTTACTCGATTAAAATACCTCAGTTGCCTTTGCTTTTCTAATGTCATTTTGGCATTTGGAGAATTTATTCTCAAAGCTGTCAGTTTTTACTTTGCTTTCCCTAAAAATTTTATAAAATTATGGCTCAAAATTTCACTAACACTGAAATGGTTAATATCTCGGTAAAACACGAATAATAAAAATAATAGAAATGGGGAAACGATGCGATTATTTAGGAAAAACTAATGCTAAATTAAAAGAAACAACAAAACTTTTTGGGAAATCGCTAAGGCATCAATTGTTCGAAATTTTGCCCATTTTCCTGAATACACAAATTAATTCGTTTCAAGAAATTGGATTGAACTCTGGCTAGTACTTCAGGATCATTCTTCAATAAATCCGCTTCATGATTAATTCGTTGCAACAATTCCTCTCGTGTGTTTACTGGAGCTGCATAAACTTTCGACTTCAAAGCGCCCCATAGAAAGAAGTCGCAGGGCGTCAAATCAGGGGAGCGGGCCGGCCAGTTCACTGGTGCATCGTGTCCTCTACCTATCCAGCGATCTGGATATTCCGCATTCAAATGTCGCCTCACAGCTAATGTGAAATGAGGAGGTGCACCATCATGGATAAACCAGGCCACGACGAATGTGTAAGGGCAAGTCTTCCAACAGTTCAAGTAGCCTTTGTTCCAAAAAGTTCAAGTAGTTCTCCCCGTTCAATCGATCGGGGATAACGGTAGGGCCAATAATAAAGTTATCCACAATTCCAACCCAAACATTGATTTTAGTTTGATTCTGAAAATATGTAACTTCCGTTTCATGAGGATTTTCATCAGCATAGAAATGTTCATTATGGAGGTTGAAAAGACCACATCTCGTGAAAGTCTCTTCGTCCGTGAACAGAATTCTTCTACAGAAATTGGGGTTTGCGTTTTGTCTTTGGACAATAAGCCGACAGAAATCTAGCCGATGACCTGGATCCATGGGCAATAAGTCTTGAACTGTTTTAATATGATAGGGATACAACAGTTCTTCTTTCAGTACATTATGAACTTATGATTTTGATGCTACAATACGAAGTCCCAAACGTAGTGTGCTTATCCCAGGTTCAGTTTCAACCGCTTCCAGTATCGCTTCTTCGAGCTCTAACGTCCTTCTTGTCCGTCTGCGTCCAATTTCTCTACGATTTGCTTCAAATTTGCCAGTTTCGCGAAGGTTTGCCGATTTGGAATTCTGCGATGCGGATATCTTTCCCTTTTCCGGCCATTGCAACGACAAAGTCCATGAATCAATAACATATCAACCATTTCAGTGGAATTTTGAGCCATAATTTTATAAAATTTTTACGGAAAGCAAAGTAAAAACTTACAGTTTTGAGAATAAATTCTTCAAATGCCAAAATGACATTAGAAAAGCAAAAGCAACTAAGGTATTTTAATCAAGTCAACTTAGTGAGCCATAATTGCAGAGACTCGAAAATTAATTTCTTCAAGCTAATCCGTTGATTTTATCAAAATTTTCTAGGAGTAAGAAAAGTTTTCAAATTAGATAAGCTATCTACATAAAATATATCGAGTGAATAACATTGACCACAAAAAAGTTCTGGACACTTTTCTTGTTACATCCTCAAGTTTGAGCCATTTCTATGGTCTCTAAGGCTCTGTGCTCCACTCTCAAAAATGGCCATTATTGAATGTAACTCACCTGCTGAATATTGTGAAAGTTCTTCATCACGTTCTCAAGTTATACCGAAAATTATTTTTGCAATTTTGAAGCCCTCTACTGGGTAAACAAGACACTTGAGGCAAAAGTAAAAAGGCTCATCAACTTTTTTTCGAATCAAAGAATCTTCGGTTTTATTTTGGCCACGCAGTTCGAGGACACCCTGTATCTTGACGATGGTATCATCGCTGGATCTACACAAGTTGCAGTTGATTCGTTTTTGAAACTCCTCACTTCGGAATTTAAAATCAAGATAGGTTCACTTGATTCATTCTTGGGTATTCAAATTGAACAACGTAAGTCAGGTCTGTTCATTCCAAAACGGACTTATGTGGAGAAAATTTTACAACGTTTCGATATGGTCAATTGCAAACCAACGAAAGACCCCTGCCGATAATCAACAACCGGACAAGACAACAAGTCTTCTGAACAAGTCTATTCCTTATCGGTCGGCAGTGGGTTCACTGATGAATCTAACCTGTGCCCAGATTTAGCATATGCTGTATCAGAAAAGTCTCTTTACAAAATTAAAAAGCAGCGTACCTTTCAAAAAAATATCCCATACTGTTTATTCCGTCCCTTGCAAAGATTGCGAAAAGGTATACATTGGCCAATCTTCAAAATACCTCGAAAAAAGGTTGAATGGTCACAAATATACCAAAAATTCATCAACTGCGCTCAATAAACATGTAAAAGACACTAACCATACATTCGACTACAACAATACAAAAATTTTAGATATTGAAACAAACGACAACAAACGTTTGATATTGGAATCTATTCAAATTAAAAAGAACAATTATGTAAATGACAAAATAGATACCAATCTATCGAAACTTTATAATAATCTAATTCAAACTTAACAAAATTTTATTAGTTTGAAGTGCCACTTTCCACTTGTCTATTCAAAATTCAACCTAAAAAAGATAAAGTATTATTTAATTATGACATTATGAGTAACAATTTTGAGGTTAAATTCCATAGAATTATCTTAAACTTGAATAGTTGATTATGATAGATCGAAAGTGTTATTTATCATAGAATAACTAATTCATATAATAATCATAGATATTTATAATTGTACAATCTTAAAATATCTTGTATTTAATCAAATTCAATCCATTTCAAATTGTAATTAGCCATACATTACTCTTTCACACACAACCGATCCAATGTTTTCTGCAGTTTTATTTGGATCTTAAAACACAAGTCTATGAAGTTTATGAAGTTTTGAACTTGAATTCTAATGTTATTAATTCTACCGGCTAGCTTTTATTTTTAATTTGATTGAATGAACTTTGAATTACTGTTTGTTTCGAATTAGTTTATGAACTTTCGAAGTTATGGATTCTATAGAATTTTTTTATATGGAATTGAACACAATGCTCTTTGAATTTTGCAATATTTAATTTCTATGACTCTTTTCTTAATATCTCGGGTAAATAAATTTTATGTTTCACAAGATCTATAATATAACCTAAAATCACTTTTACAACTAATATTTGTTTATACTGTTATAATCAACAATCTTCCTTTTGCTTTACTGATAATACTGATGATATGATGTAGAAATTATAAACAAACTTACGTTTAGATAATATCCAAAAGTGTGTTTAACAATGTTGGCAATGTTCAATTTACTTCTTTTTAATTTCGTTGATTCACTTTTACACAATACTCTGCTATTTCACGATAATCACAGGTAACTAATTTTGGTTACTTCTTCTTGAGAATCAGGAACTGTTGATAATACTTTGTTTTATTCTTTTAGATAAGATATAAAACTTTTCGATGCTTTATTGGAATTATATCGAAGAATGGCAATCGTTGGATACTTCTTATAAATTGGAGGTTATTACAACCTTTTACTTGGTTTAGAGACTTGGAACACTTCTTGACTTTTAATAATTATTTACTAACTTCGGTTACTTGGAACTTATCGAAGTTTGGAACACTTGAGTTCACCGATGTTTATTTTATAAACTTAGGTTAGAAATTTGTTGAGTTGCTAGAGTTCTTGACCCTTCAGATATTAATTGCAAACTGACTTGGCTTGTCTTTCAGATCCTTTTATAGGCCTCCAAAACCGACGCTACTTGATGTCATTTTTCCACCTATGAGGTGCCTTCTTTTCATATTAAGAATGCCAAGTTAATTGTTGTGAAACTGACAGAAGTTTCTAATTGTTACCAGCCTGACAATAGGAATTCGTCTCGACCAATCAGAATTTAGTATTCTATAATTTTTGAATTATTGGAGATTTTCAACTTATTTTAATTGATAGTGATTCCTTCTTTTTAAATTAATATTGCCTACATTTTTCCACACACTTTGGTATAAGACAACCTATGATTAGGTTATTATTAATATGATTATTCCCATATTTATGGTTTTCTTGACAGTTACTTATTCTTAAATCTAATACATACTATATTATATCAATAACATTCTTTTAACATTACATAACTCAAATTTACTAATCCTAACTTATATCTATAACATTCTTCAATGTTTTGTGCTATCTCATGATAGTTTTGTAATCATTTTAATTATGATTTCTGTCTTCGTTACACAGTACGTTTCTTCACTTTCACTGAAGTTCTTGTTCAACACTTCTTATTCTATTACATTGTTGTTTATTATGTTTTACATTGTTAATTTTAATATCCTAACTATTATTTAGCTTTTACTATTGTTTTTAATTCCATATATATATCTTTTATTTGATCTTTTCTGATTTTCAAAGTTCGGTAAGTTATTATTTTTAAATTCCCACTGTTCATGAAATGGAATCATAACAAATTCCCCTAAATTAATTTTACATTATTAATAAAATTTTTAATATTTACAATTTATTTATCTTTTGATTTTATTTTCATGAACTAGATTTATTAATAATTATACCTGTATATTTGATCAATATTAAATATTCCCCTTATCTTTCCATTTTCAGGATTCATTAATTCATAACTATTTTCAGCATTTTCATTCATGACTACATATGGACCTTCAAAAGCAAAACATAATTTTCCACATATATATTTTTATTATTAGTTATTCTCATTGCTCTTACTATTACTAATTTACCTATTTCAGATTTAATTAATTTTCCTCTTTTTCTCATTTCCCTATTCATATACTTTCTTGCATTTCTTTCTAACCTATTACTGATATCTTTCAAAATTTCATTTCGTTCTACTGAATTTTCATCTAACCATTTTCTATCAGGTTCTTCGCCTTTCATAATTAATACAGGTGTTTTCTCTGTTGTAGTATTTGGACAATGATTTAAACATTTTTCTACTCTGGATATTAATTCATCCCATTGACGATGTTTACCCTCACAAGATATCCTCAGATATTTTATTACTTCCTGTATATATCGCTCTGATGGATTGGATTGAGGATGTCTGATGCTTGTTAATTGATGAGAAATTAAATTCCTTCTGAAAAATACTTGAAACGTATGTTTTTGAAATATGTTGCGTTATCTGTAATTAACTTTTTTGGCCTCCCAATTTCTTCAAAATAGTTTTCTAACTTATGCATTACTTTTCTACTTTTTGTCGTTTTGCAAGCATATAATTTTATATATTTAGAAAATAAATCTACTACAACCAAAATATGTCTATTTCCTTTTTCTGTTACTATTAACTCACTTAAAAAATTTATTGCTACTATTTCTAAACATTCTTTTACTATAATACTCTTTGCTAAATTGTGATTAATTATATTTTTAGGCTTTGCTCTATGACATATGTCACATTTCTTTGTGATTTCTTTTGCAATTTGGTAATCTCCTTTACCTATATAATTTTCTCTGAATATGAGCCACATTTTCCTTGCTCCTATGTGATTGAATACACTATGTAAATGATTTAAAATTTTAAAAATTAGTTCTTGATTTATTCTGTATAATTCTTTCCTGCCTATATCTTGTAAATAAATTCCCTCTTTTATTTTACATTTCTTTTTATCCTTCTCTGATACAGTACTTTGATTGTTTTCAATGCTCTCTAATGAAAATAAACCCCTTACTTCTAATAAAATATTTGCCCCTACTTTATATTTCCTTTTATCAATTTTTAAATTTCCCTCTTCTCTTGTTAATTTATAACCCAAAAATTTAATTTCTGTTTTATAGAATTCACATTTCTCAATATTTATTTTTGAACCTGCTATATCTAATTCGTTCAAAACTAAATTTATGTGATCTTTATGTTCTTCTACTGTTCTAGAAAATATTAATATGTCATCGATATAATGAACTACAAAAATTTCAAATCTATTTAATATTTGATTCATACTTCTAACTAACGCACTGCATGCACTTTGAATACCAAAAGGCGTAACTTTAAAACGATACACTTCTCCATCTATCATAAAACCAGTGTAATCTCTACAACTTTCATGTAAAGGAATCAACCAGAAACTATGCCTTAAATCAATTTTAATAAAAACTTGTGCCTTTACTATTCTACCAAAAATTGACTCTATATTTTTAGGAGCTTCATATTGTGGTACTGACAATCTATTCAATGTTCGAGCATCTAAACATAACCTAATATCACCATTTGACTTTTTTGCTATAACAGTAGGGTTTATATATTTTGTTTTACTTCTTTCTATTATGTCTTGTTCTAGCATTTCACCGATTTTTTTCCTAACATCTTCTATGTACTTGTATGGAATTGGATAGTTCTTGGATTTAAAATTTTCAATTTCTTTGACTTGGAATTTATGAATATAATTACTAGCTATACGCGTTCCATCTATTATTAAACCTTTATGTTGTGAAATTATTTCTGATACTTCTCGGATACTTTCATCTGCGAGATTATTTCATTTAAATTTCTGCTTGAGTCTTCTCTTTCGACCGCATTTATTATATTGCAACCTTCATTTGGTCTGTCAATATTTTCATTTTCCCCCTTCCCTATCTTTGTAATTTCATCTAACAACTTTATTTCCTTTTCCTCGTAATCTATAATAATTCCATGCTTTTCTAATTCATCAGTTCCCATAACAATATCCCATATCATATTCGGCACAACAAATAATTGCATCTCTAGACTTGACTTCCCTATTATAATATGCTCAGTAATCATTTTTGATACTTCAGTAATTTTCTTTCCACTAATATTTACTAATTCTACTTTTGGTATTTTCAATTGATTTGTTAATTTTATTTCAGACAATAGTTCTTCCCTTATCAATGATATTTCTGATCCCGTATCACACAAAATTTCTACTTCTTTCCCTTTTAAAAAACCTTTTAATTTAATTAAACCTATACTTTCATTTTCTTCCCTTTGTTGTTCGTAGTCAATGTATTCCCTCTGATGTTCATATAATACATTAACGTGGTATTCGTGCTTTTTTCAAAATCCTGATTTTGTTGATTATTTTGACTTGAAGAGTCTTCCCTTTCCCTATTACTTTCAATCCTACTGCAGTTTACTTCCCTTTGATTATTTTCATTTCTATTTTCATTTCTACTATTATTTCTATTATTATTATTTTGACTTCTATAATCCCTATATCTATTTCTATTTTGATTAGCATTATTCCCATTATATCTATTTTCCCTATTATAATAATTTTGGTTTCTATTATCCCTATTTCTAAAATTGTTTTGATAATTATTATTTTGGAATCTATCATTATAATTTTCATTTCCCCTGTAATTGTTCCTGTTATCCTTATATCCATTTTGTTGCCTAGTTCCTATGTTATTCTTATTATCAATTCGGTTTAAGTATGATAGTAGTTGATTCATGTCTTTAAGATTTGCAATGGCTATTGCCTCAGATATTTGACTTCGATACTGTCTTGAAATGTATAAAACTATCTCTTCCTCTCTCATTTTAGGTTCTAAATATTGCGCTTCATTATATAGGCTAAGTGCATAAGCACTCATGCTTTTTCTAGTCCCTTCTATATACTTCCTAAAATATAACCTTTCTCGACATTTCGACTGCTCATTTTCACCCCAAAAATTTTTTTTAAATTCATCTATAAACTCATCTAAACTATTTAATTCCCTTTCTTTGCAATTGAACCACAACAATGGTTCATCAACCAATCGTTCTCTTATTAATTTTTTCATTTTCTCTACATTCCTTACATACTGTATTTCATTTTTTGAATCTTTGACAACAATGCATGGATGTAATAATTTTATGTTTCCATTGAATTTTATTGTGTTTTCATGACCTACATTTCTGTATTCTATATTCATTCTCTCTTCGGATCTATTCTCAATTCTTTTTATTCTTTCATCCTGTTCATTTACCATTTTTTCCTGATTTTCTTTCATACTTTGAACATTCACATTCACATTCTCTTCAATATTCTTCCCCATATCATTCATTCTATTTTCCATAATATCTATTTCTTTCTCTACATTATTCAACTTTCTATTTACAAAGCTATTATATTCTTCTAATTTATTATCTATACTTTCTTCAACATGTTATCTTATTTCCTTTTTTTCAGTTTCAACTATTCTCATAATTTCCTCAGTTCTTTTATCAAATTTATCATTCACTCTCTTAATTTCATCTCTTATATCACTCATACCTTGTTCAATTCTAGCATTAGTTTCATTCGTTTCATTAGCTTTTAAATTTAAACTTTCAAGCAATCTCATTATTTGTGATTGACTATCTGCAGTACTCTGTCTATCTCCTTCCATTTTTACTTTTTTATTAATTAATCTAGTTCTTTGAATTATTTTTATTACGCGGTTCTATTCCTTTTTTCAAATGGCCTCACGTTTGTGCGACAATTGTTGTTAAACTCTTATTGTTTTATTTGCCCCACGTTGTGGTGACAATTATTAACTATAACTCTTTTTGTTGAGTTGAAGTTTATGAAGTTTTGAACTTGAATTTTAATGTTATTAATTCTACCGGCTAGCTTTTATTTTTAATTTGATTGAATGAACTTTGAATTACTGTTTGTTTCGAATTAGTTTATGAACTTTTGAAGTTATGGATTCTATAGAATTTTGTTATATGGAATTAAACACAATGCTCTTTGAATTTTACAATATTTAATGTCTATGACTCTTTTCTTAATATCTCGGGTAAATAAATTTTATGTTTCACAATATCTATGATATAACCTAAAATCACTTTTACAACTAATATTTGTTTATACTGTTATAATCAACAATCTTCCTTTTGCTTTACTGATAATACTGATAATATGATGTAGAAATTATAAACAAACTTACGTTTAGATAATATCCAAAAGTGTGTTTAACAATGTTGGCAATGTTCAATTTACTTCTTTTTATAAACTCATTAATAGCAATTCTTGTTCACCTAAACTATACGGACTTATTAAAAATCATAAAGAAAATGCCCTCATACGACCTGTAGTGTCTTACATCAATAGTCCAATAAGGGACCTTGCAATCAAATTAAATCAGAGATTCAAGAAATTCACTAATTTTAAACCTAAATTTACTGTTAAAAACTCTCTCGAATTGTCCGAATTAGTCAAAACACACCATATACCAACCAATGGTTTTTTAGTTTCCTTTGATGTTTCAAACATGTTTTCAAATATTCCAACTTCAGAATGTAATTCTCTAATTAGAAGCATTTTAGATAGATCACATATTAACCCCTTAATTCAAAATGAAATAAAACTCGCTTTTGACCTATGCTTGAGACAAAACTATTGTCAATTTAATAATAAATTTTATGTACAGAATTCAGGTCTCGCTATGCGTAACCCATTGAGTCCACTATTAGCAGACATTTTTATGTCTGATCTGGAGGACAAAATTATGAACTGCACATTAGCAAAAAACCATATTCAATTTTGGTATAGATACGTAGATGATGTACTTGCCTTCTTCAAAGGCACATCGAGACAATTAAATTCCTTTCTTTCACTTATTAACCAACTTCACCCAAAAATTGAATTCACGTTAGAAACAGAAAAAGATAGAACAATAAACTTTTTGAATTTAACACTAATACGTGGCCATAATAAAATAAACTTCAATATCTACAGGAAACCCACTTGTACAGACATCACTATTCCGAACTCATCGTTTAGTCCTCGTAGCCATAATTTAGCAGCATATCACTCAATGATCCATAGAGCATTTTCGATACCATTGTCAATAGAACACCTCACTATTGAGTTGAACATGATCAAACGAATAGCCATCAATAATGGTTTTTCGATAGATCAAATAATTAAACTAATAAATCGCAAACAACAACAATTAACTTTCTATAAAATTTATCCGCGTATAAAACACATAAATGTATCCACTAAATTCATCTCTTTGACATATTTTGGTACAGTAAGCGAACATGTTGCTAACATTTTATCACGCCATAATTTTAAAATCAGTTTCAAACCTCAAAATAAACTTTGCCATCTTATATACAACGCCAAAAACAAAATCAATAAATATAGAAAACCTGGAGTTTATAAAATGATTTGCCCAGACTGTGATGACTTCTATATAGGTAGAACTTGTCGTAATTTCAAATTAAGATACGAAGAACATTTTCGCTCGTTTAGACTCAACAAAACTGATTCAACATTTGCTAATCATTTTTTACAAACTGGTCATAATTTCCATAATTTAGATAGTCTAAGCTTTCTACATAACCAAACCAGAGGTTCTAAATTGAATATATTAGAATCAATCGAGATTTATAAAGGTGTCAAAAACTCTAATAAAAATATCCTCAATGATCAGTTAGACCTATATCAAAGTGATCTTTTCATGTGTCTTTCTAACCGCTCTTAAAATAATTCTCAGAATATTAAATTATAATCTCACTAATTCACAAATTGTTGCTATGTTTACTATGTGATACTGTACTTTCCTAGGATCTACCTGCTTTGCTTTTGGAATTTCCATTGACCCCTTAATCTCAACCCTACTTTACTCTACTCTATTTATACTTGAACTGTTTCATTGATTTCTTCATAATTTTCTAATTGTTTGATAATGGCACTTCGGTGTTGAAACTAGTCACGTTTTCACGTTATTATTGATGAAAGTGGTATAAAAACAAAGTAGTTATTCTTTCATATAATCAAAATATTTATTTACTACTTATTTCTTGGTATAAAAATTCTCGGGAATTAGGTCACATTAACACTCTGTTATAAATGTTCGTCTTTACGTACGTTTCGGTCTCACGACCATCATCAGAAGACTTATTTTGTTAAAAAGGGGGTTAACTAAAACTAATTAGCACAAGCGTCCATATCGCACAATCTTCTATCAAAGAGCTCACGCCGTCGAAACGAACAGAACCACGAATAATCGAAAATTGTATCGTTAATATTAAAGTATAGATTTTTTTGTAACAAGAAACCACTGTTAAGTAATATTCTCATAATGTACAAACGCATATTGCTATGGTCTCAAAGCAACTGAAGTTCTAAGCTATTTGTTTGTAATAACACGACCCAGATGAAGATTTATGACGTACTTGAAAAGGTTTTAGACCTGCATTGGAATTTAGTTTACTTTAAGCGTTCTTCCTAAAATATACTTTTAACATTATAAAGACGTATGTAGGAATTTGCAAGAGTTTTAATTAATCAAGTTAGTATAAATCTGACTCAATCCTTGAATATCATTCCTATGATTTACAGAATTTGAATCCCTTTTTATGTGAATCATCTCCAGGATAGATCTTTTATAATAATTGGTTTCTTTAGTTAAAATATTAACATTTTTGTAATCAAATTGATGGTTATAATCAAAACAGTGCTTAGCAAGGGCGGTGGAATTTTCTAAGTTATTATTTCTTGTGCTATACTTATGGCCGTACATTCTTTTTTGTAAATATTGTTTAGAGATTCCAGTATAAGTTCCATCACAATCTAAACAATTCAATTTATATACTGTGTGGGTTTGTTTATCTTTAGGTATTACAGGTTTTAGATTTGAGAAATATTTCCCAACACAGTTAGTAGGTTTATGCGCAACATTTATATCGTACTTTTTCAAACATTTCTTAATTTTTTCTGAGGTCTCCGGAATGTATGGTAAAGTTATATAATTGTCTGTATTACCTGTTATGTTATTTTTATAAGAAGAACCATTATAGATTTTGTTTATTCTCTCTTTAATGATAGGATTGTAGAAAGTTTTAGGGTAGCCATTCATTTCCAATGCATTACGAACAATTTTTAAATTTTTGGGACGGTCCTCTGCGTGGGATAATTTTACCGCGCGGTCTGTGAGGCTGTTTATGACACTTTTTTTATAACAAGCTGGTGCAACGGAATTGAAAATATTATAAAAAAAGTGTCATAAACAGCCTCACAGACCGCGCGGTAAAATTATCCCACGCAGAGGACCGTCCCAAAAATTTAAAAATTGTTCGTAATGCATTGGAAATGAATGGCTACCCTAAAACTTTCTACAATCCTATCATTAAAGAGAGAATAAACAAAATCTATAATGGTTCTTCTTATAAAAATAACATAACAGGTAATACAGACAATTATATAACTTTACCATACATTCCGGAGACCTCAGAAAAAATTAAGAAATGTTTGAAAAAGTACGATATAAATGTTGCGCATAAACCCACTAACTGTGTTGGGAAATATTTCTCAAATCTAAAACCTGTAATACCTAAAGATAAACAAACCCACACAGTATATAAATTGAATTGTTTAGATTGTGATGGAACTTATACTGGAATCTCTAAACAATATTTACAAAAAAGAATGTACGGCCATAAGTATAGCACAAGAAATAATAACTTAGAAAATTCCACCGCCCTTGCTAAGCACTGTTTTGATTATAACCATCAATTTGATTACAAAAATGTTAATATTTTAACTAAAGAAACCAATTATTATAAAAGATCTATCCTGGAGATGATTCACATAAAAAGGGATTCAAATTCTGTAAATCATAGGAATGATATTCAAGGATTGAGTCAGATTTATACTAACTTGATTAATTAAAACTCTTGCAAATTCCTACATACGTCTTTATAATGTTAAAAGTATATTTTAGGAAGAACGCTTAAAGTAAACTAAATTTCAATGCAGGTCTAAAACCTTTTCAAGTACGTCATAAATCTTCATCTGGGTCGTGTTATTACAAACAAATAGCTTAGAACTTCAGTTGCTTTGAGACCATAGCAATATGCGTTTGTACATTATGAGAATATTACTTAACAGTGGTTTCTTGTTACAAAAAAATATATACTTTAATATTAACGATACAATTTTCGATTATTCGTGGTTCTGTTCGTTTCGACGGCGTGAGCTCTTTGATAGAAGATTGTGCGATATGGACGCTTGTGCTAATTAGTTTTAGTTAACCCCTTTTTAACAAAATAAGTCTTCTGATGATGGTCGTGAGACCGAAACGTACGTAAAGACGAACATTTATAACAGAGTGTTAATGTGACCTAATTCCCGAGAATTTTTATATAATTCATACTGGGTCAAGAATCTCATTATATTACTTATTTCTTGGTGGAGACGTGAATCACGCACGCGCATTCGCAAACGTTCGCTAGCGTTCTGACCGATGTCGGTACATTTCTATATCAAACAATGTTTTTGCTCGTTCGATGTTTTATGCATTTCCTGTGGAGACTGGAAAATCATAGAATAATAATTCGGAGTGGGTGAAGCTATTGCCAATCTAACTTCCCTAGGACTACAGTTTCGGTAATTTGCATCTCGTGCAGGTATTCCTGAACTGATTAGCGATCTTGGAAATTCAAATTATTAAGGTGACATACGACAAGTTTTCCAACAAACCTATCTTTTCTGAAGCCAGCTAGCAGTGGCATTGGATCTCTAGTTGTTATAATGCGTGACATCCAAAATCTATGTTTTCTCTCCCTTTTTTTAATATTCTCATATACAGTCAAAACAGGCCATATAAGATACAAACATTGAGTTTTTTCTCGAGTTCTCGAAGCCATTTCGAATATAAACTATTTTCAACTCGGATCAATGAAAATTATGTTTGCAAACATACTCTTCGTTCGAAATATACATCTGCAATCAAACGTTTGTTGGTATTAATTTTTGGTGGATATGTATCTAAGGTGAAGTCTCCGAATGCTCTCAACCGGCGGTAGCCGTTTAAAACGATATAAGGTACTCAAAGACCGAATGCCGGCAGGAATTATATTATGAATTTTGATGCTTAATGACCTGAGCAAATTTTGTTCCCCATTCGACACCTACAAAAAAGATTTACACCCACCTATTTGATCAGAAAAAGTCTGGAATGAAAACATTATTTGAGTTTGTTCAAAATGTGAATGTGTGAATGGGGTTTCTGGTCTGAACTTATGTAGCTATTTAGGTAAACTGGTGTCTTTATTTGTTGATGATCTATTATATCACAAATGAATACTACATTGAATGATATACTGAAGGAAAATTCCAAAATAAGAGATACTACATGTTTCTCCACACAGTGGCTTCTTCAGGTAAACAACGGTAAGTACATGTCCTTTTTTCTTTAATTTTTTCAACAAAAGTTCATTTTGGAATTTTTCTTCAGTATAGTATTCTTCTTTGATACTTTCTAGCGACGTCTTTTTCTTAGCAACGAAATGCGTTTAGATCGTCAATAACAGAACAAAAAAATGTTAAATACGAATATTTTCAATGAATTGTCTTTTAGAGATAAAAAATCGGGTACAGCTTCTTGGTTAAGAAATATAATCATTTTAATAATAGTTATATTTAAAACTATACATCAATATAGAATATTATCTATTATACAGACTGAATTCTCATCAAACAGAAACACATCCGTCACCCTAGACATTCTATTGAATACAAATGAAATCTCCTCAAGACGACAGGCAAGTCCCAAGCCTCTAGCGCCTACTATACAGAATGTTCAATTTGTAAAATTGTTATTATGTTCGAGAACACAAAATGCGATGTTCAATTCTATTTTTGATTTTACCATTGTAATAACCAAAAAAAAACCTATGTCTGCTAATTTGACCGAAGTCGGAGCTGTGACAGTAAAGAAATCAAAAGTGGTGGTGTACATTTAATCTGGATCATCCCGTATATTCCAAGAACTGTGGAGGGAAGAATAGGTTTGGCTGAATACATAACACAAAACATTTATCATCTCCAAGCGCCAATCTTTGGTTAGTAGATTATGTGAAGTTCATTTTTATATAGAATGTAATAACAGAAATGTCAAACAACCTTATGTTAATGAAGATTTGATTATCATGAACAAATCAGATCAGATTAAAAAATACAATATTTGATGTTAACGTCACTTTGCATACAACAAAAGGAATCTGTCTTCAATATTAATAACATGCAAACGAACATACAAAACCAACATGGGAAACCGTTTTTAGCAAAACTTTTACTTAGTAAATTTTATGCCAGAGAATAACAGAAAATTGTCCATTCCTAATAAAGCTGACATAATACCTGTTTATATAATGTAATACTAACCACAAAATAAATGAATAAAATTGAAAACAAAGAGACACATAGAATTAAATGTGAAAAAAATTATGTTTGCCAAACAAAGAGAAATGTTTCCACTAGATATAAAGAACATTTTGTCACTTCAAAACCAGTATATTCTCGAATAATTTAAGAGCCCTCCATATGTACCGAAATGAAGATAAGTTGATGAATATTGACTTTACTGTATACCACTAAGCCTCTACTAACATTAATCCGTTAACAGTTAACAGTAAAATTTGTCTCTACCTAAAGATAATACGTCCAAAGATTACTAAAGCAAAGACTGTTTCCTCCTCTTCTCGTGTAATAAATGTGTTAGTTGACATAAATCTTTGTTGGAAAAACAAAGAAAAAGAATCTTCATACTGCGAGAGTATGACGTTAAAACAAGGTCAGATAGTCAACTGATCGCCAAATCAACTATTTCTAAAACTCCGATGGTGAGAGGCGGTACTAAACCTAGTCCCTCGAAGGGAACATAAAATCTCTACGTCCAAGTTGTTGTTCCTGGGCTACGCCAAATGTAGTTTTATCAGAATGTTATTTGATCACAAGAATCCACTTCCGGTTTACCCGGATTTCACGAAACCCATCTTGAGTGTACATCCGGAATCACTAAAGGAATCGTCGGATATATTCATTACCCCTCGGAAAATTGTCTCGCAAGTTCGAAACAACTCGGGGAATCATTGTCCACGTCCGAAATCACTCAAGGTGTTATAAGATACCTTCGTTAATGTTTTGATCCGATGCACGATTCTTGGAAATAGAGAAAAATTTAAGTTTTTGGTATTACAGCGCCATCTATGGAAAGTTAAAAAAAATTCAGGCAAAATTGCCTAGATTATTGGGAAAATTGCTAATCTGCAAATCAAAAGTGGGCTCAGGGGTGAGATCAGTTTTGGTTCGAATTGATAGCTTTCCAAAAATATCAAAATATGTATTTTTTCTCGGTCCAAAGCGTATTTTACGAGATATTCAGCCAATTCCAAACTTTTGGACATTCTCATTTCTCTGATGAAGGTAGCCTAGCTGGTGAAACGCGTATGAAGTTCCAAAAATCCGTAGTGGACAAGGATGTTTATGATTTCACTACTATATTCACAAAATAATTGATTTATGGATTCATCTTGAACGTCATATTCGCCATAATCTGAATCTGAATTATTGGAAAATACATATGGTTGATAGACATACAAGAATCTTCATCATTCAACCCATCCTTCAACATTATAAATTTTCCTCTTGTGTAACCAAATATTGAAAAAAATAATTCAAAAGTCACCATCCTGACTATTCCACTAAGTACGGCTCGGTTATTTCAATTTTCTATTTTTATACTCGTTCCTAACGCATAAGATAGCAGATACAATTTAATCGATTTTGAGCTGAAGCAAATATGAATCACCGACATTCAGTGATTCCGAACTCATTTCCGAGAACTGGTGTGTTCTTATAGTCTTTTAACCTGGAGCTCTGTGAATTCTCGTTAATTAAACAAGTAATCGTGGTTTGATTCACTGTCAAGGATGTTGTCTTCAAATTGGGCGTAAGTTTACTAGGCGACATTTTCAATTAGTTGCAGTAATAATCGTAAATGACAAATTTCCGGCTTCCATATTTTGGACTGAACGTTCAAATTTTATGTTTGCTTAGTTGAATTCATCTACTCAATATACAAAGCTATGTATACCTCTTATTTTTGGTTGTAGATGGCTGCAAAATCGTTAAAAACCGGTTTGTATGCATCTATCAGATATTATTCCTTCTATAACCATAATTAAACACGTGAAAATCAAGTCTACCTGAATCTGTTTCATTTGGATGGTATCTACATTTGAGATCCGGATATTCATTAGAATCGGTGAATTACGAATGAAATGATGTACATACTGTTGACCTTTCATCAAAACAAATGCCGACCAACATTTTATTTGATCACTGAGAATTTATTTTATTATATCTACTTTGAATATAGAGGTTTTCTATTTGAAAATTTGAATTTCATGTTTGCAACTTTCATGTAGTAATATTATGCAAAGTTTTTCTTTACGCTCATCAGTTCAGAAGTTACAGAAGTATTAATAAATCCTTAGCCATCCAGTATATAGAATAAGAATAAGAAATTCATTTATCCGTTAAAATATACATTTAGTGGACAGGTCGAAAAAAAAGCAATTACATCAAAAGAGCTAATAAATTACTAAATAAGTACTATCACATGTTAAAACACTTAACATTAAAGAAATCTTTAACAGAGTACAAGTAATTTTCCAAAAGGAATTTTTTAATTTTTGTTTTAATACTGAAATTTTATTGATTGATCGAATATCACTAGGCAATTCATTAAAGAGGGCAAGACCAAGTTTATTGCTTACTTTTAATTTAGTTTTTGGGTAAACGAGTTTGTCACAACCTCTCGTTGAGTAAGAGTGATAATCTGAATGAGTGGTGTATTCATTCAAGTGGAGTTTTACATCCATAAGGTGTTCATAAACAATTAGTGGAAATAATGACATTATTTTTAATTCTTTACAAACAGACTCGCAATGAGTTTCTTGTTTTGAACCTTTAATAGCTCTTACGGCCGCTTTTTGTAATATGAAAATGTTTTCTAAATGAGTATGAGCAGCGTTGCACCATGTTATGAGACCATACGACATTATGGAGTGAAACAGACTATAGTAAGTTACAAGGGCCACCTTCTCGTCAGCAATTCTGTACATTCTTTTAGTTGCGTAAGCCGCCCGAGCTAATTTCTTACTAAGACAGGTAATGTGGTGTGACCAGTTTAAAGAACTATCTATCACAACACCAAGAAACTCAACAGTACCATAAGTAGTATAGTATATGAAAAGCAAAGCATAGGATACGTTTTGCCCCTTTCTTTCACGTAGAAATGTGAAAATATGTGGAATGTGAAGAGAAGAATAATTTGGAAGTATGAAATAAATTCTATTTGAAAATGGTACGCCAAACAACAAACGCGCTAGCGCTCGAATGCCGTCAATGGAAGTGCTATGCAAACTTCAATGAAAAGTCACGTTGAACCCCAATAATCTTCTCCTCGCATAAATGCAAACAAGTGATACTGATATGGCAACACTGTTTGACGTAGAATTGATAGAAAACTGAAAATAAATATATGTTCTGGAAGCACGATCCACCACGAAATGAAAAATAAATATGCAAAGGAACCATCATTGATAGGAATATGAAAGGATTCACGAAAGATAGAAGAATGAAAGGGAAATTAATGATATAAATATCATTCAAACAAAAATTGGATTATCGTGCTCCACTAATCATGTTGTGCTCTTTAATATACTTTAATCAGATTTATCCTATCGTGGTCCTTTCTAGAGGACGCAATATGCAAGGATTATGAAGGGACGCAACATTGATACAGTATATACCAAGAAAACATACAATTATTACAAATGGTTCAAGAATATCAATAAAAGAATATATATATATATATTCATCCAGATATATATATATATATATATTCATCCAGATGTCCGAAACTGTATGGTCTCCCAAAAATACACAAGCCCGCACTACCTCTGAGACCAATAGTAAGCTCTATCGGCTCACCATCACATGCATTAGCAAGATTCCTTGCCTAGAAGTTACAACCGCACGTTGAGACAGCATCATCGTATGTGAGGAACGCGGAACACTTTATCGAACTTCTAGATATGCAAATAGTAGGACCTGACGACATATTAGTAGCATCCTTGTTCACACAAGTACCCATAAACGAAGCCCTAGAGATCATCCAACATAAATACAAACCGGAAGGATACATTATTGACTTGGCCAAACACTGTGTAGCCAATACTTACTTTATGTACGAGGGACAGCGATATAGGCAAATCGAAGGAGCACCGATGGGATCACCAATCTCACCAGTGATCGCAAATCTTTTCATGGAGGATTTTGGAATTAAAGCTCTTAACACAGCGCAACTGAAACCCAAACTTTGGCTCAGATATGTAGATGATATTTTCGTTATTTGGCCACATGGAGAAGGACAACTAAGAGGGTTTCTCGATCACCTGAAAGGAATCCATAATCGGATGAAATTCACAATAGAAGCCGAAGAGAACAACCAATTACCATTTCTAGATGTTTTGGTAACAAAGAAAACTGACGGCAGTTTGGGACATACAGTATTCAGAAAAAAGACCCACACGAACCGATATTTGAATAGTAACTCGCATCACCATCCGTCCCAGCTACAATCAGTCGTAAATACCCTCATGACAAGGTCAAAACGTCTCGCTGATGCGGAGAACTTCGATGGAGAAATGGAAACCATCCGAGCAGCCCTTAGGATGAATGGCTATTCAAGAAAACAGATTCATAACTCTCAACGCAAAAATGAGAAGGATGTCAACAATGAAGATCAACCAGTGAGAAACGCTTTTCTACCTTACATAAAAGGCACAACTGACAAAATCTGCAAAATACTGAGCCGTCATGATTTCAAAACAACCTTCATAACAGATAGGAAAATCAAAAATGTTCTTCGGAATCCAAAAGACAGAATTCCTCTAGAATGCCAAGGAGTGTACGAGGTGCCATGTGGTAATTGTGAAAAGACATACATCGGACAGACCAACAGACGCATTGATGTGCGAAAGACTGAACATGCAAACGCTGTGTCGAAAAACGAAACCACGTCTTCACTAGCTGAACATGTAAGAAGTACGGGCCATATGATCAACTTCAGCGGCACAAAGACTCTAGCCAACATTGAACATTTCTACACCAGAATAACCAGGGAGGCAATAGAGATCGAGAAACGTCACATAGTCTTAACAAACGAGATGACGGACTAAGATTACCAGCAACATGGAAACCCGCTTTAGAAAGTCGGAAGATACAACCAAAAACAAGAGAGAGCGTGGTATCCAGTGCACGTGCAACAGGTCACGGAAACTTTCCGGCTGATTCCAGCGTCGCAGTGACGTCATCCAAACGTGTCACTCGGAGCCAAACACGTAGAAATCAACCAAGCGTGAAATAGTTCGGAAGTCCAAAGGTCAAGCATAACGGGGGATATAAATACCTGTCCCTCCAAGTAAGCGTCAGTTCGCCTAGATTTTCCAGACTCTACGGTCGAATCACCTGAAGATGGCAAATGCGACTTTGCCACACAACGCGGATGAATACCCGAGAATCCAGTTCTACATATATATATATATATATTCTTTTTGACGTTTCGACAATGTTTATTGTCTTTATCAAAATGTGAATTGATAAGGGATATAGAATTAAATTTTCTGAATTATGAAGATAACTTAGATAATTTAACATAGGATTATAAAGATGAATAAACGTAAAAGATTGAACCATAGGCGGGATTCGAACCCACATTTCTGGATTTCTAGTCCAGGGTGTTTACCAATTACACCACTTCGGTCCTTTTAGATTTTTATATTTTTGTAAATATAAACCTCTGAAAGGATAGTAGATCATTGATGAACACAATGTGATTCGATGCCCTACCATAGATCAACTATTCACGCACATTCATCTGAAGTTCAGTCGTTTTTTGAAGTAAGGATTGTAGGTTAGTACTGCTATGGTTGGCAGTTACTTGACAGTTCTTATTCAAATGACAGCATCCCGGTTCTTATATATTTCAATAGAACTGACTGAGAATTGTTCTGGTTAATTATAAACAAGTTTAAAGTTTCTTTGCCTAATTGGCCACTATCGTGTATGTAACTTAAGGGATATAGAATTAAATTTTCTGAATTATGAAGATAACTTAGATAATTTAACATAGGATTATAAAGATGAATAAACGTAAAAGATTGAACCATAGGCGGGATTCGAACCCACATTTCTGGATTTCTAGTCCAGGGTGTTTACCAATTACACCACTTCGGTCCTTTTAGATTTTTATATTTTTGTAAATATAAACCTCTGAAAGGATAGTAGATCATTGATGAACACAATGTGATTCGATGCCCTACCATAGATCAACTATTCACGCACATTCATCTGAAGTTCAGTCGTTTTTTGAAGTAAGGATTGTAGGTTAGTACTGCTATGGTTGGCAGTTACTTGACAGTTCTTATTCAAATGACAGCATCCCGGTTCTTATATATTTCAATAGAACTGACTGAGAATTGTTCTGGTTAATTATAAACAAGTTTAAAGTTTCTTTGCCTAATTGGCCACTATCGTGTATGTAACTTAAGGGATATAGAATTAAATTTTCTGAATTATGAAGATAACTTAGATAATTTAAATATAAAAATCTAAAAATCTAAAAGGACCGAAGTGGTGTAATTGGTAAACACCCTGGACTAGAAATCCAGAAATGTGGGTTCGAATCCCGCCTATGGTTCAATCTTTTACGTTTATTCATCTTTATAATCCTATGTTAAATTATCTAAGTTATCTTCATAATTCAGAAAATTTAATTCTATATCCCTTAAGTTACATACACGATAGTGGCCAATTAGGCAAAGAAACTTTAAACTTGTTTATAATTAACCAGAACAATTCTCAGTCAGTTCTATTGAAATATATAAGAACCGGGATGCTGTCATTTGAATAAGAACTGTCAAGTAACTGCCAACCATAGCAGTACTAACCTACAATCCTTACTTCAAAAAACGACTGAACTTCAGATGAATGTGCGTGAATAGTTGATCTATGGTAGGGCATCGAATCACATTGTGTTCATCAATGATCTACTATCCTTCCAGAGGTTTATATTTACAAAAATATAAAAATCTAAAAGGACCGAAGTGGTGTAATTGGTAAACACCCTGGACTATAAATCCAGAAATGTGGGTTCGAATCCCGCCTATGGTTCAATCTTCTACGTTTATTCATCTTTATAATCCTATGTTAAATTATCTAAGTTATCTTCATAATTCAGAAAATTTAATTCTATATCCCTTAAGTTACATACACGATAGTGGCCAATTAGGCAAAGAAACTTTAAACTTGTTTATAATCAACCAGAACAATTCTCAGTCAGTTCTATTGAAATATATAAGAACCGGGATGCTGTCATTTGAATAAGAACTGTCAAGTAACTGCCAACCATAGCAGTACTAACCTACAATCCTTACTTCAAAAAACGACTGAACTTCAGATGAATGTGCGTGAATAGTTGATCTATGGTAGGGCATCGAATCACATTGTGTTCATCAATGATCTACTATCCTTTCAGAGGTTTATATTTACAAAAATATAAAAATCTAAAAGGACCGAAGTGGTGTAATTGGTAAACACCCTGGACTAGAAATCCAGAAATGTGGGTTCGAATCCCGCCTATGGTTCAATCTTTTACGTTTATTCATCTTTATAATCCTATGTTAAATTATCTAAGTTATCTTCATAATTCAGAAAATTTAATTCTATATCCCTTAAGTTACATACACGATAGTGGCCAATTAGGCAAAGAAACTTTAAACTTGTTTATAATTAACCAGAACAATTCTCAGTCAGTTCTATTGAAATATATAAGAACCGGGATGCTGTCATTTGAATAAGAACTGTCAAGTAACTGCCAACCATAGCAGTACTAACCTACAATCCTTACTTCAAAAAACGACTGAACTTCAGATGAATGTGCGTGAATAGTTGATCTATGGTAGGGCATCGAATCACATTGTGTTCATCAATGATCTACTATCCTTTCAGAGGTTTATATTTACAAAAATATAAAAATCTAAAAGGACCGAAGTGGTGTAATTGGTAAACACCCTGGACTAGAAATCCAGAAATGTGGGTTCGAATCCCGCCTATGGTTCAATCTTTTACGTTTATTCATCTTTATAATCCTATGTTAAATTATCTAAGTTATCTTCATAATTCAGAAAATTTAATTCTATATCCCTTAAGTTACATACACGATAGTGGCCAATTAGGCAAAGAAACTTTAAACTTGTTTATAATTAACCAGAACAATTCTCAGTCAGTTCTATTGAAATATATAAGAACCGGGATGCTGTCATTTGAATAAGAACTGTCAAGTAACTGCCAACCATAGCAGTACTAACCTACAATCCTTACTTCAAAAAACGACTGAACTTCAGATGAATGTGCGTGAATAGTTGATCTATGGTAGGGCATCGAATCACATTGTGTTCATCAATGATCTACTATCCTTTCAGAGGTTTATATTTACAAAAATATAAAAATCTAAAAGGACCGAAGTGGTGTAATTGGTAAACACCCTGGACTAGAAATCCAGAAATGTGGGTTCGAATCCCGCCTATGGTTCAATCTTTTACGTTTATTCATCTTTATAATCCTATGTTAAATTATCTAAGTTATCTTCATAATTCAGAAAATTTAATTCGATATCCCTTAAGTTACATACACGATAGTGGCCAATTAGGCAAAGAAACTTTAAACTTGTTTATATATATATATATATATATATATATATACATATATATACTGGATTCTCGGGTATTGATCCGCGTTGTGTGGTTTCGGTCCTCAAAAGGACCAATTTCACGACGTTCCGGCAAAGTCGCATTTGCCATCTTCAGGTGATTCGACCGTAGAGTCTGGAAAATCTTAGCGACTCTACGGTCGAATCACCTGAAGATGGCAAATGCGACTTTGCCGAAACGTCGTGAAATTGGTCCTTTTGAGGACCGAAACCACACAACGCGGATCAATACCCGAGAATCCAGTTCTACACATTACGTCCGCGAGAACCTAAGAAGAAACATATATATATATATATATATATATATATATATATTCATATATATATATATATATATATGTTTCTTCTTAGGTGTAGAACTGGATTCTCGGGTATTGATCCGCGTTGTGTGGTTTATATATATATATATATATATATATATATATATATATATATAGATTATAAAATGATCTGAAATCGAACAATTCGTTATGGTGATAAAACAGGAAAAGGAATCTTACCTTTGTAACATTCGCAAAACATTATCCAAATCTTGCATATTTGCTAATGTAGTACCTACAAACTCTTCTATTTCCCATTCTGTGTCAACTACGTTTTGTCTATATTCGCGATAATCAGTATTGAAATACGTTAGACGATGGTTCAGAGCATCATACTTCTTAGTAGAAATGTTGCGAAAAAATTCCTTGAATTTCTGAGCAAACTCATCGATCCCTTCTATTGTACTACTCTCTAATATTGAATAAGTTAGAGTAGTTCTCAATACGTCCACAATCTGAAAATGATTCGAAATTCAATGGAAACAGTTGTACCAAAACTTCCGATTGATCAAGATTCGAATATCAAAATGCAATAATCGATTTTTCATGTAAATGATCTAGAATGTTGATATAGAGATATCTGATTGAAAATATTACCGTTTGTCTATTTTCCAGATGTTCTGTCATGATATATAAGAACAATGTGTATATACTGTGGAGTCATATGTGAAATCACATAGTGATTCATCATCACCCGGGTAGAATGAATGTAATTTCTCGAAATTCAATCCCAAAGAGGGTAGAATATCAAAATGCAATAATCGGTTTTTCATGTAAATGATCTAGAATGTTGATATAGAGACATCTGATTGAAAATATTATCGTTTGTCTATTTTCCAGATGTTTTGTCATGATATATCAGAACAATGTGTATATACTGTGGAGTCATATGTGAAATCACATAGTTATTCATCATCACCCGGGTAGAATGAATGTAATTCCTCGAAATTCAATCCCAAAGAGGGTAGACAGGATTCAATGAATTTTGAGATTCTTGATATCTCATATAATGACGTGGTCACTATGAAAGACACATAAATCAATGAATCGTCATAACAGTTTATACTGTCTCTGACATACAGTAGATACACTGGGCTTGTTCCTGAGCGGAAGTATATACGCAACATCCGGTCTAGATGCAGCTAACCCCAGCCATAGAGCTGAAACAGCTACCTCGGTCATAGAAATTGAAGATATAGAACTATGGAGAATAGAATATGAACTTAGATTATAGGCATGTGAACTATCATATGGGTGTATGTCAAACGATGAACTGTCAACGCGTCTGTGAACTGTCAGGACGTATGTCACTTCAACGAGGTGTCATTTCATCCATCACGTGAACATTGCACAGGTTGTTTCTAATGAGGAGGTTCATCTTGAAGATATAGGTCTGTATCTTTGGAATATGGCTTAATGGGTATTGAATGAAAGAATATTAATTTCCGAATTTCAGCGGAAAAAATTCTATGTGGCGGATGTACATTGGAATAAAACGAATTTGTTGCAATTATTGTTTTATGGGTATCTCTTGTAGGGAATAAAGTAGCCCCATACCAGCCGATGAGCTTTGAACTGTCATTATTGTTATATACATAACAATAACGACATCTGACGGTAACAGTGATAGCTACTATATGAGGTGTTTGGTGGTCATTCTATGACCTGGCACTTACATATCTGTCATTGAGCTGTGATAAAATCAAAACATGAGTAGTGTAGGTATTAAAACATGTGAAAGACACATGAGACCGGAAGTGAGCTTAAATACATATCTCTGATTAATATTGACTGAGTATTTGAAGAATAGGTGAACCACATATTGATATTACAGACATTTAAATCTAACGCATGCCCAAAATTAAACTTCTAGTTTGAGATGAAGGCTGCAGTGCCTGATATTTAGAGCTTCTAGCCAACAAAGATTGTGAACTACTAGCACTTCACGACCAGTAGTTCACAGTCTTTGTTGACATGAACACGCATTTATTAAAAGTTCTGCTTAACAGTGGATTCTTGATATTTTATAATTATAAAATTGAGGTGTTACAGTTCCGATTATTCGTGTTTCTGTTCGTTTCGTCGACGTGGGCATTTTAATTGAAATTGGTGCGATAAGGACGCTCTGTTTAATACAATTTTATTCAAGTAATCCAGTTTTAGACATAATGAGTCTTCTGATGATGGTCATGAGACCGAAACGTACGTAAAGACAAGAAAATATAAAGCATAAGTGTTAATGTGACCTATTTCCCGAAAATTTATATATAATTCATACCTGGGTCAAGAATCTTTATAACATAACAATAACGTCATCTCAGTAAGCTGCTCAATCTATAAACTGATAGATAGCCAACGTTGGGCTTCTCTCCAATCAAAATATGAGTGTAGATCATAAATTGCGGGAAGTGAGGTTGAATAGATAGCTCTCAGTTGTACCATTAGTCATGATTTTTTAACTTTTGCCCATTGATATTGAATGAAAATCTGAAGGATAGGCGACGGAGATACATTTTGAAGTTAACTGTATTCATTAGTACACGTGGGTTCAGTTTTAAACTCCAGAAAAATAGATATTTGTATAGTTTCTTATTATTACGAATTTCAGATACTCTTCATTGACTGTCAACCTAATAAAATTATTGGAGGACCATGTAGCTACATTAGAATCGCGAACGAGTGCTGCTAAGGTAAGATATTATCATAATGAAAAAGTTCTCAAATAATTCCCTCGTTTATAGTTGAGACCGAGTGTTTTGATCTTTCCCATTGGTCAGCGATCATATTCCATCAACTATGATAGCACTAGCGATGGAGATGACGTAACTTTTCGTTTCAATGGATTTCATCAGCAGATGACCTAAAATGATGCCTAATATTATCAGTATTAATGTCTTTGGAAGAATACACACTTGAACTGAACGAATTGTGTCTGAAAGTGAGAACACCGAGTAGAGATAATATTTTACGAAGACAAAAATATCGTTTTAACACAATTGAACAGTTTTTGTATTGGTGAAAAGGAGGAAGAGGAGGATGGATGTGTTGAGAGCGGATTTTCTGAACTCAACTTCAATTTGGAATGCAATCCTGAACGCAAACATTCGACATCGAGTGTATGTATGTATTTATATTTGTCTGAAAAAAAAATGGTGGCGAGTATAATCGATTCGAATGACAACTGATGAATTCAGAAGAAATCAACGATGGTCAATTGAAGGTATTCGCATATAATATATATGGGTGATGGAATACCCATTATAAACTTAAACTCTTATGCGATGATCAGAGAGAAAGAGATATGGCTGTATGGCTAACGTTTGTTTTGAAGAGTTCAGTACCAAAATCAATCATGTGCTAGGAAGAATAGATCGAATGATCCCTACAGAAGATACTGACGTGTCGGATAAGGTTCTTCTGCTTGCGCAAACTTTGTCATAGAAGTACTCCATTGAAACTACAGTGGTTGAGGGAGATACCCCTCCGGCAGATGATGGTTTGGTAAAGACAGTCACAGAAATTTCAGACAGTGTATGTGACCTTAGTCGATCTATTACGAAGCAAGAGCGGAATTTTTCTACAAAGGAGCGTGAATGTTTGGCAGTTCTTTGGGCTGTAGAAAAGCTCAGACCTTAAATTGAAGCTATTCCTTCCACATATATTACGGACCATCATTGACTAGTTTTTTCGCAAAACTTGAAAGATCCTTCCGATCGTTTGGCTAGGTGGAGTGTGAAACTTCAACAATATGATTTTAAGATAATTCATCGGAAAGGTAAGAGCATGTTGTGATAGCAATCAAAGAGGTGGAATTTTTCTACAAAGGAGCGTGAATGTTTGGCAGTTCTTTGGGCTGTGGAAAAGCTCAGACCTTAAATTGAAGCTATTCCTTCCACATATATTACGGACCATCATTGACTAGTTTTTTCGCAAAACTTGAAAGATCCTTCCGATCGTTTGGCTAGGTGGAGTGTGAAACTTCAACAATATGATTTTAAGATCATTCATCGGAAAGGTAAGAGCATGTTGTGATAGCAATCAAAGAGGTGGTGCTAGAACATCTACGCCTCGTGCTGCGTCACTCCGACATTATTCGCATCCGATTAGAGAATGAGATATTACATTTTTCGTGGAAAGGAAGAGCATTTTAGTGAATGCCTTCTTAGAGAGAGTTGAAAAACTCAAAGTTGCTCATCATGCTACTAGAAGAGACTTGTATGATTCAGGTATAGTCCTTTTCACTGAAAAAGCTTTATATTGTTTTACGCCTGTAAACATAAGACTACTTGGGGTGGCTTAATAAAACGGTTGAGAGAGGAATTTCAGGTCATTGACTATAACGAGAGATTCTTTGAGGAGATTAAAAAGAGAACTCAAGGTCCTGATGAGAGTATGGGGATATACTTGACCATCATGTCAGTCCTTTTCGGTAGATTAACTTGCACCATTACTGAAGAGGTGAAACTCAAACTTTTACTGCGAAACATAGCACACTATCACCAATCTCAACTCGCGCTTGTTGACGTAACTTTCAAGTCAATAGGGAGAGCTTGGGAAATTACTCGTTCCACCGTATAAGAATGTATTGGAGCCAGATCTGGCCTATGTACAGGTAACTGAGCAATTAAATTTACTCGGTGTCTCTGAAAATGTGACACCCTCCTCTACCTCTACTGGGACCGCCTTTATCGGAAAAAGATAAGTTTTCTTGTTAAGCGGAAAATTTGAAAGGGGCCACCACCGGGATGGGTGGTCCAGGGTTGTATATTTCCCGTTGAATGGAATTTGACAGATATGAATGAATTCATTCCTCACCAGTAAAATGCAGATGTTTATATATACAGTTTATTAAATGAAATTAGTGATTCTAGAAAATATTTGTACAAAAGAGTATAAATATTTACACCTAGTCTGAATGAACAATAATTTCAATAAATAAATTTGAATAATTCAGTCCAGTATTTTTGGGCCTAGTAGTCGAGAGAGTTCACAGCAATTAAGCAATCGGGAGTTTTAGACTATGATTCAAATAAGGATGTCTATTCGCGTGATACAGTTGCTTACCTCGAACAGATGGTCTTCGGTAAAAAAAACTTAAACGCCAAGTGATGTATGTTTGGAACGTTCTTTGATAATCGGGTCAATTTCTCAACACAAATAATGAATTATTTGGTTTTCGACACGGGAAGTCAGTAGGCTGATAGTTTATTTTCCTCAAAGCAAATAATAAATCATTCGGTTTTCGGTACATGAAGTCAGTAGACCAGTGATTTATTTTCCGCAACGCAAATAATAGATCATTTGGTTTTCGGTACATGAAATCAGTAGGCAAGCGGTTTATTTTTCACAAATAATAAATTATTTGATTTTCGGTAAGAAGGCAGGTGATTTATTTTCCCTCAACACAAATAATAAATTATTTGGTTTTTGGTACAGTAAGTCGGAAGGCAGGTGATTTATTTTTCCTCAACACAAATAATAACTTATTTGGTTTTCGGTAAGTGAAGTTAGTACTGGAGTTCATTGTACGATATATACCTTCGGACTTGATCAAAGTATATGAGTGGATTCTACGGAGAGCGGACGAAGTTTATAATGAAAAATAAAAATAAATTTTTGGAAATTAACGGAGTTGAATTAATTGAACGGTCGATAATAACGTATTTGAATCGTAGTGACTTAGTGGTCGGACGGCTGATTCTTCAATCCCTTTCGTGTGAAATCCGTTCTCCTTTTATACTGGTTTTTAGGCCAAAAGAAATAAAACGTCAGAGGTGGTCTGAGATCTGGCAGTCAGCGGTGAATTGAATAAGAAATTTCATATCTGATAGTAGCTTCAACGTTTTCTACATAGGATGTTCAAAACTTTGATGCGTTAGAATCTCAGCCTCGTCGGTATTACTTCTTTATCACCAGAGCGGTGAATTGAATAAGAAATTTCTTATCTGATAGTAGCTCCAACGTTTTCTACATAGGATGTTCAATACTTTGATGCGTTAGAATCTCAGCCTCGTCGGTATTACTTCTTTTTCACCAGAGGAGTACAGGGTGTCCCATTTTGGGTACTTTTGCGGGGTATCTCCTTTATTTTTAAAGATAGAGAGTTGCGGTTTTCGCGACACTGTGCTACTTTTTCGTGAAACTCAAGATGCCGCCAACAGAATTTTCATAGCCCTTTTAGTTTTTAAGATACAGGGCATTTCTGAAAATGTTGCATTTTGTGACCCCCCTCGTATCTCCGTTATCCTTCAACTTATCGAAAAGGTAAAATAACATACTAATAGATTTTTTTTCGTAGAATGCAGTGGTGTAGATAACTTTTGTTACATATTTAGTGTTTTTGAGTTATAAAGCAAACTTATGTTTTTTTAAATGGAACACCCTGTATATTTATAGACTATAAAATTTGTCTTTTTTTTACCTTTTCAAAAATATATGATAATATAAACTTTTTTTCAGAAACACGCAAATAATTGACAATTTTCAGAAATTAAATACATATTTTAATAGTAGGCCATTGATATTGTTGATGACAAGAAACAGAAATAAACGTCAAATCTCTATCGCATTTAAGCTGTTTATTTTCGTTCTCTTGGTATCATTATTCAATGGATATTTATCAATTTTTTTGAATAATGGCAGTTTACGAAAATTATGAGAAATATGATATGATGGTATGTTTTATACAGAGTAATGAAAATTCTGAAGAAGCTTCGGAATTATATTTCCAAAGGTGAGTAAGCTATTATGGCTATGAAAATCTCTATTATCATTTTAATTTTTGCTTGTTAGATATCCAGAAAGAAAGCAACCGTTTTTTGGGATATTTGCCCGTTCAAAAGCAAATTTAGTTGAGCACGGATCATTTGTTCACCCGCGCCCTAAAACATACAACAAAGAGAACAGGGAAAGAAAAGAGATAGATACTTTAGGATATATAGAAGCAACACCTTCGTCCTCATGTAGAAAAATTGAGATTGAAATTGGTGTGCCAAAAACTAACGCTCAGAGAATCTTGAAGAAATATAAGTATCATCCATACAAATTTAATACACTACAACATTTGCATCCTGGCGATGTTGAGCGCCGGGCACTGTTTTGCCAGTGGTATTTGCAACAAATCGATGATAACGATTTATTTGGCAGACTTGTTATCTGGTCAGACGAATGCTTTATTTCAAGTGCTGGCATTTTCAATCGTCACAATACCAGGAACTGGCATAGTGAAAATCAGCATTTAATGTTTGAAAGGGCACAACAAGGACGCTTTGGAGTTGGGGTTTCATGTTTTATTTTGGGTAGACATATAGTTTATAGGATTTTTGAAGGAGGTCTTACAGCACGTAGATACCTAGGAATTTTTGAGGAAGTTGTTCCAGAACTGCTCGAAAACATTCCATTAGCCCAGTATAATGCTGTTTACCTACAGCAAGATGGTGCCTCAAGTCATAACTCTAGGCTCTTGAGGGCCTTTCTTAATAATAACTTTCCTCAAAGATGGATAGGTACCAACGGACCTGTTAGATGGCCTCCACGATCACCAGATCTCTCACTTTTAGATTTTTTTTATGGGGCTATATAAAAAATTAAGTATATAAAACTCGATATGACGGCATTGCAGAACTTCGAGAGGCAATTCATTTAGCTTTTCGAAATCTGCGAATGAGAACAATGGTTCTTTTGAACGCTATTCAAAGAATCTCAAAGATGTGCCAATTTTGCATTAGAGAAAATGGTAGTCAATTTGAACATCACATTAATTTTTTTTAATAATGTTATTTTTTTGTGTTTTTGTTATATTGTCAGTTTACGCCACAAAACTGTTCTTACAAACTTACTGTTAGAAAAAAGATCTATGGGAATTTTTTTTAATAGATACCTATATACAAAGTATCCAATTATTTGTTAGTAATATGTAACTTGCACTTGTTTATTATTGTTATCCATAGCCTACTATTAAAATATGTATTTAATTTCTGAAAATTGTCAATTATTTGCGTGTTTCTGAAAAAAAGTTTATACTATCATATATTTTTGAAAATGTAAAAAAAAGACACATTTTATAGTCTATAAATATACAGGGTGTTCCATTTAAAAAAACATAAGTTTACTTTATAACTAAAAAACAGTAAATATGTAACAAAAGTTTTCTACACCACTGCATTCTACGGAAAAAAATCTATTAGTATGTTATTTTTACCTTTTCGATAAGTTGAAGGATAACGGAGATACGAGGGGGGTCACAAAATGCAACATTTTCAGAAATGCCCTGTATCTTAAAAACTAAAAGGGCTATGAAAATTCTGTTGGCGGCATCTTGAGTTTCACGAAAAAGTAGCACAGTGTCGCGAAAACCGCAACTCTCTATCTTTAAAAATAAAGGAGATACCCCGCAAAAGTACCCAAAATGGGACACCCTGTACATTGATTTATAAGTAACGAGGGCACTTCGTTACACTACTTCTCGTAATATAATTAATGCTGATGTGTGTTTTAATTTTAATCTACCCGGTCATCGAGCGATAGGCTGCTTAACGCCAAGGAGAAAAGTGTGCATTAAATACAAAAAAAGTAGGAATATTCTGTCAATACATGTCTAACTTGTTCCAAAGATCGGATACAGGAAACGGGAACAGACGCTCTTAGATAGTCGAAATGATTGCGTCTTAGGTCATAGTAATCCGACACCAGATATTTTACCTGTATTAAGTTGTATTTAAACCATGCGCAGAATGACTAACGACCTTTATTAATGTAGAAAATTTGGAAAAAACGATTTTAGGACTTTTAGATTCTGGTTCAAGTCGTACTGATTTGGGAGCTCGAGGATGGGAAATATTTGAAAGCATGGGTATCAAATTCAAATCGACTAATCACATAGCCTATAAGGTCTCAAATGATCGAAAATACACAGTAATTGGAACTTGTGATTTGCCAATTATGTTAGGTGGGATAACGCGGTTAGTTAAAGTTGAGGTGGTTCCGAAATTGCCACATATTCTGATATTAGGTTGGGATTTTTGGAAATTGATCAGGCCTATCCCCATAGTAGATAGGTGGAAATTCTCAAATGCGCCCACCCTTATAAATGCAATCGATCATTTAACCGACTCCACCATTTCGACTGAGTTTCAAAACACTCAACTTCAAACATTGATTAAACGTAGGTTCAATGAGAAACTCTTTGGGATGTACTACGATGGCAGAACATGTGATAAACACCGATTCATCTCCTTTCAAACAGAGATATTATAGATTATCACTAGTCATCCAAAAGCAAATCGATGTCGAGTTGAATTACATGTTAGAACAACTAGTGGTTATGGAAGTCGCTGAGCATCACCTATAGTCATGGTTAAAAATGAGGATTCTTCTTATAGATTTTGTGTGGATTACCGGCGTATGAACTCTGTAACGAAGCGTGATAGTTCTCCTTCGCCTATGGTGTAAGATACTCTAGACAAATTAAGAGGGGCCAAACTTGTATCAAGTTCAGATATCAAACTTGCATATTATAGATAAGCGAACTGAATGGCATGTGTGAATGTTGCTCCTCAAAAACATCTAGGTTTCTAAAACATCTAGGTTTATGAAGGATAATCCTTTGTACGAGAAAGTTTTTATCTCAAAAGACCGAACACCGAATGAAATTGATCACTACAAGAAGGTAAAACGACAACTAGAGGATAGAAAATCAGAAGGAGAAACAAACTTGGCAGTCAAATACATCAACGGAATCCCAAAAATTGTTAAACGTCCAATTTCAACTTTAAACTAAATACACCCAACAGTAAGCAAGTTCTCCTTCTACCACCAAAATGTTAGAGGCCTCAATACCAAAGTCGACGAATTTTTCTCAAGCAGTAGTACGTCCGAGTTTGTCGCAATTTGTTTAACCGAATCATGGCTATCAAAGGTGTACATGACTCTGAGCTTTTCTCTAATAACCATTATGTTTTTCGCTGTGATAGACCATCAAGAGGAGGAGGGGTGTTACTAGCTATTAAACTCTCCCGTCTTTGAAATAGTTGGAGGCACGGTTAATATACACTCATCTGTTCTATTTATTATAGTAGTGTATATTCCACCAACTGCATCATTAGAGGACTACTATCAATTATTGGAAAATTTGGAACTGTATCAGGTATGGCGAAAATGTGCTAATTTTAGGTGACTTTAATATTACTAATTTTAAGGATATCAGTGATGGTATATTAAACAGTAATACTTACAGCAAATTAGTGAATTTGGAGTTTTTTGATCTGCACCAACATAATGTTACAACAAATAATAATAACAAAATTTCAGATTTGGGGATGTCAAATCTAACTTGCAACACAACCCATGATACTGCCCCAATGGTAAAAGAAGATGCAAACCATCCTTCCTTATCTTGCGAAGTCATTATTTCTGTAGATCGCGCTGTGCATTTTCCGAACAATCCAGG
This sequence comes from Endomychus coccineus, assembly GCA_958510875.1. Lineage (NCBI taxonomy): Eukaryota > Metazoa > Arthropoda > Insecta > Coleoptera > Endomychidae > Endomychus > Endomychus coccineus. The sequence continues at coordinate 106,112,822 of OY294069.1, read as the reverse complement.
CTTCAAAAATTTCAATTTCAAAAAATCAAATTTACCTGTTCTTTATAACGACATATTGGAGGTTGACTGGGGGTTCTTAGATCAATATGGTAATGTAGATAGTAGAGTTAATAAGCTATATGATACTTTGTATTCAATTTTTGAAAGATCAGTTCCTTTCTATAAGATTCAAAATACTAGTAGATACCCTGTTTGGTATACGAATAGTATTATTAGAGATCTTAAAGAAAAGGAGCGCCTCCATAAAAAGTACCAGTCTACAAATGACCAATTTTATCTTAATGAGTTCAGGGAATTACGCAAACTATTGAAATTAAAAGTAAATAAAGTATATATTGCATAATATAAAATCCACAGAAGAAAACATTAAGTCTGATCCAAAAAATTTCTGGTCATTCATACATAACAAAAGCAACTCATCTACTATTCCAAGTGAGATGTTTTTCAATAATCCTCAAACTATAGTAAATGCATTTGCAGAGTTCTTTGGTAGTGTTTATGATACTTCGGACCACAATCTTAAATTAAATTCTGAATATTTGGATACTAATACATGTAGATCATCTTCACCAATAAGTATTCCTAGTTTCACAGAAAAAGATGTTATTTTGATAGCTAATAAGTTAAAGCCAAAACAATCACCTGGAGATGACGGTATTCCATATTACATAATTAAAGATTGCATCCGAGTTCTTGCACTGCCATTGAGTAAAATTTTCAACTTATGGCTTGATAAAGGACAATTTCCCTCACGATGGAAGGTCTCCAAAATAACTCCAATCATCTTTAAAAGTGAGTAAAATTTTCAACTTATGGCTTGATAAAGGACAATTTCCTTCACGATGGAAGGTCTCCAAAATAACTCCAATCATCTTTAAAAGTGAGATTGAAAATGATATTAGCAATTATCGACCAGTGTCATTGTTATTATTGTGATCGAATTAGCTTTTTGGAGTTTTTAATTCTGAGTTCGGAGAAAAAATTGCTTCAAGTAGATAATTATGATACAAATTGAAGGAACTAAAATTGAACATTTTTCAATCGTCGCAACAGGTCCAAAAAAAATGGTGAAGATGGCCAAAACAGGTTTTTTGCGTCGGACATCGTCGGATTGAGTTGAAAAGGAAAAAGTTTTTGATAACCTTATGCGCCGTAGGAAGACGGAAAAAATGAGCTGCAAATGAACCCGATTGGACCAGCGGTGAACCCGCAAATTGCAAAAAACCAGCGATTTTGCTCGTAATTTCAAATATACATAACTCTTGTTCTTTTGAAGATTGATAGCTGAAATTTCCATGGGTTGTAGCTTTTGTGCTCACCAAGTACCACACAAAATTTCAGCAAGGTCGGATGTATACTTTTTGCAAACCGCAGCTTAATGCAAAAAAAAGCACTTTTGTTAAATGACCCTAAAGAAGTTGTGGTGTGTTAATGCGCTATTTTTTTTACGAGATCATCTTCTTCAATAGTTAATTAACAACTTACCAAATTTCCAACCTCTTATCTTTTGTAAAAGTTGCTAAAACAATTATTTTAAATAATGGTATTTCGTGCGCTTGGCTGTGTGGCGCGCGTGGATGGGAGAGCCGCCGCGCTAGCCAACGCAGTTTCTACCGCACTCGGCTATCCGGCGTTTTCGAGCGTATGGGTTCAAAATGCAAACGCTCGTAAGAAACAACAACATCTTCAATCATTTGGTGTATAGAAGAAATTACGTATTATCGGATGCTTCCAAATATTTTTCTGGCAAACTGTCCCCCAAATTTGTAGGTCCGTTCTATATAATTGAAAGGATTTCTCCGTGGATGTATGAGCTGCGCGATGATGGGGACAATCTTAAGAGAATCTGGTACATTATAGATTTAAAGGCACAACTTGACAAAGACCGGGGCATTACTTGAGAAGGTAAGGTAGTAGGTTTGCGACCGAGGTTTTGATTATTTTCATTTGTTTCCTGGTCTTGTTCTGTCTTGGTGAAAATTTAAGGATACTTTTTGAAGAAAGGGGGGGATTCGTAACGTGTAAATTCCACCCTATGGATCAGAGCTGACCTATGCGCTGGTGCGGTTGCCTATCTGTGAACCACGCAGTATCCAAGAAGTGTATATGTCGGAATTCTTGATTTGCGAGCTGCGGCTAGTTCTGTGCCCATGTTATCGTTATTTCGTGTTACGTTCGATGACTTCTCCATCGGGATATACTCACTATACGGATGGATGAGTCTGCGTAAAGGGATTATAACCATAATTCTGACGCATGCTTTGTGATTTGAAACCAGAGGAAATGGAACTCGGGAGAGCGTGATTTGGAGAACGCAATTAATAAGTTCTTGTGGGAAGGAAATTTAACCCCATACTCTAGGTTCTATGTAATTATCTCAGTTCTCTAAATACTATTCGATTTATTCACCTTACTCCACGAAATCTAATCGGCTGTCTTCCTCAGGCTTGGAGTCTTCCAGCAAATAGGTTATTTACCTTTTGTTCAATCGAGTGCTATGTATTCTACTCATTCTGAGTGGCAATACACGTTATATTTGAACATTTTAACTTTCACAGGTTTTTTTCCTAGGGTTTAAATCAATTTTAGGAGATGCCGCAATCGTGGTCTACCGGCGAAGAAATCTAGACCGAAGGAATAGAAACAGCCGAAGAGGATGTCAGTTGGATGTATTTATTGAAGAAGGTGCAACTTCATGAATTGCTCACAAGTTATATCATTAAAATTCGAGGATGCGGGCAGGATCTACGCAGGAGCAGCGTAAGGAGTATAAGGAAGGGGATAATACGGCCACCGCCTAGTATGTTAGAAATAATACCTAGCATCATGGAAGAAGTAACCAAAACAATATGGACAGCGTGTGCTTTGAACACAACACCTACAGTCAGTCCTGCAGATGTTGCATCAAGACCACCGTTGCGAAGTACGTCAATTGTGCAGCCATCGTATTGGGCAATCCCATCTACGATAAACACAGTAACGTTTACAAGTACCGTAGTAATGAGGTCACCACCGATGTTGACTTCGATATATCTATCCCCGCCGAATCCTATGAACTACTCAAGTTGTAGGAGCTCGATTTCATGTATGAGACCGGTAGCGGCAAAAGTCGACCATTCAGCAAATACCGACTGTTCCCAAGTACCTACTATTCCACAGATACCAGAGTACAAGATTCTGGTTTCCCCTGTACAACAAGCAATATGATATAATTATCCAGCGAGATTGCATCAATACCGAATACAATATAATGGAACCTCAGACCCCGTTACGTTTCTGGAAAGTTCTGGAAGGAGCAACCTCATTGTCGCATTGCAATAATCGTCACTGTTGGACTACGTTTGCCGATTTCCAGAAAGACTTCGTAAAGTTTCTCATGGATGCCTAGTGATATTTCTAATTCTGCTCGTAGTTGTAATGTTTTCTAGGGTGGATTTCCGATTCCTTGATTTAGTTAGAAAATTGCTGAAGAGGTTATTAACATATTAAATGAATGGGAAACCCCACCCTTTACTTTAAGGTGAGTTGAGAAAATAATTGAATATATCCCACTCCTCTTCTTCAGGTGGGTTGAAAAATAATTCTTTGAAACGAAATAAATAGAAACCTTGCCAGGACTTTTGGGCTCAATTCTGTATCTTCATTTTAATTTTATGTGCATCATCCCAAAATGATTCAATAAAATCTTTTTCTTTCTTAAATGGGTTGACAATATAATCAAATGGAATTTTTTCTTCCTTTAGGTGGGTATGCAATGTAGTTAAATAAACGGGGAGCTGGATGTCTCAAAATCAAGATTTTGCCAGTAGTCAATTGACCCATGGAAGCCCGTACATTAGGTTTTCTTTAAGCTTATTCTTCTGAATGACTTCCTAAAGCAAAATGAACTCTGAAGCTTTGTTATGAATTTTGAGCTCAATCCTGTAATATCTTCATGATAATATAACTGGTTACATCCTTTATCATATTTAATCAGGTATACTTCAGTTGTATTCCTATACTTACAACTTATCGAGTATTTATATTGATGCTTACAAGGCATTGCTCAACATTTTTTGCATATCTGCCTTAGTGCATCGAACAACGGTGTAAAACAATTGACTTGTGCGTCAAAGAACTCTAGGTTCAGGTTCTCCAAACTTGTACAGTATTTGATTCAATATTAAGGTGAAGACATCAATTACGGTCATCACTGATCCGGCCTTAGGAGTAATAGGTAAACCAACTTTACTCAAATATTGTGTTATATTTAGTTATATTGAAACTTTCCAGAACACATAATATGTCATTTCAACCTTTCTGTTGATTTTTGCGATTATTCCCTAATAAGCTTTCATAGGTCTCCAAAGTTGACGCAGGTTCAAATTTTGGCAATACCTAAGCAGGGTTACCTTATGAGGATCAGGGTGTCTTTGTTGAAGGTTCAGTGTATATGGTGGGACTAAAATTGTATCGATGCATCGTAACGTATATTTGTAGCTTCAAACTATTGTGGACCAGACGAACAGATTCTGGTTGTAAGGCTGATCTACAGCAATTCTATTTGGGAATTCACGAAGCATTTCCACCCACCTTACGCCGCTCGGTAAGACCACTCCATTCCTGGTACCACTGCATGGTAGAGTGAGATAGATGCAAGAAATCCAGGAGTTGTAAGATCAAACTCATTAAATTTTACCCAAACCAAGAATCCGAAGATATTTTTATATGTTCCCATTATTTTAGTAATATGAAACAAAAGTCAATTATGACCTAAGATTCACTTAGAGGCATAGCAGCCCTGATCTGTTTACTTTTATTATTATATTTTTCATTCTGATTAATATATTTCGCTGTCTGATCAACTTATGGAGGTAAGTTAATGTTACGTTATAAACTTATTGACTTGAGTTGAATTGCGATTGATCTCTCTTTCACCAGAGATAGGGTGGAATGTGACGATTTATCGTCACAGTATCGGAACTTATCATAGAATTCTCTTTTTCATTCAAATCTGTAATCGTTGGTTTTCTCTCCATTTAAAGATACCTTTCTTGTATAATATAATAAATGACTCGAAGCGAAATACGAGCATATGTTATATTTCCGCTCGAGCGCTGGTATATGACATTAGGAAGATAGAATCTATAAAACCGATTACATACTGAAAGCTTGATCTCAGGTGCTGTGATGGTTGAAGAGGGTAGATCAATATTTCCTTAAGTATCTAATTTGTGTCCTATAGGATAATAGTTCAATTTAATATAATTCGATCATTTATCGGTAACAATCAGATTACCCTATAGTTTGATGCTTATATACACCTGCTTCCTTCAGCATTTCAGCCGAGATCACCTGGATTTGTATTTCCACTCAAGTCGGTTTGCTAAACCACTAAACCGTTTTCTTATAAGTTATCCAAATTTTACTCAATATAATAAATTCTTACATTACATTTCGATTCTCTTTATGCTTTTATATAAATGAACTCATATTCAATCCAGTAATTGCGTGGGTGGAAGGGGTAGAAATACCACGTACAATAATTTTGAACTGGACGGTCTGAGGTAGAAAATATTGGCTTTAATTAAATCGTTAAACATCTTCAATTCGACGAGTTCCTACGTACGTTCTGTCAGATCATTCAACTAAGATGAGATGATTATCTCTTTCCAATAAGCCGCAATCGAGGATTCTACAGTTCCAAATTTATAGCGCATTTCAAATCAATAAGATTCAACCGTGGCTGCAAAAATTACAAATTCAAATATCTTTTATTATCCTTCACAAATTTGAATTTCATTACTTCTCCTCCAATCATTATATTATAAATTCTTCAATACTTATTATAATTTAACCTAAACATAATGCTGTTTGTTTTAACCAATTTAAAAATGTTTGTTGTAATCTTTGCTTTTACTCTGGTATTCAAGACGATCATTATTAACTGACACTCGACAACTTATTGTTATTAATTCCGTTGTGAACATACTACTCGTGTATTTCGTCTCTCCTTTGACAGGTGAAAATTGGTACCAATACACCACTGGAGGAACTAGTGGAACTAACACCTAGGACCATAGTAATTTCCTCAGAGGAGCACCTCTTCTACTACATGATTGTGTAAATCAATATCATGATGATAAGTAGATACAGTGGACGCGCTTTGGACCAGGAAGTGTGACGTCACTTCCGGTCTGTGCTCCCATGTTTGTAATCATCAGATCTCCACTTCCGGTCTGTGCTGGCGATGTGTGTAATTATTGTTATCGGGTAGATAACGTTATCGGCTAGATAGCGTTATCAGTGATTGTGAGTCACCCGGTCTGGCGATGGGCATCCAGTGTGTGTAATTAGTGTTATCAGGTAGATAACGTTATCGGCTAGATAGCGTTATCAGTGATTGCGAGTTTGGTTGTTTGAATTTTATCTACGTATAATTAGAAATGCTTAGTTTGGAATATTAATCTCATCAATGAGGTTTCCTGTCAACAACAAGTCGTAACTTGTAGATTGTGTGGTATATAATAGAGCGATTGTATTCCATTTTAAACGGAAACAGATAACACTTTGTTTTGCAACCAACTGATTGTATGCGGTTGATATTTTATCTACGAGAAATGCTTAGTTTGAAATATTAATCTTATCAATGAGGTTTCCTGTCAACAACAAAATTAAAACGTAAACTGTTTCCTGTGCCGATATTGATAACTTAGCAAATTAGCGTGGGAATGTGTCACGTAGGCAACTGTAGGAATCACGCGCAGCGTTGATAAGAAGGTGGAAATGGTATTGTCTCGAATATAATTTAATCATTTCACATTTGATTCTCTAACGAGCAACTCGTGTTTTTTGTGTGGTGCAATTTGAGGTAAGTCTATATTATTATTATTATTTCATTGAGAAAACTCTCATTCCAAGTTGATATATTTCACATTAATTTCAAATGAATATGATTCGTATGATAATAAACTCGATTTAGGGAACTTTTATTTCAAATTGGTACATTTCAAATTAACTTCATGTCAACAAGCTAGCTCTTCACTTAAATTCACACCGATTATTACATTTACTTACTATTGTACACTCAGATTCACACCGATTATTACATTTACCAACTATGGTTTTCTCGATCGATGTTTTGGAAATATACCGAATTCTTTTGAGTAATATTTATCCTTGTTATAGATATTCATATCATAATGAGCATGGAAGCGTTAAACTCGTGTTCTCTATTACAGAGATTACCTACGAAAAAATTTAACCAGCTCGAAGAAGGTAAAGTTCATGAGATAACTAATGCAAAAATTGTCAATACCCGGTTTGGAGAATCTGTGCTAGCAGAGATTGACGATTTTGGTGTTTTCCTCCCAAAACACACCACTACTCAAACCTCTGTTGAATCGCATCAATGAAAAACAATGTATAGGACTGATTTATAGAGGAGAGGAACATTTTGGGAAATCGAATCCAGCAGCAAAAATCGAGTTCCGAGAGATTCAGGGAGCGTTCGCAGACTTTATAATATTCATAAGAAAAAACCAAGTGGTGGGTGTAAGGTAAGATTTTTGTTCTATCATTATCATGGACTCTATTTCAAAGATTAGCACCGAAATTGTTAAAATTATCAGGCTCAACAAGATTTGTATAAGTCAAAATTTCCCCCTCAAGAAACAACGAAATGGATAGATTTTTGTACGCAATATAATCCGTACTTTCTCGAGACATTTGATGAAAGATGATTTGAATTTAGCTGATAAGAATCAACTTCAGACAAATATCGGTCATATAAAGCGTTTCAAAATTTTATTACAAATTAGAGATAAACCATCTATATCAAATAAGAATCGCAGTGATAGAATCAGATGGGAGGATGGACAGTCTGCTTTTAAATGTAGAATAAGACCCGGATTGATTATCAATATTTCGCATTTGGATCCAATTAATTTATGATGCTTTTCATCTTTTCAATACTAGAATCTCCACAATCCTTCATGAATATAATTTTATTAAAGTTAATTCGACATTTTGTGGCGAGTACATTAAAGGGAACGTTAACGATGAGCTTATTCAGACAGATTTTGAATATTTTCATACACGATCAATAGGAATAGATAATACAACGAACTTATTGGAATGGTATAAAGATAATGTTATTGAAAAACTTTCTACAAAATCAGAAGAATTCCAAGAGAAAGATTCAAATTGGAGTCTCAGAAATATAGTAAGTCTGCAAATAAAAATCAATTAACACGAAGTAATTAATTCAGGATCTTCCTATATAGTTCTCCCTAAAGAAATTGCGAATAAACATGATGTTATCAATGTTAAAAATCATGATGAGTATTGTTTCGCTTGGGCAGTAACAGCTGGATTACACCCTGCTACTACACATTCAGATAGAATCACTTCATATCCTCATTTTAGTACTGTTTTAAATTTACAAAATTCAACTTTCCCGATGCCTATTTCACAAATCCATTTATTCGAGAAGCTGAATCATATAAGCATACACGTTTTTGTGTTAGAATTATGTGATAAAACAGATTGTGCTGCTGATAATGAAAAATTAAAGGTTCTCCCCGCATATCTATCAAAAAATGAACTAGAAACGCACTTTAATTTGTTGTTGATTAAGGATAAATATCATCGCGATGTAAAATCTTCAGATACATCGAATTTTGTTGATCCAATAGTTAAATTCCATTATTGCTTGATTGAAAATCTAGCTCGACTTATTAATTCGCAAATTACTACTAGAAATAAAACTTATTTATGTGAACGTTGTCTAAATAATTTCAAGAGCGAGATAAAATACAAGACTGATATCGAAGATTGTGGAGAAATAAATACATGTAAAATAAAATTCTCTAAAGAAGATCATTTAGTTTTCAAGAATTATTCAAATAAAACTCCAATACCATTTGTGATTTATTTCGATTTTGAGGCTCTATTGCTACCAATCCAAAACTGTTCTCCATCAAATTCAGTTTCATACACCAACCGAAAACAATTACATGAAGCTTACAAGTGTAGGCTATTATCTGAAATGTTATTTCGATTTCGAGTTTGAGTGCGGTTGATTTATCATCCATAATGAAGGGAACTAAATGTCATATTTGTGAAGAATGTTTTACCGATGGGGATATACGTGTAAGAGACCACTGTCATTTTACTGGGGTTTTTCGCGGCTTAGCACACCAACATTGTAATTTGCAATATAAACATAAATTTGTAGTGCCTGATTTAGCTCATAATCTATCTGGGTATGATATGTTCCTATTGATACGAGATTTAGCTAAAGCGAACAAACAGAACATGCAAGTACTACCAATCAATAAAGAAAAATATATGAGTTTTACTAGAGGTTCCTTCTTTTCCCCAGTTAAATTCCGTTTTATCGATTCATGTAGATTTTTAAATACATCACTAGATGAGTTGGTGTCCTTTTTGAATGTTGATCAATTGAAAATTTTGAAGCGTGAATATAATCATTTGACAAACGTAAGGGGGTTTTTCCATATGAATATTCAGATAGTTGGAATAAATTGAGCGAACCAAATTTACCACCAATCGAAAAATTTTATAATAAATTGAAAGATGAATCAATAAGTGAAGGAGACTATGAACATGCTCAAAACGTTTGGCGAAAATTTAATTGTAGTAATTTAGGTGAGTATTCCGATTTATACTTGAAAACAGATGTTTTGCTGTTGGCAGATGTTTTTGAAAATTTCTGAGTCAAATGTTTAGAGATATATAAAGTTGATCCTACGTATAATTTCACTTTACCCGGCTTCTCATGGGAGTGTATGTTGAAATATACAAATATTTCTCTTCAGTTTCTAAAAGATATAGATGTGATTATGTTTATAGAAAGGGAGATACGAGGAGGTGTTAGTCAATGTAGCAATAGATTCGCGGCTGCTAATAATAAGTATATGAAAGATTATAATTCACAAGAAGAAAGTAGCCATCTCATGTAATTTGATGTTTGTAATTTATATGGGTGGGCTATGGCGCAAATTTTACTTTATGATAACTTCGTATGGTATGATGATCTTAACATCGATGTAAGAAACATTTCGGATGAAAGTCCTGTTGGATATATTCTAGTAGATCTAGAATACCCTCAGGAATTACATGACACCCACAAAGACTTATAGTAGAGTATGTGAAACCAAAAAATAAGTGATATCGAAAAATGTGTATGATTTAACGCGACCCCACGGAAAATGTTCGTTTTGGTGTATAAAACAAAAGCATAAAATTTCTACCACCTAAATTGACCGCAACCCCTTTTTTTCCGCCATTTTGTGGTATTTTGGACATTTTTAGGGGAAGTTTATCAAAAAAAAATTTATATCTCCAGTTTTATTGGGAATTAGGAAACCAAACTGGAACCCTTTTATTGTCAATGTTTAAGGAACTCCCAGTTCAAATTTCAAGTTGATCCGACCTCCCCCTTCCACGCAATATATATATATGTATATACATATATGCATGGGAACTTGCGTGACGGCTAACTCGGGCAGTTCTCAACCGATTCAACTGAAATTTCAACTATAGGTAGGTTTTATGCCCTCAAAACTGACTTCCGATTTTCAAGTCAAAATATCTAACTGTTTCGAGCTTAAGTCAATTTTTTAGCTAATTTCCCAATTGAAATATCTCATGTCCTTTTCATCCGATTGACATTTGCTTAGCGTCAAAATATAGGCATTTGCATATATTTTTACGTAGTAATCATCGTTTTTATATCACATTAGCAATATGATACTATTTTAGGTGATAAAGATATATAAATTTTTTTAACATAAAAAAATCATAAAATGTGCCTGTGTTAATATGTTTGTATGTAAGTGTACGTGTAAGTGAGTGTGTGTGTATGTATGTAAGTGTGTGTGTATGTAATGTAATGGTCTATAAAATATACTTGAACACGCCCAATATCCATCTCATAATAATAATAACAGAACACACATACCTACATGTAAATGCACGTGTATAATAATTATAGAATACTATAATAAATATGAGGGGTACATATCTGTCTCAGGTATACGACAGATTCATCGTATTGTAAAGATGAGAGACCCGTTTTTACTACATTGTATAATACATAGTTTATACCTACACATACCTATAATAATAAGTAAGTGTAAAAAATTTGCATATAAATAACGAATGAGAACATAGTCTAAGAAGATCTTCTCATCTTATGGATGAGAACCACTTTGTGAGGCTGATTCAAGTTTTTGATACAACAGCTGTCAGTTTTTGTAAGAACACGTGTGGTCTTAGTGATCTCATGTTGTGCTTCAGTATTTGTTTGACTTTCTATCGTAAACGTCATTTTATTATTGGTCACTATACTTAAAATATCCCAAGTATTATTAAGTAACGTTGCTCTTTTTAAAAAATTATAAAAAATGTATCAATAATGGAGGCAGATTTACAGATTTGCATATTGTGTCACTTTTTACACAATACTATGCTATTTCACGATAATCACAGATAACTAATTTTGGTTACTTCTTCTTGAGAATCAGGAACTGTTGATAATACTTTGTTTTACTCTTTTAGATAAGATATAAAACTTTTCGATGCTTTATTGAAATTATATTGAAGAATGGCAATCGTTGCATACTTCTTATAAATTGGAGGTTATTACAACCTTTTACTTGTTTTAGATACTTGGAACTCTCGTTGACTTTTAATAATTATTTATTAACTTCGGTTACTTGGAACTTATCGAAGTTTGGAACACTTGCGTTCACTGATGTTTATTTTTATAAACTTAGGTTAGAAAATTTTGTTGAGTTGCCAGAGAAGCACAGTCTACTTGGATGTTAATGCAAACTTATTAACTCCGGTTACTTGGAACTTATCGAAGTTTGGAACACTTGCGTTCACTGATGTTTATTTTTATAAACTTAGGTTAGAAAATTTTGGTGAGTTGCCAGAGAAGCACAGTCTCTACTTAGATATTATTGCAAAACTTATTAACTTCGGTTACTTGGAACTTATCGAAGTTTGGAACACTTGCGTTCACTGATGTTTATTTTTATAAACTTAGGTTAGAAAATTTTGGTGAGTTGCCAGAGAAGAACAGTCTCTACGTAGATGTAATTGCAAACTGAACTTGGCTTTACTTTCAGACCCTTTTATAGGCCTCCAAAACCGACGCCAAGCATTTTCAAAATTAACCAATCAGGTGCTTACTTTTCATATCAAGAATGCCAAGTTAATTGTTGTTAAACTGACACAAGTACTCATTGTTACCCGACTGACACTAGAAATTCGTCTCGACCAATCAGAATTTAGTATTCTATAATTTTTGAATTATTGGAGATTTTCAACTTATTTTAATTGATAGTGATTCCTTCTTTTTGAATTAATGTTGCCTACATTTTTCCCCACACTTTGGTATAATATAACCTATGATTGGGTTATTATTAATATGATTATTCCCATATTTATGGTTTTCTTGACAGTTACTTATTCTTAGATCTAATACATACTATATTATATCAATAACATTCTTTTAACATTAAATAACTCAAATTTACTAATCCTAACTTATATCTATAACATTATTCAATGTTTTGTACTATCTCATGATAGTTTTGTAATCACTTTAATTATGATTTCTGCCTTCGTTACACAGTACGTTTCTTCACTTTCACTGAAGTTCTTGTTTATGACTTCTTATTCTATTACATTGTTGTTCATTATGTTTTACATTGTTTATTTCAATATCCTAACTATTATTTAGGTTTTACTATTGTTTTTAATTCCATATAAATATCTTTTATTTGATCTTTTCTGATTTTCAAAGTTCGGTATATATATATATATATATATATATATATATATATATATATATATATGTTTCTTCTTAGGTTCTCGCGGACGTAATGTGTAGAACTGGATTCTCGGGTATTGATCCGCGTTGTGTGGTTTCGGTCCTCAGAAGGACCAATTTCACGACGTTTCGGCAAAGTCGCATTTGCCATCTTCAGGTGATTCGACCGTAGATCGACCTAGTTCGCCTAGATTTTCCAGACTCTACGGTCGAATCACCTGAAGATGGCAAATGCGACTTTGCCGAAACGTCGTGAAATTGGTCCTTCTGAGGACCGAAACCACACAACGCGGATCAATACCCGAGAATCCAGTTCTACATATATATATATATATATATATATATATATATATATATATATATATATATATATATATATATATATATATATATATATATATATATATATATATATATATATATATATATATTTCTTCTTAGGTTCTCGCGGACGTAATGTGTAGAACTGGATTCTCGGGTATTGATCCGCGTTGTGTGGTTTCGGTCCTCAAAAGGACCAATTTCACGACGTTTCGGCAAAGTCGCATTTGCCATCTTCAGGTGATTCGACCGTAGAGTCTGGAAAATCTAGGCGAACTGACGCTTACTTGGAGGGACAGGTATTTATATCCCCTGTTATGTTTGACCTTTGGACTTTCGAACTATTTCACGCTTGGTTGATTTCTACGTGTTTGGCTCCGAGTGACACGTTTAGATGACGTCATTGCGACGCTGGAATCAGCCGGAAAGTTTCCGTGACCTGTTGCACGTGCACTGGATATCACGTTCTCTCTTGTTTTTGGTTTTATCTTCCGACTTTCTAAAGCGGGTTTCCATGTTGCTGGTAATCTTAGTCCGTCATCTCGTTTGTTAAGACTATGTGGACGTTTCTCGATCTCTATTGCCTCCCTGGTTATTCTGGTGTAGAAGTGTTCAATGTTGGCTAGAGTCTTTGTGCCGCTAAAGTTGATCATATGGCCAGTACTTCTTACTAGCTGAACATGTAAGAAGTACTGGCCATATGATCAACTTTAGCGGCACAAAGACTCTAGCCAACATTGAACACTTCTACACCATAATAACCAGGGAGGCAATAGAGATCGAGAAACGTCCACATAGTCTTAACAAACGAGATGACGGACTAAGATTACCAGCAACATGGAAACCCGCTTTAGAAAGTCGGAAGATAAAACCAAAAACAAGAGAGAACGTGATATCCAGTGCACGTGCAACAGGTCACGGAAACTTTCCGGCTGATTCCAGCGTCGCAATGACGTCATCTAAACGTGTCACTCGGAGCCAAACACGTAGAAATCAACCAAGCGTGAAATAGTTCGAAAGTCCAAAGGTCAAACATAACAGGGGATATAAATACCTGTCCCTCCAAGTAAGCGTCAGTTCGCCTAGATTTTCCAGACTCTACGGTCGAATCACCTGAAGATGGCAAATGCGACTTTGCCGAAACGTCGTGAAATTGGTCCTTTTGAGGACCGAAACCACACAACGCGGATCAATACCCGAGAATCCAGTTCTACATATATATATATATATATATATATATATAAACAAGTTTAAAGTTTCTTTGCCTAATTGGCCACTATCGTGTATGTAACTTAAGAGATATAGAATTAAATTTTCTGAATTATGAAGATAACTTAGATAATTTAACATAGGATTATAAAGATGAATAAACGTAAAAGATTGAACCATAGGCGGGATTCGAACCCACATTTCTGGATTTCTAGTCCAGGGTGTTTACCAATTACACCACTTCGGTCCTATTAGATTTTTATATTTTTGTAAATATAAACCTCTGAAAGGATAGTAGATCATTGATGAACACAATGCGATTCGATGCCCTACCATAGATCAACTATTCACGCATATTCATCTAAAGTTCAGTCGTTTTTTGAAGTAAGGATTGTAGGTTAGTACTGCTATGGTTGGCAGTTACTTGACAGTTCTTATTCAAATGACAGCATCCCTGGTTCTTATATATTTCAATAGAACTGACTGAGAATTGTTCTGGTTAATTATAAACAAGTTTAAAGTTTCTTTGCCTAATTGGCCACTATCGTGTATGTAACTTAAGAGATATAGAATTAAATTTTCTGAATTATGAAGATAACTTAGATAATTTAACATAGGATTATAAAGATGAATAAACGTAAAAGATTGAACCATAGGCGGGATTCGAACCCACATTTCTGGATTTCTAGTCCAGGGTGTTTACCAATTACACCACTTCGGTCCTATTAGATTTTTATATTTTTGTAAATATAAACCTCTGAAAGGATAGTAGATCATTGATGAACACAATGCGATTCGATGCCCTACCATAGATCAACTATTCACGCATATTCATCTAAAGTTCAGTCGTTTTTTGAAGTAAGGATTGTAGGTTAGTACTGCTATGGTTGGCAGTTACTTGACAGTTCTTATTCAAATGACAGCATCCCTGGTTCTTATATATTTCAATAGAACTGACTGAGAATTGTTCTGGTTAATTATAAACAAGACTAGAAATCCAGAAATGTGGGTTCGAATCCCGCCTATGGTTCAATCTTTTACGTTTATTCATCTTTATAATCCTATGTTAAATTATCTAAGTTATCTTCATAATTCAGAAAATTTAATTCTATATCTCTTAAGTTACATACACGATAGTGGCCAATTAGGCAAAGAAACTTTAAACTTGTTTATAATTAACCAGAACAATTCTCAGTCAGTTCTATTGAAATATATAAGAACCAGGGATGCTGTCATTTGAATAAGAACTGTCAAGTAACTGCCAACCATAGCAGTACTAACCTACAATCCTTACTTCAAAAAACGACTGAACTTTAGATGAATATGCGTGAATAGTTGATCTATGGTAGGGCATCGAATCGCATTGTGTTCATCAATGATCTACTATCCTTTCAGAGGTTTATATTTACAAAAATATAAAAATCTAATAGGACCGAAGTGGTGTAATTGGTAAACACCCTGGACTAGAAATCCAGAAATGTGGGTTCGAATCCCGCCTATGGTTCAATCTTTTACGTTTATTCATCTTTATAATCCTATGTTAAATTATCTAAGTTATCTTCATAATTCAGAAAATTTAATTCTATATCTCTTAAGTTACATACACGATAGTGGCCAATTAGGCAAAGAAACTTTAAACTTGTTTATAATTAACCAGAACAATTCTCAGTCAGTTCTATTGAAATATATAAGAACCAGGGATGCTGTCATTTGAATAAGAACTGTCAAGTAACTGCCAACCATAGCAGTACTAACCTACAATCCTTACTTCAAAAAACGACTGAACTTTAGATGAATATGCGTGAATAGTTGATCTATGGTAGGGCATCGAATCGCATTGTGTTCATCAATGATCTACTATCCTTTCAGAGGTTTATATTTACAAAAATATAAAAATCTAATAGGACCGAAGTGGTGTAATTGGTAAACACCCTGGACTAGAAATCCAGAAATGTGGGTTCGAATCCCGCCTATGGTTCAATCTTTTACGTTTATTCATCTTTATAATCCTATGTTAAATTATCTAAGTTATCTTCATAATTCAGAAAATTTAATTCTATATCTCTTAAGTTATATATATATATATATATATATATATATATATATATATATATATATATATATATATATATATATATATATATATATATATATATATATATATATATATATATATATATATATTGCGAAGAAGGGGGAGGTCGGATCAACTTGAAATTTGAACTGAGAGTTCCTTAAACATTAACAATAAAAGGGTTCTAGTTTGGTTTTCTAAATCCCAATACAACTGGAGATATACATTTTTTTTGACAAACTTCCCCTAAAAATGTCCAAAATACCACAAAATGGCGGAAAAAAAGGGGTTGCGGTCAATTTAGGAGGTAGAAATTTTATACTTTTGTTTTATACACCAAAACGAACATTTTCCGTGGGGTCGCGTCGAATCATAAAAATTTTTCGATCATAATGTTTCACATACTCTACTATTACCGCTATGTCCATTGCACTCTACACCTCCCAATGCTAAACAAGCAAAATTATTATCGACGTTATACAATAAATCTAAATATATAATTCATTATAGGAATTTGAAACAATGTTTAGCGTTGGGGATGGTGTTGAAGAAGGTACATAGAATCCTTAAGTTCAGCCAATCCAATTGGTTGAAAGCTTATATCGATTTAAATACACGATTACGTGCAGCTGCAAAGAATAAATTCGAGGAGGCTCTTTTCAATTTCATTATAAACGTAATATTTGGGAAATCGATGGAGAGCGTACGTAAGCATCGGAGCGTTAAATTAGTTACTAAATGGTATGGACCATTTGGAGCGCGATACTATATTTCTCAACCAAATTTCAATAGTAGTAAGATTTTTGATGAAAATTTGATAGCAATCGAGCAAAACAAACTCGAAATATTAGTTAATAAACCAATTTATATGGGAATGGCTATTTTAGATATTTTATAAACTTGTGTGTTTGATTTTCATTATAACTTTATGCTGAAAATACATAAAGATCCTGAAGCGATAAGGCTGTGTTATACAGATACTGACAGTTTGATCTATCATATAATAACAGACGATGATATTTATGACACCATTATGAAGAAAAACGTTCAAAAATTTGACACTAGCGATTATGCATTAGATGATATTTTTGAAATTCCACCTATAAACAAGAAAGTGGTCGGATTAATGAAGGATGAGAACAAAGGACATATAATGACGAAGTTCATCGGTTTACGCTCTAAAATGTACAGTTATAAAGTGGAAGGGAAAGAACCCGTTAAAAAAGTTAAAGGTATTAGAGATTTGGTTTTGAAATATTCTATCACTTTTGAGGATTATGTCAAATGTGTTGAAGAAGAAATCGAGATATATAGAGTCCAAAAATCGATCAGATCTTTTAACTTTGACCTCTACACTATAGAACAAAATAAAATTGCCCTCAGCCCTTTTGACAACAAGAGGTTCCTGATATAGAATAGAACAAACACCTTACCTTATGGACACTATTCGCTATTATCTTAATATTTGTTTCGATATGTCAATTTTGATATTTGTATTGATATGTTAATTGTATTTGTATTCATATGCTATATACTTGTTTTAATAAAAAAACTTTCTATGATGTATGTGTTAATTTCAATATTTGTATTGATATGCTAATTGTATTTATATTCATATGTTACATACTTGTTTTAATAAAAACTTTCTATGATGTATGTATATATGTTTTTTAATAAAAAACAGAAACTGTTGATCATATTTTATTGTTCTAAATCATAAAAAACCTTATTTTCATAGAAAAATAACATTTCCTTAAGTGTATTTGGTCAATAGACATTTTGGCGATGAAATATTGATAAAACAATATAAGAGTTCTAATGCACTGGCATGATTCCTCAAGCTTTTAATCACATCAATAACATTGTGATAGTATGAAGAAAAATCGAATTGTTCGAGAAAAGACACTCGATGTGATAACACTCCATCGTTGATATTAATAATTTCTCGAACATCTTGAAGTACTTTTTCAATATTGTCCCACACAAGTTGAACTATTTGACAATATTCATCGGATGCTATGGAGGCAGGATCGACATCTGTTTGTAAACTTGAGAAGAAATCTCTGATTTTAGTTCGAAAAAGTCCAAAGGTGAGTTTACAATTTTGCGAAGAATGGATAAGTGATATTCTTGGTGCGAAGATTCGCATAGGACTCAATCCACCCCCTCCCCCTCCAATGGGTATGTTGTATTCAACAATAGAAATTTTTCATCCCGAGTTAACATTTCAAACTCTTCAAACATTCGATCTAACTCGGAACTATCTTCTGATGTACCACTATCTTGGTACGAAATTTTACTACAACTGAACTGATTATTAGATTTTCTCTAACATACACCCTGAAGATCACACAAGCACGCGCAGATCATATAATATCACTTCTAGCAATCCAACTTTTCTCCTTTATTCCCGACCATTTGACGTACATTTTATCATCTTTTTTCCGAAGCACTTTCTCAATCAAAAAGACATCAGGTTGTTTGGTCTTCTACAATTCTTCCTCGTAGAAACAACCGCTGATTGGGGAGCTCTTCATATCCTCGAGTAGATACGTGACTGGGTTAGTGATTTTAACTTTTATAATTCTGAAGAGCTCCGCCGACCAATTAGGCGTATATGATTTTTCGAAAATATGTTTGGCTCTGCTTATACGTACCACATCGCCCACGTTGAATTTATGTGGTAAAGCCAACTTGAGGTGTGAGTAGGATCGCTTCAATATCACGCTCTCATTTTGTTTTGTCACCTTGAATTGTCAGCCATATTTATAGTTCTATGTTCACGTTTATTAAATTTTTCCGTGATTTCTTGAAGTATATCAATCCATCTATATTTTCCTTTCAAACTAAATTGTTTTTAGAGCGCTTCTTTCAAGGTTCGAATAACACGTTCAGCAATTGCGGCTTTCTTCACACTATACGTATTATAATGGTTGATTTTGTGTTTTTTCATCAGCTCGTCAAAATGCTTATTAATGCTTGGTCGCTTTGCAGATTCCTAGGTTTACGTCCTCCTCCTCGTCCCTCAGTCAATATAGAATTAACTGCTTCCGGACCTCTTCGGCTGATTTCGTTTTTAATGGACGAGTCCACACGAATTTCGAGAAGCAATCGATCATCACCAAAATATAATTGTATCCTCGATTTTCACGAGCATAATTACCCATTTCGGTTAGATCCATCTGCCACAAGTCATTCAGTCCCTTCAAAATTGTACGACGACGTTTGAAATTTTTTCGGGCTGGCTTATGAATCTCATCGACAACTTGTTGCATCGTTTTTCAATTATTGTCTAGTTAAAAATCAGTTTTATTGGCTTTATAGGATTTGGAGTTATACGTTTCGAGTTGGTTGATGGGGTGGACGTGGTAGCATCATTTGGTCTTTTCTTCGAGGGTGTCGTCATACGTTGTTCCAACGCCAGCAGCCTACTCATAATATCCTCCTGATGTACATCCATTATGTTATAATCAATAGTGATCTTGTTCAATTTATCATTATGATCACGCAAAATAACGCGTTGACTCTTATGATATGTTTCGAAATTATCACGAGAATTTCTTGAAGATATCGAGTACATAAGCGGTATTCGCTCCAATGGTTTTGAGACCGTCATCATTTTTCTTCTTGTAATCATCCAATTCTTTATGTAAATTCGTAAAGCTAGCATCACTTTCATTTTTGTGCGATTGTATGTTGATGGAGAAACTACTCATCTCTCCAATTAATTCTGAATCTTATGTGAAAAGTCATCGTTGAAGATGCGCTCCAAGTTCTCCCCAATCTTCGCACTCGCATCATCGACATAAATCTTGCTTGCAACATCGTTCTTGAATGTGGGCGTTTTCACATTACAAATTTTCACGTTCTCGATATCTACATCACCATCTGGTGAACGGGCTAGAACGTGTGAAAACATCGATTGTCGAAGAGCGTTGATGCTGGTTGAACCACCAATCACCGATCTTCGTCCAAACTTATCAAGACTCATCGTGTAAATGATATGAAATAGTGATGAACACACACCAGTATATGATATCGTCTTCTCGAAGCTCATTTATTAAAGCGACTATCTCATTGTCGTGCGATGTATTCCCAGCTTTTTGAGATGCCATCAAAAGACTCAATCGTTCCACAAGTTCGTTTGGATCGTCACAGTACACGTACTCCACTGGTTCGTTGTTATATGTCAATTGCATACCGCTACCGAGAGCGTGCTCAAGAATTAGAGGTCGAATTATTTTAATGTACTTGTATCTTCGAGTACCTTTCAAGTTTCCAGCACTATTTCTGTGGGGATTTGTCAAGTTCAGAATCATCCTGTAATTCATCTTATCTTTCTTGGTGAAAGTTCTAGGTTTGTCATAGAATATAAGTTCACACAGACCGACGGCACTTTTGAATTTTCTCCCTTGTGTCACGATAGTATCTCTATTTTTGAAATCGATTAATTTACCTACTAGTAACCATGACAACGAACTAGCTTCGCAAACTGGGCCATAAACTCTATCGATTTTTCTACTCCCTGACCAATAATCGCCGATATATTTTTGGAATAACTCTGGGTAAGATTCTAATACGTCATACTCATCATCGTTGTCAGACTCTTCAATAACAGTTTTCATACTTGCATCGCTTACATCCAATACCGTTCCTCTTTCATCTCCCTCCTCTCCCTCATCCTCCTCTTCCTCCTCCTCTTCATCCGCATCATCTTTTTCATGCTTAATTTCACGTTTAATCAATGGTGTATTATTGAATTTGATTATTTCCCGAAGTGGTTGCGATATGGGTTTAAATAATTTATTGATCGACTCGTCCTCTTCCGTTTCACCCAGTTTCAATTTGAGATCTTTCTTGCGTATAGATCGTGCCAAATGAGCGATTTTTCGCTTACGTGCTAACCGTTCAGCGTCCATTGGGTATTTGCTATAGATTTCACGTTCACACTTTAATATATACATCGAAACCTTTGCAGTATCTTCCATTGTTCAAATCGAAATCTTTAACAATTATCAATGTTCCAAATTTCTCCATCTAACACAGAACACATATTTTTGAATCGATCGAAAGTAACGTTTGGGGATACGTGCTCATCAAACACGTGTTTTAGATTTATTTCATCCTGTTTGAATAACACGATCAGGTAAGAATTATCGCGAATCAGTTGTTTAGGAATTTTAGAGTATGTCTGACATAGATATGATGCGTCAATGTTTCTATGTCTTATAACGTGACCTTGCGACTTTTCGGTAAAGTGCTGATTTCAAATCCTCGGGCGCCAGATTTTCTAAAGGTTAACTCCTTCTGAAGACTTCTGCTAGGGTCTTCTCCACAAGGCTTGTCACTATGCTATCTAAAGATAGCCTTGTCCTTACGGTAGCTACAGTGAAGTATAACCAGAGTCCAATGGGCAGAAAACAGTTTCGAAATTGTAGGCTTCAATTACAATTGATACCTGGTTATAACTTAGTTCGTTGAAGATGGAGCAGAAATGATTTAATAAAACAGGGAATTCCAAATATTAAAATATATAATGATTTTAACAAGTTTTCAGAATAATCAATTTAAATGCAATTAAACGGTATTATTTCACAAAATTACACCCAGACGGAAAATGTAATGAAGCTCAAAAGGTAAATGAAAACTCTTTCAAGATATCAACTCTACGATAAGTTCGGTCACTAAATTCAATTCAGCGGTACGGGATCGGTTGATGAATGATTCAGAATGATCAATTTGCGGAAAAGTACGAATCAAACAGGTCTCAGCGTAATGAGCGGTATTCGGTAAATTTCAGATAGCAGCACTAATAAATGGAATGTTCAGATCACACTACGATATATTCGGTTATTAATTCGGTTTGTTCGGGAAATATTGTTTGCACTAGTTTTCCGATTGTACGATATCAGATTTTACTATGTTTCGGTTAATTACTCTAATTGAGTTTATTCTGTCATCTCACCGACCCTTGTACTAACTTTCACGGAGTACCCGGTAATTGTGTGACAGTGTTAGATTTTATAGACTCTATAGATTCAGAATCTAGACAATTAGGGTTCATACTTCCGGGGTGGCACAGTGTGCACAAACCCTAACTATCACAACTGCAATAACCCCTATATCCACGGCCGAGGACTTCTCATAGTATTAAGGGAATTATTACGATTCTCACTCACACAACCACCCCCAGCTTATACTTCTGGAGTGACACAGTGTGCACAAGCCGTTGGTGGTTTGGTCGTCTTAGGATATACTTATACTTCTGGAGTGACACAGTGTGCACAAATATACCAAAGACGCCCCTGTCGTTCAAACATACACACTCTGTACGCACCACACAATTACTTGAATATTTCAATTCACGCGCGAATTCAAATCGTGCGCGATTCGACCTATGATAAACTAGGATAAACTCAAATTCACCAATTCAAATTACTGAATACTACGGAACTCAGGTATCGTACAAACGTTTAACAATTACAATAACAATCATAAATTACGGAAATCAATATATCGTAATGCTCAAAAATATAAACTATTTGCTATCATTTACGTTTTGTAAAATTCACAAACACAAACGGAACACTATTGTAACTTCACAGCTTTTAAATCTGACTCAAACTCGAATAGATTCAAAAACACTAGAGAGCTACTACACTCATTGAAAATCAAAAACACAAGAGATATTGTACGGCTTGAAAAATCACAATAACCAAAAAGAGCACAAAAGAGTAACTGTACTTATCGAAATGCAAAATCACAAAAGAGTAACTGTACTTATTGAAATGCAAAATCACAAAAGAGAGATCTGTTGTCTGTCGCGGCTTTTATATGTTTTCCGAGGTTCTGGACAGGTCTGCTCCACCAAATCCTTATTTTTGTGCCAATGGTTTTTACTTATGCCCCGAACAATGATTAAAAGTGACGCTACTATTTAGATCTAAAATTCGCGCTCATGATATCACACCAGTTCTTCCCGGCGGACTAAACAAGTGTTATCGGAGTTTTTTGGTTGTTCGCCCTTTTTTATAGATAACGCTGTTCAAAGTTTGGTGTCTTAACTGGCCAGACCCCTGTTTATGCAACATATTTTATCGAGATGAAATGCAATTTTGAACGAGCATGAATTAGACTCATCTATTTGAATAATTATACTTATTTGAAATTACGGATATTTAGAAAAGTGGCAATCACGGAATATACATTCGGAATTCATTCATATCTATTGAAATAATGAACTGTTCAAACTGAAATTACACGTAACATCCGTATTTGTTGCCTGATCTAAATTAAATAATCTTTCGGAATTTAAGCTTCGTTACATCCCCCCCTAAGTTCGGTTAAAGATTCTCTCATTTTTCAATTCTCATCTGAGAATTCATACGAAAAAAAACTAATACAAAGGTAAGATACCCTAACCTGACGTTAAAACTTAAATTTCCTTCGTCGGGAACATCGCGGAATTGCAATATCTTACTTGGAACATAAAATGAGAATTCTGCTGCGGAACGGAGGACTGCACTTCTTCTTTCAAACAGAAAAACTTAAAACTTCTTCCTCTTCGGAATGGAAAAACTTACAACATCTTCTTCGGAACGGAAAACTTAAAACTTCTACTTGGAAATGGAACAACTTGACTTCTTCTTAAGAACGGAAAAAAACTTAAAACTTCTTCCTCTTCGGAACGGAACTTAAAACTTCTGCTTCATTAGCACGGAAAACTTAAAACTGCTTCGGAATAGAAAACTTAAAATCCTCTCCGGAATGGACACTTGACTGCTTCTTCGGAACGGAACACTTGAAATCTTCAGTGATTTCGCCGACATGAGCACGTCCGTCAGCGCACGCACCGCGATCTCGGTGGTACTGCAAAGGCTGGACGGGCTGTCCGGCTGCACCTTTCTCTCCGGTGTCCTGGATCTCCACATCTCACATAATCCCCATAACTGGACGGGTACGTAGATCAGGTGCGTCGGGGTTGTCGGAGTAGCTGGGGTTTTCTTAGCTTGGACCTGCTCGAACTCTTCCGGCTTCGACGGATCCACCATATTTTGCAGTGCTTCATGTAGCACTATCTCAATGGAGTCGGACGGTTCATATGACATATTATCACCCTGTGAACATTGGATCATAATAATGAGTAATTGTACTACTTGATACTTTGTCCAACGGTATCTATATTTTTCGGTACCTCGATTTATTTCAACTTTCCGGAATGCCAGGAACATTATACGGCTTCAGATCTTTGATATGGACTCGCTTCAGTTGCTTCCCATCTTCGCCTTTCAGGTCGTAAATGACCAGAGAAATTACTTTGATTACCGTAAACGTACCAGTATATTTCGGAGCCAATTTAGCGGCAAAATGTCGAACACTAGAAGACAGATGATGCTCTACCTTCATTACTCCATCACCCACGTGACAACGCCAATCTCGACGACGGAGATTGTAATAACGGCTTTGGTGGGTAAAAGCACGGGATAACTGGATATGCACCAGTTGGAAAGTTTAGCGTAATTTCTCTAACCTAGTTCGGTGTTCTGAAATCTGTACCCGATTCGGATCGGTAGGAATATTTTCCTCGGTCTCCACCGGAGCGGTAAAAGAACGGACTATCGAATTCGGTACTTCAAGTTCTCGGCCAAAATTTAAAAAGGCAGGTGAAAATCCGGTGGATTCATGTGGGGCGGAATTTAAGGCAAATAGAAAATCGGGTAGAAACTTATCCCATTTCCTGTGGTCTCCATTGCAAAATTGTGCAATCATGGTTTTTAAAGTCCGGTTTGTTCTCTCCACGGGATTGCATTGTGGAGTATATGTAGGAGTGAGGCGGTGCTTAATTCCAAACTCCTTCAGGAGTGTCTTGAAAAACTTTACTTTCGTACTGCGTCCCATTGTCGCTGATAACGGTTTCCGGACAACCAAAACGAGATATGATCTCTTCGTAGAAGGCTTGAGTTACAGTCTGCGCGGTAGCTCTTCTCAACGGCTTACACTGTATCCACTTCGTGAAACGGTCCTGCATGACAAGGATAGAATTGTTTCCCTTGGCGGATCTTGGTAACGGTCCTACCAAATCGGTGATCACACATTTCCAAGGAAACTGATTTACTGTCGGCTGCATAAATCCAGGCTTCTGCTGTTGAGACACTTTGAATGCTTGGCACTGCGTACATCCACGCACGTACTTCGCTATATCGCGGAACATCCCCGGCCAATAATACTTGTGGGATATTCGCGCGATCGTCTTGGCAATACCTAAATGTCCTGCAGTCGGACTGTCATGGGTCATGGTTTTCTTTCAGAACGTTCAACCGGAGCGGTTTCGGAACACAAAGCTTCCACGGATCTCTCATTTCCGGTTCGGACAAGTCATTCGAGTCCCAGAAGTGGCGATACAACCGATTATCTTTCACACAATAATCCGGATACGCTTCTGGACTCTTCTCAACTTCGGCTTTCTTCGAATTGTACCAGTTACAATTCACGGGGTCATTCAGTACGAATAACTCTTGATTGTCATTTGTTTCCTCCTTGTTTGGTGATGAATCACGTGACAGGGCATCAGCCACTCGATTTAACACTCCTTTACGATATTTTATCTCAAAATCGTACTGTTGTAGGAAAATGCTCCCCCGAGCCAATCTCCCACTCGGACTCTTTATTGAGTGCAGCCATTTCAATGACTGGTGGTCGCTCAATACTCTAAATCTGTATCCCTCTAAGTATGGTCTTATTTTATCAATGCCCCACACAATAGCCAAACATTCCTTCTCGGTAACAGAGTAATTCTCCTCGGCGGCTGTTAATGTTCGGCTAGCGTAGGCAATGATTCGGTCGGCTCCCTCAATATTCTGTGTCAATGCCGCAGCAATTCCCACATCCGAAGCATCGGTTTGTAAAATAAATGGCCGGTTGAAGTCAGGACAAGCCAACACAGGAGCACTGGTCAACATATCTTTCAATTTGTTGAACGCGACTTGCTGCTCCTCCCCCAACTCCAACGTCGATGTTTCCTCAATAAGGCCTTTAACGGACTGATAATTTTCGAGAACGACGGTATGAAACGGCGGTACCACGAAGCTATTCCTAAGAAACGACGGAGTGCCCTCACTTTAGACGGGCTTGGAATCTGCTGGATAGCTTCGATTTTCTCAGGGTCGGTATGAATACCCTCGGCGGTGACTACATGGCCTAAATACTTTATCGACGTGCGGCAGAACTGGCATTTTTCCGGGTTTATCTTCAGATTAGCTTTTCTTAATCGGCGGAAAACCTCTCTTGAAGTCGTGAGATGTTCCTCGAACGTCTCTCCCAGAACAATAATGTCGTCCAAGTGAGGAAAGGCGTGTGGATCCATATCCGGTCCGATGATGGTATCCATCAGCCTCTGAAACGTTGTCGGTGCGGAATGTAAACCAAAAGCCATTACCTCAAACTGAAATAAGCCACGGCCTGGTACAGTAAATGCTGTTATGGGTTTACTTTCCGGTGTCAGCGGTATTTGCCAATACCCTTGCTGAATAACAGTAACCAAAACATAGTGGGCAGGTGCTTGCGGAACAAATGGTACCTGCGGAACCTTAGGGGCTTGTGGAACAAATGGTAACTGTGGAACCATCGGTAATTGCGGAACGGTCGGTATTTGCGGAATGGTCGGTAATTGACTCCACGCCGGTGTCACATCTGACGACGTGGTCCTATAAATCGAAGGGTTCATAGGATTCGGCGGAGAAGAATAGATCGGCGTTTGAACTGGTGGTGTCGTCATTACCACAGTGTTCGTGTATGTTACTGTATTCGTAGTGGACGTAGTTGACCAATACGACGGCTGTATCCTCGGTGTGCTCCTTATTGCCGGTCTTGATTGAACACCAGAAGGACTAAACGTTGGTGTTGTGTTATTTGCCACTTCGGTTGTCAAAGCCTTGGTTAGCGTTGCCATGGTACCGGCAATCTTTTCCAACATTCCACGCGGAGAGCGTATTATTACTTTACGGACCCTCTTTACGCACCTACGGCGTAAATCTTCGGCGGATCCATTATGGTCGATATCATGATTGGCCAGGACTTCCCGAAGTTGTGCTTTTTTCAGTAAGTAAATCCAGTTGACTTTCGAATCAACTTCCGTAGTCTCAGTCTGGCTATCCTCGCTATTAGAGTAGAATTGCGCCATTTCGTCAAAATGTGCTGCCATTTTCTCCATACTGGTAGGCGCAGGCTGCGACATCTTAGGTATAGCACCTGTATACCCAGGGAACTCTATTTTTCCAATCCAATTCAAAATCAAAATTTTCAACCCCGAAAATAAATTACTTTTTCTCAGGGGTAGGTAACGAAAGAGGGTGCGGTAACCAAACTCAGTCCACACCTTCCTTCCAATGAGGCAGAAGCAATCAAATCACTTGCCTCAATTTGGGCAACGTACCTTTTATTTCGGGAGGTAACTCCAAAACGGTTGGGCCAATCCGCCCAAAAATGTTACCAACGGCTTCCTTGGTATCGATTTACTTGGAAAGGAGCTATGACTTGCCCAATCCGGGTTACGATTGACTGGGAAAATCAAAGGGCAAAATATGGGCAAAAATCAAAATTTGGGCAAAACACTGAGGTGTAGTTAACAATTCTACACCTCACGGAACGATCGATTTTTGAGTCAGATTCTCTATTAAAAACTTAATGTTTCCCCTGAAACGGGGGGGCGGATCGAAAAAAAGTTTCACCAAACAACCTTGTTGAGCACGGGAAACAAGTTTCCGTCGGAAGTTTTCCAAATTTCCAAAATTCAAAAACAAACTCCTAGGGATGTTTCGAAAAAACGTATTCGAAACGTCGGGGACTTGAAGCTTGTTTTTCTGTCACACTATTTCTGAAATTTCATTCGAAACGGACTACCGGTTCAATTGCAATAAATTATTCAACATTTCACTTTTCGGAATCAGAAAAAAAAAAGAAAATTCCCCCTCGGTCTATTTTCAAAAGTCCCTGCTCGTGGGCGTCATTTTATAACTTGCCCTTGCGACTGTTCGGTAAAGTGCTTATTTCAAATCCTCGGGCGCCAGATTTTCTAAAGGTTAACTCCTTTTGAAGACTTCTGCTAGGGTCTTCTCCACAAGGCTTGTCACTATGCTATCTAAAGATAGCCTTGTCCCTAGGGTAGCTACAGTGAAGTATAACCAGAGTCCAATGGGCAGAAAACAGTATCGAAATTGTAGGCTCTAATTACAATTGATACCTGGTTATAACTTAGCTCGTTAAAGATGGAGCAGAAATAATTTAATAAAACAGGGAATTCCAAATATTAAAATATATAATGCTTTTAACAAGTTTTCAGAATAATCAATTCAAATGCAATTGAACGGTACTATTCCACAAAATTACACCCAGACGGAAAATGAAGTGAACCTCAAACGGTAAATGAAAACTCTTTCAAGATATCAACTCTACGATAAGTTCGGTCACTAAATTCAATTCAGCGGTACGGGATCAGAATGATCAATTTGCGGAAAAGTACGAATCAAACAGGTCTCAGCGTAATGAGCGGTATTCGGTAAATTTTCGATAGCAGCACTAATAAATGAAATGTTCAAATCACACTACGATATATTCGGTTATTAATTCGGTTTGTTCGGAAAATATTGTTTGCACTAGTTTTCCGATTGTACGATATCAGATTTTACTATGTTTCGGTTAATTACTCTAATTGAGTTTATTCTGTCATCTCATCCACCCTTGTACTAACTTTCACGGAGTACCCGGTAATTGTGTGACAGTGTTAGATTTTATACACTTTATAGATTCAGAATGTAGACAATTAGGGTTTATACTTCCGGGGCGACACAGTGTGCACAAACCCTAACTATCACATCTGCAATAACCCCTATATCCACGGCCGAGGACTTCTCATAGTATTAAGGGAATTGTTACGATTCTCACTCACACAACCACCCCCAGATTATACTTCTGGAGTGACACAGTGTGCACAAGCCGTTGGTGGTTTGGTCGTCTTAGGATATACTTATACTTCTGGAGTGACACAGTGTGCACAAATATACCAAAGACGCCCCTGTCGTTCAAACATACACACTCTGTACGCACCACACAATTACTTGAATATTTCAATTCACGCTCGAATTCAAATCGTGCGCGATTCGACCTATGATAAACTAGGATAAACTCAAATTCACCAATTCAAATTACTGAATACTACGGAACTCAGGTATCGTACAAAAGTTTACCAATTACAATAACAATCATAAATTACGGAAATCAATATATCGTAATGCTCAAAAATATAAACTATTGGCTACCATTTACCTTTTTGTAAAATTCACAAACATAAACGGAACACTACTGTTACTTCACAGCTTTTAAATCTGACTCAAACTCGAATAAATTCAAAAACACTAGAGAGCTACTACACTCATTGAAAATCAAAAACACAAGAGATATTGTACGGCTTGAAAAATCACAATAACCAAAAAGAGCACAAAAAAGTAACTGTTCTTATTGAAATGCAAAATCACAAAAGAGTAACTGTACTTATTGAAATGCAAAATCACAAAAGAGAGATCTGTTGTCTGTCACGGCTTTTATATGTTTTCCGAGGTTCTGGACAGGTCTGCTCCACCAAATCCTTATTTTTGTGCCAATGGTTTTTACTTATGCCCCGAACAATGATTAAAAGTGACGCTACTTTTTAGATCTAAAATTCGCGCTCATGATATCACACCAGTTCTTCCCGGCGGACTAAACAAGTGTTATCGGAGTTTTTTGGTTGTTCGCCCTTTTTTATACATAACGCTGTTCAAAGTTTGGTGTCTTAACTGGCCAGACCCCTGTTCTTGCAACATATTTTATCGGAATGAAATGCAATTTTGAACGAGCATGAATTAGATTCATCTATTTGAATGATTATACTTATTTGAAATCACGGAGATTTAGAAAAGTGACAATCACGGAATACACATTCGGAATTCATTCATATCTATTGAAATAATGAACTGTTCAAACTGAAATTACATGTAACATCCGTATTTGTTGCCTGATCTAAATTAAATAATCTTTCGAAATTTAAGCTTCGTTACATCCCCCCCTAAGTTCGGTTAAAGATTCTTTCATTTTTCAATTCTCATCTGAGAATTCATACGAAAAAAAAACTAATACAAAGGTAAGATACCCTAACCTGACGTTAAAACTCAAATTTCCTTCGTCGGGAACATCGCGGAATTGCAATATCTTACTTGGAACATAAAATGAGAATTCTGCTGCGGAAAGGAGGACTGCACTTCTTCTTTCAAACGAAAAAACTTAAAACTTCTTCCTCTTCGGAATGGAAAAACTTACAACATCTTCTTCGGAACGGAAAACTTAAAACTTCTGCTTGGAAATGGAAAAACTTGACTTCTTCTTAAGAACGGAAAAAAAACTTAAAACTTCTTCCTCTTCGGAACGGAACTTAAAACTTCTGCTTCATTATAACGGAAAACTTAAAACTGCTTCGGAATAGAAAACTTAAAATCCTCTCCAGAATGTACACTTGACTGCTTCTTTGGAACGGAACACTTGAAATCTTCAGTGATTTCGCCGACATGAGCACGTCCGTCAGCGCACGCACCGCGATCTCGGTGGTACTGCAAAGGCTGGACGCGCTGTCCGGCTGCACCTTTCTCTCCGGTGTCCTGGATCTCCACATCTCACATAATCCCCATAACTGGACGGGTATGTAGATCAGGTGCGTCGGGGTTGTCGGAGTAGCAGGGGTTTTCTTAGCTTGGACCTGCTCGAACTATTCCGGCTTCGACGGATCCACCATATTTTGCAGTGCTTCATCTAGCACTATCTCAATGGAGTCGGACGGTTCATATGACATATTATCACCCTGTGAACATTGGATCATAATAATGAGTAATTGTACTACTTGATACTTTGTCCAACGGTATCTATATTTTTCGGTACCTCGATTTATTTCAACTTTCCGGAATGCCAGGAACATTATACGGCTTCAGATCTTTGATATGGACTCGCTTCAGTTGCTTCCCATCTTCGCCTTTCAGGTCGTAAATGACCGGAGAAATTACTTTGATTACCGTAAACGTACCAGTATATTTCGGAGCCAATTTAGCGGCAAAATGTCGAACACTAGAAGACAGATGATGCTCTACCTTCATTACTTTATCACCCACGTGACAACGCCAATCTCGACGACGGAGATTGTAATAACGGCTTTGGTGGGTAAAAGCACGGGATAACTGGATATGCACCAGTTGGAAAGTTTTGCGTAATTTCTCTAACCTAGTTCGGTGTTCTGAAATCTGTACCCGATTCGGATCGGTAGGAATATTTTCCTCGGTCTCCACCGGAGCGGTAAAAGAACGGACTATCGAATTCGGTACTTCAAGTTCTCGGCCAAAATTTAAAAAGGCAGGTGAAAATCCGGTGGATTCATGTGGGGCGGAATTTAAGGCAAATAGAAAATCGGGTAGAAACTTATCCCATTTCCTGTGGTCTCCATTGCAAAATTGTGCAATCATGGTTTTTAAAGTCCGGTTTGTTCTCTCCACGGGATTGCATTGTGGAGTATATGTAGGAGTGAGGCGGTGCTTAATTCCAAACTCCTTCAGGAGTGTCTTGAAAAACTTTACTTTCGTACTGCGTCCCATTGTCGCTGATAACGGTTTCCGGACAACCAAAACGAGATATGATCTCTTCGTAGAAGGCTTGAGTTACAACCTGCGCGGTAGCTTTTCTCAACGGCTTACACTGTATCCACTTCGTAAAACGGTCCTGCATGACAAGGATAAAATTGTTCCCCTTGGCGGATCTTGGTAACGGTCCTACCAAATCGGTGCTCACACATTTCCAAGGAAACTGATTTACTGTCGGCTGCATAAATCCAGGCTTCTGCTGTTGAGACACTTTGAATGCTTGGCACTGCGTACATCCACGCACGTACTTCGCTATATCGCGGAACATCCCCGGCCAATAATACTTGTGGGATATTCGCGCGATCGTCTTGGCAATACCTAAATGTCCTGCAGTCGCACTGTCATGGTTTTCTTTCAGAACGTTCAACCGGAGCGGTTTTGGAACACAAAGCTTCCACGGATCTCTCATTTCCGGTTCGGACAAGTCATTCGAGTCCCAGAAGTGGCGGTAAAACCGATTATCTTTCACACAATAATCCGGATACGCTTCTGGACTCTTCTCAACTTCGGCTTTCTTCGAATTGTACCAGTTACAATTCACGGGGTCATTCAGTACGAATAACTCTTGATTGTCATTTGTTTCCTCCTTGTTTGGTGATGGATCACGTGACAGGGCATCAGCCACTCGATTTAACACTCCTTTACGATATTTTATCTCAAAATCGTACTGCTGTAGGAAAATGCTCCCCCGAGCCAATCTCCCACTCGGACTCTTCATTGAGTGCAGCCATTTCAATGACTAATGGTCGCTCAATACGGTAAATCTGTATCCCTCTAAGTATGGTCTTATTTTATCAATGCCCCACACAATAGCCAAACATTCCTTCTCGGTAACAGAGTAATTCTTCTCGGCGGCTGTTAATCTTCGGCTAGCGTAGGCAATGATTCGGTCGGCTCCCTCAATATTCTGTGTCAATGCCGCAGCAATTCCCACATCCGAAGCATCGGTTTGTAAAATAAATGGCCGGTTGAAGTCAGGACAAGCCAACACAGGAGCACTGGTCAACATATCTTTCAATTTGTTGAACGCGACTTGCTGCTCCTCTCCCCAACTCCAACGTCAATGTTTCCTCAATAAGGCCTTTTACGGACTGATAATTTTCGAGAACGACGGTATGAAACGGCGGTACCACGAAGCTATTCCTAAGAAACGCCGGAGTGCCCTCACTGTAGACGGGCTTGGAATCTGCTGGATAGCTTCGATTTTCTCAGGGTCGTTATGAATACCCTCGGCGGTGACTACATGGCCTAAATACTTCATCGACGTGCGGCAGAACTGGCATTTTTCCGGGTTTATCTCCAGATTAGCTATCCTTAATCGGCGGAAAACCTCTCTCAAATTCGTGAGATGTTCCTCGAACTTCTCTCCCAGAACAATAATGTCGTCCAAGTAAGGAAAGGCGTGTGGATCCATATCCGGTCCGATGATGGTATCCATCAGCCTCTGAAACGTTGTCGGTGCGGAATGTAAACCAAAAGCCATTACCTCAAACTGAAATAAGACACGGCCTGGTACAGTAAATGCTGTTATGGGTTTACTTTCCGGTGTCAGCGGTATTTGCCAATACCCTTGCTGAATAACAGTAACCGGAACATAGTGGGCAGGTGCTTGCGGAACAAATGGTACCTGCGGAACCTTAGGGGCTTGTGGAACAAATGGTAACTGTTGAACCATCGGTAATTGCGGAACGGTCGGTATTTGCGGAATGGTCGGTAATTGACTCCACGCCGGTGTCACATCTGACGACGTGGTCCTATAAATCGGAGGGTTCATAGGATTCGGTGGGGAAAAATAGATCGGCGTTTGAACTGGTGGTGTCGTCATTACCACAGTGTTCGTGTATGTTACTGTATTCGTAGTGGACGTAGTTGACCAATACGACGGCTGTATCCTCGGTGTGCTCCTTATTGCCGGTCTTGATTGAACACCAGAAGGACTAAACGTTGGTGTTGTGTTTAGTGCCACTTCGGTTGTCAAAGCCTTGGTTAGGGTTGCCATGGTACTGGCAATCTTTTCCAACATTCCACGCGGAGAGCGTATTATTACTTTACGGACCCTCTTTACGCACCTACGGCGTAAATCTTCGGCGGATCCATTATGGTCAATATCATGATTGGCCAGGACTTCCCGAAGTTGTGCTTTCTTCAGTAAGTAAATCCAGTTGTCTTTCGAATCAACTTCCGTAGTCTCAGTCTGGCTATCCTCGCTATTAGAGTAGAATTGCGCCATTTCGTCAAAATGTGCTGCCATTTCATCCATACTGGTAGGCGCAGGCTGCGGCATCTCAGGTATAGCACCTGTATACCCAGGGAACTCCATTTTTCCAATCCAATTCAAAATCAAAATGTTCAACCCCGAAAATAAATTATTTTTTCTCAGGGGTAGGTAACGAAAGAGGGTGCGGTAACCAAAACCAGTCCACACCTTCCTTCCAATGAGGCAGAAGCAATCAAATCACTTGCCCAATTTGGGCAACGTACCTTTTATTCCGGGAGGTAACTTCAAAACGGTTGAGCCAATCCGCCCAAAAATGTTACCAACGGCTTCCTTGGTATCGATTTACTTGGAAAGGAGCTATGACTTGCCCAATCCGGGTTACGATTGACTGGGAAAATCAAAGGGCAAAATATGGGCAAAAATCAAAATTTGGGCAAAACACTGAGGTGTAGTTAACAATTCTACACCTCACGGAACAATCGATTTTTCAGTCAGATTCTCTATTAAAAACTTGATGTTTCACCTGAAACGGGGGGGCGGATCGAAAAAAAAATTTCACCAAACAACCTTGTTGAGCACGGGAAACACGATTCCGTCGGAAGTTTTCCAAATTTCCCAAATTCAAAAACAAACTCCTAGGGATGTTTCGAAAACGTATTCGAAACGTCGGGGACTTGAAGCTTGTTTTTCTGTCACACTATTTCTGAAATTTCATTCAAAACGGACTACCGGTTCAATTGCAATAAATTATTCAACATTTCACTTTCGGTCTATTTTCAAAAGTCCCTGCTCGTGGGCGTCATTTTATAACTTGCCCTTGCGACTGTTCGGTAAAGTGCTTATTTCAAATCCTCGGGCGCCAGATTTTCCAAAGGTTAACTCCTTTTGAAGACTTCTGCTAGGGTCTTCTCCACAAGGCGTGTCACTATGCTATCTAAAGATAGCCTTGTCCCTAGAGTAGCTACAGTGAAGTATAACCAGAGTCCAATGGGCAGAAAACAGTATCGAAATTGTAGGCTTCAATCACAATTGATACCTGGTTATAACTTAGCTCGTTAAAGATGGAGCAGGAATAATTTAATGAAACAGGGAATTCCAAATATTAAAATATACCGTGCTAGTCAAAAGTCTCCTCCCCCCCTCGTATCTTTTGAACGGGTATACTTATAATAATGAAATTTGGAGGGTGGAAATAAACGGATGTAGGCTTCTCAACTGGTCATAACACGTGACGCAATAGTCATAAATGACGTCACAAGGCCACTGTGACCAATAATTTTAAATGGGACCCTATGGCAAGTGACAGCTCGTTTGAAAGGTATTAAAAATACCTATTAAGTCATACCAATTTTGTTTGGGTTTCGGCTGATTTTGATTGATAAATTGAAGAAATACGAAAATTATAGTTTCGCATTTAATTAATAAAGATTTAAGAACCAGTTCTTATAATAAGTGTTCAAAATGTGCGCCATCTACTTCCTGGCAGTAATGCATCCTATTGCTAAACTCTTGTCGTACTCGTCCCAGTGTGTCAGCGGAAATTGCCCTACATTCTTCAACAATTCGTTGTTTCAGAATGGCAATACTGTCAGGTGCTGTAGCGAAAACCTTAGATTTCAAGTACCCCCATAGAAAAAAATCTAATGGTGTAAGGTCCGATGACCGAGCTGGCCATTCGATCGAACCTCGTCGTCCAATCCATCTACCACGATATTCTTCATCTAGGTAACGTCTTACTGCACCGTAATAGTGTGCAGGAGCACCATCTTGTTGAAACGTTATTTCCAAGTTGTCGAATTCATCTGGATTATCTTCTAGAATTTCAAGAATTAACGCCTCAATATCATTTTGTAACATCTCCAGATACAATTCACCGGTTAAGTTAGCATTGAGAAAAAGAGGCCCAACTATGTGGTTTCCCAAAATACCTGCCCAAACATTTACTTTTTCTGGAAATTGAGTATGTTTTTCACGAAAGATGTGAGGATTTGTGTCACTCCAATACCTCACATTTTGAGTGTTAACATTTCCATTGAGAAAGAAAGTACTTTCGTCACTAAAACAAATTGTCTGTATGTAGCCTGGTTGTTGGTTCATTTTATTGGACATAGTTGCACAGAATTCTAGTCTTCGGTCGGGGTCATCATCTGAAAGTTGGTGCACCATTTTTAATTTGTATGGATGAAATTTGTTTTTAGCCAATACCCTATGTACTGTCCTTTGACTGACTTCACAGATAGACGCAACTTGGGCTGTGGAAGAAGTGGGGTTTACTACCATTTCTCCAATTATGTCAATTTTTTTGTCATCACTAATTGTTGGTCGACCAGATCGTTTGGCATCTTGAACACTACCTGATGCTTCAAACTTCCGAAGAAGCTCCCTCAAATAAACCCTCGATATAGGGCGATCGGGGTACCTCTCATTAAACAGTCGTTCCGCTGCATGGAAATTGTTTCTACATTCACCAATTATTAAGATAGCTGCAACTTTGTCGGCTACAGTACGTACCATTTTGCCTATGTAAACACTTAAACGTCTCGTTAAACAATAGGTTAGGTAAATTTTCAAGGTATAAACACTTTTGACAAGTAGAGAATTCAAAAACGTCAACCTTTTTGACAATTAACCAGAGGCGTACTTTAAAATCTTTATTAATTAAATGCGAAACTATAATTTTCGTATTTCTTCAATTTATCAATCAAAATCAGCCGAAACCCAAACAAAATTGGTATGACTTAATAGGTATTTTTAATACCTTTCAAACGAGCTGTCACTTGCCATAGGGTTCCATTTAAAATTATTGGTCACAGTGGCCTTGTGACGTCATTTATGACTATTGCGTCACCTGTTATGACCAGTTGAGAAGCCTACATCCGTTTATTTCCACCCTCCAAATTTCATTATTATTAGTATACCCGTTCAAAAGATACGAGGGGGGAGGAGACTTTTGACTAGCACTGTATAATGATTTTAACAAGTTTTCAGAATAATCAATTTAAATGCAATTGAACGGTATTATTTCACAAAATTACACCCAGACGGAAAATGAAATGAAGCTCAAACGGTAAATGAAAACACTTTCAAGATATCAACTCTACGATAAGTTCGGTCACTAAATTCAATTCAGCGGTACGGGATCGGTTGATGAAAGATTCAGAATGATCAATTTGCGGAAAAGTACGAATCAAACAGGTCTCAGCGTAATGAGCGGTATTCGGTAAATTTAAGATAGCAGCACTAATAAATGAAATGTTCAAATCACACTACGATATATTCGGTTATTAATTCGATTTGTTCGGAAAATATTGTTTGCACTAGTTTTCCGATTGTACGATATCAGATTTTACTATGTTTCGGTTAATTACTCTAATTGAGTTTATTCTGTCATCTCACCCACCCTTGTACTAACTTTCACGGAGTACCCGGTAATTGTGTGACAGTGTTAGATTTTATACACTTTATAGATTCAGAA
The DNA here is from genome assembly GCA_958510875.1 of Endomychus coccineus. Taxonomy (NCBI): domain Eukaryota; kingdom Metazoa; phylum Arthropoda; class Insecta; order Coleoptera; family Endomychidae; genus Endomychus; species Endomychus coccineus. The sequence continues at coordinate 106,074,968 of OY294069.1, read as the reverse complement.
TCTAGACAATTAGGGTTTATACTTCCGGAGTGACACAGTGTGGACAAACACTAACTATCACATCTGCAATAACCCCTATATCCACGGCCGAGGACTTCTCATAGTATTAAGGGAATTATTACGATTCTCACTCACACAACCACCCCCAGCTTATACTTCTGGAGTGACACAGTGTGCACAAGCCGTTGGTGGTTTGGTCGTCTTAGGATATACTTATACTTCTGGAGTGACACAGTGTGCACAAATATACCAATTACTTGAATATTTCACCACACAATTACTTGAATATTTCAATTCACGCGCGAATTCCAATCGTGCGCGATTCGACCTATGATAAACTAGGATAAACTCAAATTCACCAATTCAAATTACTGAATACTACGGAACTCAGGTATCGTACAAACGTTTACCAATTACAATAACAATCATAAATTACGGAAATCAATATATCGTAATGCTCAAAAATATAAACTATTTGCAATCATTTACCTTTTTGTAAAATTCACAAACACAAACGGAACACTATTGTTACTTCACAGCTTCTAAATCATACTCAAACTCGAATAAATTCAAAAACACTAGAGAGCTACTACACTCATTGAAAATCAAAAACACAAGAGATATTGTACGGCTTGAAAAATCACAATAACCAAAAAGAGCACAAAAGAGTAACTGTACTTATTGAAATGCAAAATCACAAAAGAGTAACTGTACTTATTGAAATGCAAAATCACAAGAGAGAGATCTGTTGTCTGTCACGGCTTTTATATGTTTTCCGAGGGTCTGGACAGGTCTGCTCCACCAAATCCTTATTTTTGTGCCAATGGTTTTTACTTATGCCCCGAACAATGATTAAAAGTGACGCTACTTTTTAGATCTAAAATTCGCGCTCATGATATCACACCAGTTCTTCCCGGCGGACTAAACAAGTGTTATCGGAGTTTTTTGGTTGTTCGCCCTTTTTTATACATAACGCTGTTCAAAGTTTGGTGTCTTAACTGGCCAGACGCCTGTTTTTGCAACATATTTTATCGGATGAAATGCAATTTTGAACGAGCATGAATTAGATTCATCTATTTGAATAATTATACTTATTTGAAATTACGGAGATTCAGAAAAGTGACAATCACGGAATACACATTCGGAATTCATTCATATCTATTGAAATAATGAACTGTCCAAACTGAAATTACATGTAACATCCGTATTTATTGCCTGATCTAAATTAAATAATCTTTCGAATTTTAAGCTTCGTTACAGTCTACACATCGAATAATATTCTCGAATTTTCTGTTGTGTCTCACAGGATATGTCATCAAAAATGAAGATAGAATTTGGTTTTGCATCGTTCGGACTTTCAATTTCTTCATTGTCTTTATATGGGGAATAACCAACTCCTTTTACTCGTTCCAAAATCTCCTGCAACAGTATGTATCTATCTTGATATAATGACTTCGAATATACGTAAACGTTTTCAAACTTGACACCATTTGGATTTAATAACAACGATAACATAACGTTTGTTTTTCCGCATCCGCTCGGACCACAAATTAAAGCACGAAAAGAGTTTGGTAACAGTTTACCATGTTTACCAATGCGATTAGTTCTAACTTTTAAATCTAAATTCTCGATTGGAAGTGTCTGTTCTTGTTGAACGGTCTTCATCGTGTGAAACATTTCTACTTAATGATAACGTATAAAAGGAAAAATCACCAGAGCGTATGCTCATTAACAATGTTGATTCATCAAGGTGAAGGTTTATTGAATACACTCATAAACAAGCTCCCCTTTGAATTACACATTCCTTCATATCAATTCTGTGGTCCTGGAACTAAATTGGAAAAGTGTCTTGCACGCGGTGATAAAGGTATCAATCCTTTATATTCCGCTTGTCGCGAACACGATATAGCTTATTCACAAAACAAATCTCTGGAGGAACGTCATAAGGAAACGAGTTAAATCAAGAGACGCTAGCGCAGGTGAAAGACTCTCTAGTTCATTGGTTACCGGTGGGATGAAGGTTAAACGGAAACTGGGTATGGGTATCAAGAAACGGAGGCGACAGCGAGGATGTTGTTTCCGGAAATATATCGTTGGAAGCATCGCAAAGTCAATGGAGCCATCTTCTTCATTGAGAAAGTCCGCTATGAACGCGTTGAAAGCCGCACGGATCGCAATTAAATGAGCTGGAGGTGAAAAGCGTATCAGAGTACCAAGAGTAATACCACTACAAAAATCTGGAGGATTCCTCCCACTATTATTACCCACCTTAGGAGCTCTAGGAGCCTTAGGATCGGTTGCAGGAGGTGCAAGTGCTATCGCAAATACGGTGGTTAACGCTAAAAATGCCAAAAAGAAGTTTGAAGAAGATCAACGTCACAACAAACCTATGGAATCGCTGGGAAAAGGTTTATACTTGAAACGCAACGCTAAAGGAGGATATGGATTGTTGTTGAAGCAGCAAAAAAACTATTAATTGAGCTACCCGATGATAGACCAATGTACGATTGAGATTTGATACGTTTCCCTATAATTCTGAAAATCCCAAATTTTTGAGGTGTCTTTATGCGAGATACGCTACCGCACAAATCTAGACGTCGTGAATGTATCATTCTAAATTTGGACTTGACTAAAAACAATGGAACGCATTGGGTAGCGTTCAGAAAAATCGACAACGATGTAGAATATTTTGATTCTTTTGGAAATTTGAAGCCACCAAAGGAACTCGTTCGATATTTGGGTGAGAACGTTAGGGTTTTCTACAATAACGACACCTATCAGAACTATAATCAAGTGATATGTGGACAGCTGTGTTTGGAATTTCTCAGTCACACTTGATTATTCGAAGAGTAACAACCACACACCACCATGGATTTCACTTCTGCAGTAATACAATACATATGTGAAAATGAGAGTAGTAGTGGGAGTAGTTTGAGGAGAATCATCAATTTTATTCATGGAAATTTGATCGAGGCGATCAATAAACCTACGAGCGAACTTACACGTAAGAATTTAACGTTTCTACCGATGGAATACATCCTAAAACATTTGGATGTGGTGTTTCTCAATCAGAATGAGGTTCCGGAACATATGTTTGATCACCTTTACCGTCATATGCAGTGTAAGGAACATGTCGATGAAGATTGCGATGGTCCACAACCCCCACGCAAACTATGTTCTCAATGTTTATCTGAGCAGATTTCTCACATCATGGAGAACGAGGAAATAGCTCATCACGAGAAGCAAGTGTTGATAGAAGAAGTTTGCAAAGACGACCCATTCTTTATGAGATCATACTTATTCCATCTATTAATGTTAAAATTTAAATAGAGATATTTCAATAAATTTTTATTATTATCATGTCTCAGTTGTTCACGTTAACAAGCACCAACCATATATTCTCGATTACACCGCAGAATTCGATTGTGCTGAGGCCAGACAAAAAATATTATTTAGCATTGTTGGGATTCAATTCATACAATTCCATACCCAATATAGAGAACGACAAATTCTACTATTACGTAGAAGGAGATAAAACAAAAGCGAAGACTAAGACTCTTGAAGCGATAACAATTCCGGCTGGAAACTACGAGATAAGCGATATCGAAGAATTTATCAGGAAATAATTGAAGGTTAAAGCAGATATATTCTCGCTGAAACCGAATAACAATACGTTAAAGTGTGAAATATTCCATGAAAATCAAGATATTTCGTTTGAAAAAAACGATAGTCTTGCTAAAATATTAGGATTTTCGCGGGGGGTATTGAAGAAGGGTGTGGTGCACGTGTCTGATTTATCTGTCAACATAATGAAAGTCACCAACATATGTTTCGAGTCGAACATCACAGTGGGAGCCTTCTATCGAAATAGACCTGCGCATACGATCTACGATTCTCCTATCACCATCGACCCCGGCTATAGGATTGTGGAGCGTCCAAAGAATCCTCTCTATCTACCAGTATCCGATATCGGAGAGATTACCAACATAACCGTACTAGCTTTAGATCAGCATTTGAAACCAATAAACTTTCGTGGTGAAGAAAGTATTCTACATTTACATTTACAAGAAGTATAGAAAATATGGGGTTGTTTGTGGACAACAGCAACAATAAAAACAGTTCCCCCTCCACATCATCATCGGTCTTCAACAAAACACCTGAAGTGCGTGACCTCCTCACCAGAGCCAACATCGTAATTTTGAAATCATTGGGGTTTCGTCTTAAACAAGAATGTCATTATCCAAAATGAAGTATGCACGTAACAGTAGCGATGCCAGAGATGTTCATCATACAGCGATCATCTCACCTATTTTCGATATATACCAGGAACCGAAATTTGATGAATCAATTCGAAAAGCCGAGTACAGATCGATTACACCATTCGTCAAGGCGTTCAATAACAGCGATATCATAGAGTTTGGAATAAATCAAGTTGACGCTTTTTTTCCTATGAAAGATACTCTGTTGGCGATCAAAGGGAAAATCGAAGTTAATGGAGTGAGGAATGTAATATTGGTACCTAATTATGGGCCTTTTCTTTTCGAATCGTGTTCCTACAGCGAGAGCGATAGAGATATCGAAACTGTACGTGACCCTGGAATAACTAGCGCTGTGCAAGGATTCACATGTTATTCTCCCACAGATTCGACGCATACGTCTATAGCCAGCTGGACTTATCCGGAAGAAAGTGTTATATTGAACGCAACAAAGTCGTTCAGTTTACTCATCCCACTCAAGCATATTTTCAACATTTTCAACGATTACACCCGAATCACGTTCGGACGACAAACGATTCGATTGGTACGTGCTCGAAACGATAACGATTGCGTTATAATTGAGAACGCAGCTACCAGTCAAATTTCTGATTGATAGTATAGAATTGAAGGTGAAATATATCTATCCCAACGATCTAATCAGAGAGAAGCTATTGCGATCCATCAAGAGCGATTCTCCTGTTCTATTCGCTTCCGTGAAGTGGGAGCTACACGAGTTGCCTACCACAACGGCCGATGCGAAGAGAGAAATATGGGATTAAAAACTAGCGCGTCCGTCGAAAAACCACGGTATGTTATCGTATTCTTCCAAACCGATAAACGTAACAATGTGAAAGCTAATCCTACAATATTCGATCATGTGGATATATCAAGTATTTGCTTATCGCTGAACAGAGAGTATTGGCCTAACGAACGGATGAACTTGGACTTTGCCAAGGAAGATTTCGTTCTAGCCCACCATAGCTATACCGATTTCTATCCTAGCTACACGAATTCCACAACAAAACATGATAAATTCAAAAAATGCGCGCTTTACATCATCGATTGTTATAGACAAGAGGAGGCGATAAAATCATCAACAGTCGACATACGATTGAAGATTGAAGCGGATTTCCAGCCAATACCAAGGCATATTGCATCATCATTCACGATTGCTTGATGGAATACTACCCCCTCACCGAAATTGTCAAGAGTCTCAATTAAACATCAGTCAGTCTAAATCGAAACTTCAAGCGAATCGCATCATGAGAATCGCATTAGTTGACATTCAGGGGTTCTGCATTGACGATGCCTTCCATCCAAAAGAAATGTGTATACAAATTGGATTCAAACGTCATTATTCCTTATTCAAACCGCACACATCTTATTCATCGCTAAATGCAAAGGAGCGAAAATCCGTATGGTATTTACAAAAGTCTTATCATGGACTCGATTATGTATCTGGGAATGTGGATTATGAAGAAATAAATAATATTCTTAAATCGATTCTCCTGTGTGCAGTCGACTATATTTATGTCCGTGGACAGCATAAAGCCGAATTTTTGAGATGGAAGTGTATAGAATTGGATATTCACCCACACAGGGTAGATGTTCATAGTTCCGATGGTACTCAATGTGAAACGGGGAAATTCGAGCAAACAAACAATTTGACCTGTCTGAATCATCGTAATGACGGTGGAAAATACATGTGTGCAGTTCACCATGAGGATAAATTACAGCAGTTGTTTCTGAATGTAAATCTACCTGAATGATATGTATTTTGTTCTGAAATAAATATTATTATCAATCTTTTGTGTTTTTTAATAAAACACCTCCTCTACATAATAATTATTATTTATTCTCTTCACATTTTGATAAACATTTTCAATAATAACACTGATAAAGAAGATAAAATAACATACAATATTGCGAAAATTTTGGGGATTGCTTCTTCTATTGCAGATGATGTAAGTGTAGATGTATTTTGTACGAGATGTGGTAAACATGATGATTGTCGGATCATTTGCCATTCAGCCATATCCCCCTCACTTTGATCGAAGAATAAGAGTTTAAGTTTATAATGTATGGTTGTACGATTGTCTTGTGGGATGTTAAATGTGAATACCTCCAATTGGTCATCGTTGTTTTTTTGAAAATTCATCGGAATCCATTCGGTACGGTTACACTCCCCACCACCACCGCCGACATCCTTCAAACAAATATAGATGCGTTCAACGTGTTGGGGAACGTTCGCGTATAGAATACCATTCAGAATTGTGGTTAGAATCAAAAAATTTGTTTTCAACACCCCCACTCCCATCATCCTCACTGTTTACACTTAATTCGCTCAGCAGTCTTATAACTTCAATTTTATCTGCGTAAAAATTCAAGTCTCTTCTTAGTTTATGAACTTTTTCCACGAATTCGCAAAGTCTGCGTGTGTATTCTTCAAAAGATATATGCATAATGATGTATTCGTAGACTTACTAGATTTCTATATTATCATTTTAAGAGCCACAGAACATCTTCCTTCGTAAGAAATTCGAATATCTTCGAACTATTCGCACTAGAACACATAGGATTCACACTATTGGGGTGAAGTAAACAGATAAATTCACAATTTCCTCGCTCTAATTTTGGACATTTACCTTTCAAATTCACCACTTCTACTCGATCTAACCCCAATTTTTGAAACGTCCCCCGTAGAAACTTAGCTTTTATCTTCCCACATACATAAACAGTAGCATCCGGATCGATATTTTCCTTCAAAATTTCATACAATTCATCATATTCCTGATAACCCGAGTTCCATTGAATCCCATGATATTTTTCACAATGAAATATTTTCTTCATTTGCCTCTCGTATAGTTGATCCATCGATTTTGGTGGTTTGAATAGAAAATATTTCTCCAACCTTTTCTCACAGTCCAACAAAGAGAGTTCCTTGATTTTATATACGTTTGCAGAAATCGGGAAACTTTGAATATCAACCACTATAGACGACATTTCAAACTAGAATGATGAACTATCCAAAATATCTAGTTGCACATGCGCAGATCATTGACATATTTCTTTGATGTTATCGAAAGTACGTCGAAGCACAAAATTTGTAGTGATGCTGAGCCTATTCTATAGTTGGCGTCATCGACTTCCCCTCCTATCTCAGAAAACATTTGGAACATCTTAAAGGTGTAAGAATTTGAAGTATCTCTTCGAATGCTGCGCATGTCACATCGGTATGGTAGTAGTGCGATTCGATAAAAATCGACACCCATATCATGTAGCACTCTAAAACAATCAAGTATATACGATCCGGGTTTCGGAACGATACCCGAAATTTGATGCAGTATGATTTTTCTCATTCTTCTATGTTTATATTTGAACTGACCTTCTATATTCATATCGATTATCTTCCAATCTTCTGGCGGGTTAGGATCGAAATCTCTTCCGAAATAGAAAATATCAGCATACGCCCAATCGGTCGAGGCCCCCACAAGGAAAGTTATGAATTCCACAGCGATTATCCAATTTTTGGATGGTGATTGTAATTCTTCGAGGATTTTCATCAAATTCGGAGGACATACGCTTATTACGAATTTCGTCGCATCGTACACGGTGGTAAGCCCACTATGAATGAAACTGTTGTATAATCGAGGAGACATTATCACGAACTGAGTTCGATTTAGTTGAAGCAGTCGCCCACAACAACACACTCCCTCATACTCTGCGCATGTCAAGGTATTGACTTTTTCAACCTAAAATATACAATCAAAACTAAATGGTATTCTTGCGGGTGAGAGATAAGAGGTAGATCGAACTGGTAAGTATACATGTAAAATAATAAAACATTTTCAGATAAAAAATGACGTGGGTTCGGATCCCTCTCAATCTTCCTCACCAAAGAATACCATTTTTTTCCATTTGATGTACACGTCGTAGACGTTATGATCGATTCACAACCGCGTGACAGCCGCCACGTTGAATACCCACGTGACAGACACCTCGTCGATGTAACACGTGACAGACGCCATGACACCTCTTCCTGCGTGACAGACACCTCGGTGATGTAACACGCCATGACACCTCGTTGACCGCCGAAGGATCACGTGACAGACGCCATGAAACCTCGTTGATAGCCGCTATGACAGACGCCATGACACCGAAGGATCACGTGATAGCTGACATGACACCACGTGTCTAGGACCTCTCTTACAAACAACCTGTATATACAACATGACACACTCTTTACAAACATCCTGTATATACATTCAAACAATAATTACCAACACCGAATGCCAATCGTCAACATATAGCATGACACCTCGTGACAGACGCCATGACACCTCGTTGGTAGCCGAAGGATCACGTGACAGACGCCATGACACCGAAGGACAACATACAACCTGTATGTACAACATAACACACTCTTTACAAACATCCTGTATATACTGTTATGATTTCATTTCCTAAACAATAAAAATGATAAAAATTAGAACTTACCGAACATTGAAAATCAGAAAAAGATTAATAAAAAGATATTATATGGAACTAAAAACAATATTAAAAGTTAAATAACAGTTAGTATAATATAATAAACAATGTAAAACATAATAAACAACAATGTGATTAGAATTAGAAGTGTAAAACAAGAACTTCAGTGAAAGTGAATGAACGTACAGTGTTACGAAGGCAGAAATCATAAATAAAATGATTACAAAAACTATCAAGAGATAGCACTAACTATTGAAAAATGTTATAGAAATAAGTTAGGATTAGTAAATTTGAGTTACATATTGTTAAAGAAATGTTATTGATATATTATATTATGTATTAGTTTTTAAGAATGACAACTGTCAAATTTATAATAATTATTGGATTAATCATATTAATAATAACCTAATCATAGGTTATCTTATACCAAAGTGTTTGAAAAATGTAGGCAATATTAATTTAAAAAGAAGGAATCATCATCATTCAAAATAAGTTGAAAATCTCCAATAATTCAAAATTTATAGAATACTAAATTCTGATTGGTCGAGACGGATTATAAACGTCAGACGGGTAACAATGTAAAACTTATGTCAGTTTGCAACAATCATCAAAGCATTCTTGATAGGTAAAGAAAGCACCTCATAGGTGGATTATGACATCAAGTAGCGTCGGTTTTGAAGGCCTATAAAAGGCATCTGAAGACAAGCCAAGTCAGTTAGCAATCAACATCTGAAGTGTCAAGGTACTCCTGTAACTCATAAAAATTTCCATAACCTTAGTTAATTGGATAAACATCGGTGAACCCAAGTGTTCCAATCTTCGAGAAGTTCAAAGTAACCGAAGTTAATAAATAATTTCAACAAGTCAAGTAGTGTTCCAAGTCTACGAACAAAGTTTGGAGGTTATAATAACCTACAATTCATGAGTAACCTCGAACGATAGCCAGCCTTCGATAAAATTCCAATCCATCATTGAAGAGTTTTGTATCTTCAATAAAAAGAATAAAACTGTTCCTGATTTCAAAAGAAGTAACAAAAATAGTCTACCTGTGTTTATTGTGTATAGCAGAGAAATTGTGTACGGTTAAAGTGAATTATCAGATTAATAAGAAGATCAAGCCAATTGAACATTGCCTACATTTTAAAACATATTCTTGGATATAAACTAAACGTAAGTTTATTTATTATTTCTCCATTTTATTATTATTTGTCTGTAAATCTGAAAGAAAAATTGTAACTTATAACTTTGTAAAGAAAGATAAATAGTAAATAATTTTGAGGTTAGATCATAGATCTATTTGAACATAACATTAGTAAAAATTGATACCCGAGATAAATTAGAGTCACAGAAATTTAAATATTAAGAGTTTTAACATTCAAAGAACATTGTGTTCAATTCCATATAAAAGATAATAATATTCGATTCAAATTATACAAAATAAATAAAAACTCAAAAGAGTTTTTATATAACAATACATTCAAATAATAATTACAAACACCGAATGTCAATCGTCAGCACAAACCGAGTAGCTCACAATCACTGATAACGCTATCTAGCTGATAACGTTATCTACCTGATAACACTAATTACACACACTGGATGCCCATCGCCAGACCGGGTGACTCACAATCACTGATAACGCTATCTAGCCGATAACGTTATCTACCCGATAACAATAATTACTCACATCGCCAGCACAGACCGGACGTGGAGACCTGATAATTACAAACATCAGAGCACAGACCGGAAGTGACTTCACACTTCCTGGTCCAAAGCGCGTTCACTGTATCTACTATGATACCATACCTACTATTATGTATCTACAACTTGACTGCTCTCAGATCGGAAGTTGAATCGCAACTTTTCTTTTGGGTCCATTGACCTCCACTTGAAACAAAACTCAGTCCAGCAGGCCTAAGACAGCGCCGAATGCTAGAATTCTGCATGGATTGATGTCTGTAATGGCCTCAGGCGGCTTGTTTGCGCTGACGTGAAGTTGTGGACTGAAATTCATCGAGTACCAATAGATACGACAATTGAAAGTACGTACCTTCTCTTCCATACAATCTAAGTTTACTTAAATGGAATGAGTCGTTCAGAAACTACATCGATTTGAATTATTACACTTTCAATAGCTTCTTCCCCCACTCTTATCAAGGTCGGTATGCCAATGAGCTTTGAGCCAAAAGGATGTAAAATTGTCTAACCTCTCTAATGATGTTGACAAAGATATAGCTCAATGCGAGAATTTCCGGAGAAACGCGCTCAAATGAATAGAACAAAAACTCATTAACAAATTTACCTACTACCGAAATCGCGTATGTTCATTTAAACGCGTTTTTCTCGAAAACGGCAAGATTTTGAGAACCTCAACAGGTGTACATTATTTGTTTGAAATAAAACTATAAACCTAAAAAATGTGTAAAGAGAAAAAGAAACATATTTTCAAAAAAGTTAAGGGTGAAAGAAACGCCGAAAAGTCGCGCACCCAGCGCCCTCTACCGCATTATCTAAAACTAACTTAACCATCTTATTTGGCGTTCTCTGAAACCCACGAGTACCAGATTTCAACAATATATCTGTAACTGCACAGGAGTTATGGCAAAATATCGTTTAAAACAAATTAAATTCAACGAAACGAAAGAAGACCATAGTTTACCCGAAAAATCTGATTATTTTTGTAAAATGTACCGTCATCTGCATTCACGGGAGGTCTTTCTGTAACATCCTGTATAAATAAATTTTGAAGTCAAAAAGTGTAAATCTTGCTGCTTCAACTATATGGGCACGTTTACACTTAGTGAGCGCTGAAGCTATGGACCTATATCATATCAATTCTAGAAAAGCTCCAGGAGTTACTGAAAGAGGCAACGCATGTAGCATGATTCTTCAAATATCGCCTTCATGAGCAGAGAATTCACGAGTATTACATATTCATTATGTTAAGTGATAGTTTAACAGATCTACAAGGTTGAGACTGACATTATCTGTGACTATTTAGATCGATAATGGTAATTACACTTGAGCCAGTCTCAACACCTGGTAAATCGCTCAATATCGCAATTTACATATATCCTCAACATATGCTGTACTATACAAGCTCACTATGGAACATTCTATATAGTCTAGGCGTTTAATGAATTTTTTTGTCCGAATTCCCGCGAGGTCTAATTTTGGTCTATTGTTATGTAAAAAAATCGATGGTGGAAGCAGTAACTTTATGGTAATTTATCATTTTGATTATATGGAAGAATAACTACTTTGTTTTTATACCACTTTTATTAATAATAACGTGGAAACGTAACTACAGTTTCAACACCGAAGAGCCATTATCAAACAATTGGAAAATTATAATTTTCTAATTGTTTGATAATGGCACTTCGGTGTTGAAACTATAGTTACGTTTTCACGTTATTATTAATGAAAGTGGTATAAAATAAAGTAGTTATTCTTCCATATAATCAAAATATTCTTATGTATTTTGACACGCTGAACACGATGGTGTAGTTTAAATTTGGATTAACCCTGTGCTCGAAAAACTATGACCTTTTTTTTACCCAAAAAAGGCCATTTCTCGATTTTTTGTGGTTTGAGACAAAACGATGGGTTGTATGGGAAAATGTTTGACAAGTTAAAAAGCGATTTTTGACTCTGGTCCGGAGTCGATTCGAGGTCGTGAGCCCGAAATAGGGCCATTGAATAATGGAGTATACGTCAAAGAGTTTTCGATTTTTTCATATTATGCTTTGGCAAAAAGATAGTATTTTTATTTCGCTTCTTCTATCTTATTTTGATCTACCCAATTTGTTGACGCCAAAATCGGCCATTTTGGAAAATCCTTATTTTACGGATTTCAGACGAAATACCTGTCATCGATTTGAAACTAAATTGATTCGAAAGATTTTATTGTTCTGCACCTAATGCCCAAAATTCACGCATTTTCTTCAGATGACATAACTTTGGCGCCATTTTGAAAATTATGGAACGCCGAAAAATTAAAATTTTTTGAGGTTAGACATTTTTAACAAAATTCAAATTTTACTTTCTATTAGAGATTTTCATAACGAGTATTTTAATTCCGAGCAGATCAATTCGGGTGGAGTAAAAATGGAGCTATCTTATTAAATGTGTTTGGGCCTCTAGAGGGCCCAATTTTGGGCCTATCGACAAAGTCTTGTAGCAAATTACAGAAAAATACTTCGGCTATTTAGGTTTGAAACAGCGTACGGAGATTCGTTCACAATTTCAAGTTATAACGAATTTCATCATAAAAAACTAGCGCGTAATTTCATTTAACGGCAATAAGCGAGTGTCGGTACAATAGATTCCGCACGCGGAATTATACTTTTTGAAATGTTTTAAAATGCACCTGAATGCTTATAATCGTTTTGTGTGTGAGTATATGTAGACGTGTGAACGTGTATATGTGACCGTGACCGTGATCGTGATACGATGTTACCATATCAAAATCATCATCATCATCTAATATACTGATTTCTGGCCCGGGGCAATTAGAATCAGTTACAAGGTAATCAAAATTTTTTGCACGAACATTGGTAGTACAATTTTTTCTACAATCACAAGGGATTATTTTGACCAACTCATCGGGACGTGCATTTTTACTGTTTGTATAGGAGTAAGTCCGAAACATCTTTTTAGGTGTATTACCATGTTCAGGTTTGGTTCTGTAACCATTGATCCAAAGAAATGAGGCTGGAGAAAGAGTACGAATGGACTTACTCCTATACAAACAGTAAAAATGCACGTCCCGATGAGTTGATCAAAATAATCCCTTGTGATTGTAAAAAAAATTGTACTGGTAAATGTTTGTGCAAAAATTAGGATCATCTTGTAGCTCATATGTGAGCATTGTGAAGGTAAAGAATGTTCTTATTGCCCCGAGCCAGAAATCATTATATTAGATGATGATGATTTTGATATGTAACACCCTATAATGATATCATGTCACGGTCACATGTAAACGTTCACACGTCTACATACACTCACACATTCACACAAAACGATTTTAAGCATTCAGGTGCATTTTAAAACATTTAAAAAAGTATAATTTCGCGCGCGGAATCTATTGTACCGACCATAGCTTATTGCCGTTAAATGAAATTCCGCGCCAGTTTTTTATGATGAAATTCGTTATAACTAGGAATTGTGAACGAATCTCCGTACGCTGTTCCAAATCTGAATAGCCGAAGTATTTTTCTGTAATTAGCTAAAAGACTTTGTCGATAGGCTCAACATTGGGCCCTGTAGAGGCCCAAACACATTTGGAATAGTTTCATTTCTACTCGACTCAAATCAATCTGCTTTGACTTAAAATACTCGTTACGAAAATCTCTAATAGAACGTGAAATTTGAATTTTGTAAAAAATTTCTAACTTCAAAAAATTTGAATTTTTCGGTGGTCCAAAATTTTCAAAGTGGCGCCAAAGTTATGTCTTTGAAATAAAATGCTTGAATTTCAGATATTAGGTGCAGAATAAGAAAATTTTTTGAATCAATTTAGTTTCAGATCGATGACGTAGGTATTTCGTCTGAAATCCGTAAAATACGGGTTTTTCAAAATGGCCGATTTTGGCACCAAAAAATGAGGTAGGTTAAAATACCAGGTACCGAAAGAAGGGAAATGAAAATACTTTCTCTCCGCCAAAACAAAATATGAAAAAGATTAAAACTCTTTAACATATACTCTATTTTTCGATGTGATAAAAAACACACTAAATAAGCCCCCACGACTTCGAATCGACTTCGAACCAGAGCCAAAAAGTGCGTATTAATTTGTCCAAAAACTTTTGGTCAAACATTTTTCCATACAACCTATAGTATTGTCTCAAACCGCAAAAAATCGAAAAATGGCCATTTTTGGGTCCAAAAAATGGTCGTAGTTTTTCGAGGACAGGATTAATCCGAATTTGAACTACACCATCGTGTTCAGCGTGTCAAAATACATAAGAATAGACAAAAACTGGACCTCGCGGAAATTCGGACCAAAATCGTCGATTTTCCTCCTTAAATGCCTGGACTAATACTAGAGCTTTCATTCTGATATCTAATGATCCTAGACCTATTCATATTTTTTTGCAACGATTGTGTTCAACCGCTAAAACTGTGCTCTCATCAGTATATAATATGTCACGACTGTTCGTGTACCTTGTACTGCTGTTCAATATTCCACTTTCTGCATTGAGAGCTCAGAGACCATTCATGTTCCGGAATAACGAATATTTCCCTATTTAATTGAAACCTACTTTAGTTAAACTATGGGAATGAATATCTACCAATAAAACCAAATATTACCTCTTCTATTCTCTTTTTGAACGTTTCAAATTTTCCGAACACGAACATTTCAGAACATCCAAATGGCTTTTCTCCACATTTTTCCATTTCTTCTTGAGTATGTTTGAAACATTGGTAGTATTTGAGATAAAGGTCCAAACACATCTGGAATCATTGATAAATCACCAAAATTATGAGGAAGATAGCAATATTGCATATTCATTCAATCATTATGAAGATCGAATGAATTCTTTCATCAATTCATTTACTTTCGATTGGAAGAATTCCAAAATTTTAATTTTTTGATTATCTTTGTTTATTTACAATCTACTAGTAAACAACAAGTAAATAGTTTTTCAATGAATCAATGTCTTGTAGTTGATTCTCATTGTGGGTTTTCTATTACTATGATTAATTTTGAAATTAATGTAGTAATTAAAAAATACTCAGAATCTGGTGGTCACTTACAAGCTTTTCTCCATGGGATCGTTTACAAGAATATCATGATGATGTTGTGTAAAATATATGAAGACATTTCATTTTCGGCTACCCGCCTGAAATTTGGTATGTATTTATTTATCGAGAATTTTAAAAAAAGATCGAGAATAGGTATTTTTAAAATATTTCTGCCCCATCTTGAATTTTATTGTGGCCGACTAGTTTCTTCCAAATAACTGAATTAATTATCCATACTTTCACTTTAATCTCGTTAAAAAATATAAATTGACCAAGTAATGGCAATTTGGAGTTTGAGATTTGATTTGCACTAACCCGAACTCTTAGTGATGTTTATGTTCCGAATAATTCGAGCGTCTTTTGTAACTTTGCTCACCTTTATCTTATCCAAAACTTCTTTTTTCGGTTGATTCCAAATTGTCTTCGTTCCATTACAGTTGAGATATTTACGACAGACGTTAATCAATTGATTCGATACTTTCACTAAGATTGCAGTTACGTTGCCGCTAGAATTGAAGTATCTAGATGTATTGAATATCATCCTCACAGCATTGAGCAGAGGTGGGAGATGACCTGGCATTTCGGTTGGGTCACATCTGTATAGGGGTTCCCAAAATTTTTCAAATGCATACAAATATTTCACATTGTCAGCACATTCGTTCCTTGCTTCTATAACTGCTTTGAAGTGCTTCTTCCAAACCTGTATGGAATATGGAAAGCATGTTCATCATTCATTAATACATATTGCTATATATATTGTTAGAAATAAACTGACTACTCGATGTTTATTTATTTTCTGTGGACCGCCGCCGGTCGCCTGAAGTGAGATTCGACATCATTGCATTGTGCGTAGGGAGCTATACCATGACTTTCATTCAGCTGCGGAATTCACGTTCGTTCAGGCTCTCGGATTACACGCCGTTTATGAATATTTGTATGAATTTATATTACTCGTTAAAATTATAAGTATTTTTGTGTATCTCGGTGTTTGTTTTCAAACAATATATATACCATCTATATTTTCTTTGCCGTTGTATTCACTTATTTAGTTTATTTTTCTTAGGCGTAGCGGCTAATTAATATACATTATGCCTATGTTATTTTCAGTTTGTTTTACATTTTTACAAGTGTCAATTCCTTTCACCATAAGTAACAATTCACTATCGAAATAGAAAATAACAGAGAAATCAATTTTTTAGGTTCAACTTTAGTAAGAAAATCAAATGATAACAAAATTCTAACAAAATGGTATACCAAACGTACTTGGTCAGGAAGGTATAATTTCAATTCTAATATACCTAAAAGATATAAGAAAAATGTTATTATAAATCTGATAGATAGAGCTATTCGACTAAATTCTCCTGAATTAAGAAATACGTCTATTACAAAAACAAAAGAAACTTTAATAAAAAATGGTTATCCCATTGATTTAGTCAATTCAATAACTAAGAACAAAATTCATAAATTCTATAACTCATCTGGTGAAATCAATACCAATAATGAGAAATCCAATGATAAGCATTACATATCACTACCATATATTATTGGACTTTAAGAAAAAATTTCGTGAAACCTTATGACCTACATATATGTCATGAGAGCTATTTAAATCAGGAAAGTCTCTTTACAAAACTAAAAAGCAGCGTACCTTTCAGAAAGATAACCCATACTGTTCATTCCATCCCTTGCAAAGATTGTGAAAAGGTATACATTGGCCAATCTTCACAATACCTCGAAAAAAGATTGAATGGACACAAATATACCAAAAATTCATCACCTGCGCTCAATAAACATGTAAAAGACACTAACCATACATTCGACTACAACAATACAAAAATTTCAAATATTGAAAAGAACGACAACAAACATTTGATATTAGAATGCATTCAAATTGAAAAGAACAATTGTGTAAATGACAAAATAGATTCCAATCTTTCGAAACTTTACAATAATCTAATTCAAACTCAACAAAATTCTATTAGTTTGAAGTACCACTTTCCATTTGTCTATTTGAAATTCAACCTAAAAAAACAGATAACGTATTATTTAACTATGACAATATAAGTAACAATTTTGAGGTTAAATTTCATAGAATTATCTTAAACTTGATTAGTTGTTTATGATGTGAAGTGTTTATCATAGGATAACCAATTCATTCAATAATCATGGATATTTAGAATTGTATAATCTTAAAATGTCTTATGTTTAACTGAATTCAATCCATTTCCAATTGTAATTAGCCATACATTACTCTTTCACACACAACCGATCCAATGTTTTCTGCAGTTTTAATTGGATCTTAAAACACAAGTCGGCTGCAGACGCATTTCATTAATCGAAATCATGTATTTTTTTCTAAATTATATGGAAACACTAATTCACAATTTTGATAAAGACAATAAAGATTGTCGGAACGTCAAAAAGAATTTTTATTTCATTTTCAGTATATCTACGAACCAATATACCAAGAAAACATACAAATATATATATATATATATATATATATATATATATATATATATATATATATATATATATATATATATATGTATCGATACATATATATATATATATATATATATATATATAACTTAAGAGATATAGAATTAAATTTTCTGAATTATGAAGATAACTTAGATAATTTAACATAGGATTATAAAGATGAATAAACGTAAAAGATTGAACCATAGGCGGGATTCGAACCCACATTTCTGGATTTCTAGTCCAGGGTGTTTACCAATTACACCACTTCGGTCCTGTTAGATTTTTATATTTTTGTAAATATAAACCTCTGAAAGGATAGTAGATCATTGATGAACACAATGCGATTCGATGCCCTACCATAGATCAACTATTCACGCACATTCATCTGAAGTTCAGTCGTTTTTTGAAGTAAGGATTGTAGGTTAGTACTGCTATGGTTGGCAGTTACTTGACAGTTCTTATTCAAATGACAGCATCCCGGTTCTTATATATTTCAATAGAACTGACTGAGAATTGTTCTGGTTAATTATAAACAAGTTTAAAGTTTCTTTGCCTAATTGGCCACTATCGTGTATGTAACTTAAGAGATATAGAATTAAATTTTCTGAATTATGAAGATAACTTAGATAATTTAACATAGGATTATAAAGATGAATAAACGTAAAAGATTGAACCATAGGCGGGATTCGAACCCACATTTCTGGATTTCTAGTCCAGGGTGTTTACCAATTACACCACTTCGGTCCTGTTAGATTTTTATATTTTTGTAAATATAAACCTCTGAAAGGATAGTAGATCATTGATGAACACAATGCGATTCGATGCCCTACCATAGATCAACTATTCACGCACATTCATCTGAAGTTCAGTCGTTTTTTGAAGTAAGGATTGTAGGTTAGTACTGCTATGGTTGGCAGTTACTTGACAGTTCTTATTCAAATGACAGCATCCCGGTTCTTATATATTTCAATAGAACTGACTGAGAATTGTTCTGGTTAATTATAAACAAGTTTAAAGTTTCTTTGCCTAATTGGCCACTATCGTGTATGTAACTTAAGAGATATAGAATTAAATTTTCTGAATTATGAAGATAACTTATTATTATTATTCATCTTTATAATCCTATGTTAAATTATCTAAGTTATCTTCATAATTCAGAAAATTTAATTCTATATCTCTTAAGTTACATACACGATAGTGGCCAATTAGGCAAAGAAACTTTAAACTTGTTTATAATTAACCAGAACAATTCTCAGTCAGTTCTATTGAAATATATAAGAACCGGGATGCTGTCATTTGAATAAGAACTGTCAAGTAACTGCCAACCATAGCAGTACTAACCTACAATCCTTACTTCAAAAAACGACTGAACTTCAGATGAATGTGCGTGAATAGTTGATCTATGGTAGGGCATCGAATCGCATTGTGTTCATCAATGATCTACTATCCTTTCAGAGGTTTATATTTACAAAAATATAAAAATCTAACAGGACCGAAGTGGTGTAATTGGTAAACACCCTGGACTAGAAATCCAGAAATGTGGGTTCGAATCCCGCCTATGGTTCAATCTTTTACGTTTATTCATCTTTATAATCCTATGTTAAATTATCTAAGTTATCTTCATAATTCAGAAAATTTAATTCTATATCTCTTAAGTTACATACACGATAGTGGCCAATTAGGCAAAGAAACTTTAAACTTGTTTATATATATATATATATATATATATATATATATTCTTTTGTTGATATTCTTGAACCATTTGTAATATTTGTTTGTTTTCTTGGTATATTGGTTCGTATATATACTGATAATGGAATAAAAAGTCTGTTTTGACGTTTCGACAACGTTTATTGCCTTTATCAAAATTGTTAATCGAATTAGTGTTTCCATGTAATTTAGAAAAGAATAGATGATTTCGATTAATGAAATGCGTCTGCAGCCGACTTGTGTTTTAAGATCCAATTAAAACTGCAGAAAACATTGGATCGGTTGTGTGTGAAAGAGTAATGTATGGCTAACTACAATTTGAAATAGATTGAATTTGATTGAATACAAGACATTCCAATATTGTACAATCATAAATATCTATGAATTATTGTATGAATTAGTTACTCTATGATAAGTATTTCTATCATAACTATTCAAGTTTAAGATAATTCTATGGAATTTAACCTCAAAATTGTTACTCTATATTCTGCAGTTTTAATTGGATCTTAAAACACAAGTCGGCTGCAGACGCATTTCATTAATCGAAATCATCTATTCTTTTCTAAATTACATGGAAACACTAATTCAATTAACAATTTTGATAAAGGCAATAAACGTTGTCGAAACGTCAAAACAGAATTTTTATTTCATTATCAGTATATATACGAACCAATATACCAAGAAAACATACAAATATATATATATATATAATCCTATGTTAAATTATCTAAGTTATCTTCATAATTCAGAAAATTTAATTCTATATCTCTTAAGTTATATATATATATATATATATATATATATATATATATATATATATATATATATATATATATATGTATATATATCCCTCCATCAATGCTGCGTCTCTATATTAGCAATTTACATCTAATGCTGCGTCCAACGTAATATTGCATCCGTATACTGGACGCAGTAGTGCTTTCCATTATAACTGGTTCCCCATCATCATGCCAACAATGTGGTTATCATTTTCTGTTGAACTATATAATGAACAACCCACACCCTTTGATTTGTTACTCTCACTATAGTCATTAAATTACTATCCACATATATCTATGTCGAACATAGACGCAACATCGATATCGATTTGAAAGAAATGAATATTATTAGTACGGCACAAATAGAACTAGAGGCGCTGAATAATATACGGTTCGTATATTTATCTTTTATATCACTGTGAATCCTGTATCTATAGATTTGGCAATGTTGTAAATCGAATATCATGAGGTTCCTACGACGTCAGTTGAGACAGTATGAATGCCAAGAGTTGATATTTCTTTTATGCAACGGCGGCATGAAAGATATACCGGCTCTCCGCACTTATACTATCTCAACTTCTTCCTTATAAAAACTAACGAAATAACAATATTTTTTGAATAATCACATAATGAATGTTTCAATGGTGGAAGCCATTACTCTATGATAATCTAGCATATTGATATCAAAAAATTAAACAATTTCACTTTGTTTCTTATCACATATATTATAGAAACAAATACTAATGTATGAAAATATGAAAAATCTTGGCTATTTATGGTACAATATAAGACACAGGTGGGGTTCCGGTTGGGGGAATATATTGCTACAATGTAGAATAGTATAATCGAAATTGGACAATGAGGTACAGCTGATATTGTGATAAGGAAATTTTAATGCGGAGGTATATTAGGAAACCACAAAAGGATTATGTGAAATTTTACGTTATCAAGACCTCAAACAGGATTCAGTAGTACACGTCTAGTTGATCGTTCAAAATTTTTTGGAAATTTCTATTGATACTGGTATGTTCAATTTAAAACTTCTACTCTGGTTAGGTAAAATTTTAATTTCATCTAAATTTGAAAAAGTGTGCCCTGTTTCTAAAATATGCTTAGAGAAAGATGAATCCGTTTCATTAACTTCAAAAGATCGAAAATGTTCATTATATCTAATTTCTATGTTACGACTAGATCTACCGATGTAAAAGTTATCACTTACTGAACTAGTTAATTTGTATACTCCAGGGTTATTAAACTCATTTGTTTTATCTTCAGCATTAAACAAAAAATTGGACAACTTATTTTGAAGTTAGAAGCTCACTTTTAGATTACATTTCGATAAAATGGTAAAATGTCTGCAATTCTTTCACTTACGATACCAAAATATGTGAGGTGAACTTGTTTTGATGAAGAATCAGTATTCTTTGTGAAAGGATAGATATTTGAGTAAGTCAATTTATGCTTCTTTCTGTAAATTGATGTCTCCTGAAAACCTCAATGAAGAATTGGATATAATCAAGGTTATGGTTTTCAACCTCAAATTATAACCAAATTAATTGACAAAAAAAAACAGAAATTAATTTACTCAATCATCAAAACACGTTTAGTGAATCTGGAGTAAATAAATTAACCGGTTCAGAGTGTGATAACTTTTACATCGGTAGACCCAGTCGTTATATAGAAATTAGATATAAGGAACATTCTCGATCTTCAAGAGTTGATAACATAGATTCATTTTTCTGTGACAATATTTTAGGAACAGGGCACATTTTTTCAAATTTAGATGAAGTTTGAATTTTACATAACTAGAGTAGAGGCTTTCAATTGAACACACTAGAATAAATAGAAATATATGCTAAAAATAATGAGAATGAAATGTTAAATGATCAACTGGACGTGTAACACAGCATTCTATTTGATGGTTTGATAACGCACAATTTCCCAAGATCCTCTTGTGCCCTTCAGGTACACCTCCACATCAGAATTTCCTTGTCACAATAAGATCTATCCTGGAGATGATTCACATAAAACGGGATTCCAATTCTGTGAACCATGGGAATGATATTCAGGGATTGAGTCAGATTTATACTAACTTGATTAATTAAAACTCTTGCAAATTCCTACATGCGTCTTTATAATGTTAAAAGTACATTTTAGGAAGAACGCTTAAAGTAAATTCCAATGCAGGTCTAAAACATTTTCAAGTACGTCATAAATCTACATTTGGTTCGAGTAAATATCAACAAATAGCTTCGAACTTCAGTTGCTTTGAGACCATAGCAATATGCGTTTGTATATTATGATAATTTTACTGAACAGTGGATTCTTGTTACAAAAAAATTATACTTTAATATTAACGATACTATTTTCGATTATTCGTGGTTGAGTTCGTTTCGACGGCGTGGGCTTTTTGATTGAAAATTGTGCGATATGGACGCTTGTGCTAATTAGTTTAATTAACCCCTTTTTACATAATAAGTCTTCTGATGAAGGTCGTGAGACCGAAACGTACGTAAAGACGAAAATTTAAAACAGAGTGTTATTGTGACCTATTTCCCGAGAATTTTTATATATAATTCATACTGGGTCAAGAATCTTTATATTATTAACTTTACCTCATTATCCAATTTCAATTATACTATTCGTACCATATGGTTCCAACTTAGTGGGACATATTGTATATAAAATTCTAGGGAAATAGGTCACACTAACACATTTGCTTATTATTTTCGTCTTTACGTACGTTTCGGTCTCACGACCATCATGACACCGAAACTTACGTTGAGGCGAAAATAATAAGCATATGTGTTAGTGTGACCTATTTCCCGAGAATTTTATATACAATATGTCTCACTAAGTTGGAACCATATGGAAAACTTTTTTATTATTAATTTTAGGAAAAAAAGTTCAAATATGCAATTAAATTCATTTACATTTAAAAAAATATTTTTTCTTTTTTGTCTACAATATCAATGCAAATTTAACTGTAGTTACATGTAATCTAGGATGCACTGACATACAAATGTTTTGTTGATGGCAAGAAATGTTCGACAGTGAGTTTCAAAACGCGTTAGAATTTAGGACACAAAAATGGTAGAGTTAACAACTTGTGAAGAGAAAATAGAAATTGTTTTGATTGTGGGAAGAAATTATGAAACACATAGAGAAGCAGCTATTATTTTCAATGATAAACAATAAAAATATTAGTCATTCAACTCTTACGAAAATAGTAAATGAATTTAAGATTACTGGAAGTATTGAAGATAATTTCAATGGAAAATGCCAAAAGCTGGTTGCCGATGAGAATACGCAGTTCGAAGTGATGCTATCACTGTGGTAGAGAACTGTCATTACGCAAAAGGAAATCGTTGATGGAACAAAATGTAAGTGAAGATACAGTGGCAAGAATTTTAAAACTAAATAAATATGAACTATTCAAACCAAAAATCATTCACACATTGAAAGAAAGGGATTATGATAGGCGCTTCGATTTTTGCTGTCTCATCCAAGGAGAGTAAGAAGATGACCCTTTTTTCATAAGGCATATATTTTTTTCCGATGATGCATAATTTTCATGAAATGAAACTGTCTCGTCATAACATTATCCCTGGTGGTCTCAAAATAATCCAAATTTTGCAATAAAATCTCATGACCAATATTCATTTAAGACGAACGTGTGGTGTGGCATTTATAGGAATAAGCTATGAATGCCGAACGTTACTTAAGAACTCACATCTATGACTTCATGGACGAACTACCCTTACAAGAAAGTCAATTGGTTTCAATAAGAGGGTGCCACATACCATGGTACATTGAATGTTAGGGAATATCTTGAATATATGTTCCATGGAAAAGTTATTCACAGATATTTCGATCTTTTTGAACTGCTAGATCGCCCGACTCAACCCCCCTTGAATTCTTCTCATGGAGTTACTTGATGAAAGAAGTTTACAGGAAAGAGTCGTTTCAAGATGTTAACTATTTGGAGAGATTAATTTTAGAAACATGCCTATAAATTTCTCCACAAATGCTGAGGAATGTATTACGTGAATTTACTAACAGAATGATTGGATGTATTGAACGAAGGATAGATATGTCGAGGGATTAGTGGAATGAGTGAAAAATTAATTTCTATTTATTTCTAGTATTAGATATCATGTGTTCCATAGTCACAAGAGATAAATGTTCATTCAAAATAAAAAGGTAAGTAACAAATAACAAAACCCAAATTTTCAATGTAAATTGATGTAATTGCATATTTGAACGTAGCTTTTAGTTCTGATCAACTTTCGTTCATTACAATTTTCGATATTGTCAAATATAAAGGTACTTTACTCTTGAGTAAAATTCATATTTTTTGACGACTGAAAAAATGTAATATCTGATGACATTATTTTAGATTTTAGAACATGCAGAACTCTTTACGAAGAATAACTATTTTCCTAAAATTAATAATATGAAAGTTTTCGAATATGGTTCCAACTTAGTGAGATAAATTGTACAATTCATACCTGGTTCAAGAATCATTATTAGTTCCTACAATCATATACCTACATGATTTGTTCAATAAACTATGGAACAATTTGGATAAACTTCAATGTAACAAAGAGTATAATGAAACGTTTTCCATTATGGGTTTCTGAATCATTTCCAATATATTTTCTTTTCCTACAATCATAATACCTACATACCTCCATTAGCGAAGTCTGAGAAGGTAGCTGGATGGAAGTTATATCGTATATCTGATATACGATTTCGTGTGCTTTATCAAATGAGTACGACAAATTAGTGTTCTGTAGAAATGGACAATAATAGATTCAGAAATATTGTTTGTTGAGAAACGTCATTCAATTGCTGATGAACTAATACGTTTGCCTAACATTCCGAGTCGCTATTGTGGGTCTACCGGCCCGCGGCATCGGCGGATACTCAAGTCAAAGAGAAACAACGAGTACGCCGGCGTAGCTATGATACAGCACGCGTGCGTATTAACCAGGCAAGCAAAATGCAAACGTTAGGGAACAGTTGAAAACGTATTTATTTACTACTTATTTGTTGGTGGAGACGTGAATCACGCGCATTCGCAAACGTTTGCTAGCGTTCTGATAGATTTGTACATCAAATGAATGTATATCAAATAATGTTTGTGCTCGTTCGATGTTCTATGCATTTTCTGTGGAGACTGGAGATATACGAGCGATTGTGCATACGAGAATCGTTCGAATAGATCTTTGAAAATCATAGAATAATAATTCGGAGTGGGTGAAGCTATTGACAATCTAACTTCCCTAGCACTACAGTTTCGGTAATTTGCATCTCGTGCAGGTATCCCTGAACTTGATATTAGGTATCATGTGTTCCATAGTCACAAGAGATAAATGTACTTTACTCTTGAGTAAAATTCATATTTTTTGACGACTGAAAAAATGTAATATCTGATGACATTATTTAAGAATTTAGAACATGCAGAACTTTTTACGAAGAATAACTATTTTCCTAAAATTAATGATATGAAAGTTTTCGAATATGGTTCCAACTTAGTGAAATAAATTGTATAATTCATACCTGGTTCAATAATCATCATTAGTTCCTACAATCATCCTACAATCATATACCTACATGATTTGTTTAATAAACTATGGAGCAATTTGGATAAACTTCAATGTAACAAAAAGTATAATAAAACGTCTTCCATTATGGGTTTCTGAATCATTTCCAATATATTTTCTTTTCCTACAATCATAATACCTACATACCTCCATTAGCGCAGTCTGAGAAGGTAGCTGGATGAAAGTTATATGCTTTATTTAATATTCTGATATACGATTTCGTGTGCTTTATAAAATGAGTACGACAAATCAGTGTTCTGTAGAAATGGACAATGATAGATTCAGACATACTGTTTGTTGAGAAATTTCATTCAATTGCTGATGAACTAATACGTTTGCCTAACATTCCGAGTCGCTATTGTGGGTCTACCGGCCGGCGGCTTCGGCGGATACTCAAGTCAAAGAGAAACAACGAGTACGCCGGCGTAGCTATGATACAGCACGCGTGCGTATTAACCAGGCGCGCAAAATGCAAACGTTAGGGAACAGTTGAAAACGTATTTATTTACTAAAAAAATCGATGGTGGAAGCCGTTACTTTATGGTAATTTATCATTTTGATTTTATGAAAGAATAACTACTTTGTTTTTATACCACTTTTATCAATAATAACGTTAAAACGTAACTATAGTTTCAACACCGAAGTGCCATTATCAAACAATTAGAAAATTATGAAGAAATCAATGAAACAGTTCAAGTATAAATAGAGTAGAGTAAAGTAGGGTTGAGATTAAGGGGTCAATGGAAATTCCAAAAGCAGGTAGATCCTAGGAAAGTACAGTATTACATAGTAAACATAGCAACAATTTGTGAATTAGTGAGATTATAATTTAATATTCTAAGAATTATTTTAAGAGCGGTTTGAAAGACACATGAAAAGATCACTTTGATCACACTGGACATTGAGGATATTTTTATTAGAGTTTTTGACACCTTTATATATCTCTATTGATTCTAATATATTCAATTTAAAACCTCTGGTTTGGTTATGTAGAATGCTTATTAGACTATCTAAATTAGGGAAATTATGACCAGTTTGTAAAAAATGATTAGCAAAGGTTGAATCAGTTTTGTTGAGTCTAAACGAACGAAAATGTTCTTCGTATCTTAATTTGAAATTACAAGTTCTACCTATATAAAAGTCATCACAGTCTGGGCAAATCATCTTATAAACTCCAGGTTTTCTATATTCATTGATTTTGTCTTTGGCGTTGTATATAAGATGGCAAAGTTTATTTTGAGGTTTGAACCGATTTAAAAATTATGGCGTGATAAAATGTTAGCAATATGTTCGCTTACTGTACCAAAATATGTCAAAGAGATGAATTTAGTGGATACATCTATGTGTTTTATACGCGGATAAATTTTATAGAAAGTTAATTGTTGTTGTTGTTGGTTTAAAAACCAAGACGAAATCCACAGCAGCAGATAACGTGTTGGAAAAAGCGAGGATCATCTGGCTTAAAGAAGAAAACAAAAATCTCTATAGAAAACGTTCAGTGATTTCACATTACTTAAAGGTATTACACTCTGAATTATCTTATAAACTCCATCCTGTTGAATTCGATTTATTTTTTGCTTATGTTAAAGATTGCGTTAGTAAATTCATTCACACTAAATATCTCACACAGTCAAAAAAGTTGAATAATCTTCTAAAATGTAAACCGATCAATAATCACCGCCAAGAAATAACAAATTTCAAATTTAGTGAGAGAGTTATTAATTACTCCAAAATCATATTCTCAAAAGAAGAACTTTGTTCACTCAATAAGAGACCAAAGTATTCTCCACATATTCAAAGTAACACTTTTCTAGAAACTAGTATTGCTGAGGTAGAATTAGCCTTAAAAAATACTAACGCGAATAATTCTAAATTAACAAAATTGGAAATAGGAAAATCACTTTCATCAACTAAAAAACAATACGATCATGCAGATACATCTAAAATCAAATCAATTAATCAAAAACTGAAAGAAAACAATTTAACCCTTACAAAGGCAGATAAATCGAATGCAATAATAATAATCCCTAAACAAGATTATGAGGATAAAATGTCAGTATTCATCCAAGCGGAATTAAACGAAATACGTAAAGATCCAACTAATCTTTTTCAATTAAGAACAAAACAATTCCTACAAAATAGTGAAATTTTATTTGACAGTGGTTTCGAAAAATATAAATTCATTAATAGCAATCCTTGCTCACCTAAACTATACGGACTTATTAAAAATCATAAAGAAAATGCCCTCATACGACCTGTAGTGTCTTACATCAATAGTCCAATAAGGGACCTTGCAATCAAATTAAAAACTCTCTCAAATTGTCCGAATTAGTCAAAACACACCATATACCAACCAATGGTTTTTTAGTTTCCTTTGATGTTTCAAACATGTTTTCAAATATTCCAACTTCAGAATGTAAGTCTCTAATTAGAAGCATTTTAGATAGATCACATATTAACCCCTTAATTCAAAATGAAATAGAACTCTTTTTTGACCTATGCTTGAGTCAAAACTATTGTCAATTTAATAATAAATTTTATGTACAGAATTCAGGTCTCGCTATGGGTAACCCATTGAGTCCACTATTAGCAGACATTTTTATGTCTGATCTGGAGGACTAAATTATGAACTGCACATTAGCAAAAAACCATATTCAATTTTGGTATAGATACGTAGATGATGTACTTGACTCCTTCAAAGGCACATCGAGACAATTAAATTCCTTTCTTTCACTTATTAACCAACTTCACCCAAAAATTGAATTCACGTTAGAAACAGAAAAAGATAGAACAATAAACTTTTTGGATTTAACACTAATACGTGACCATAATAAAATAAACTTCAATATCTACAGGAAACTCACTTGTACAGACATCACTATTCCGAACTCATCGTTTAGCCCTCGAGCCATAAATTAGAAGCATATCACTCAATGATCCATAGATCATTTTCGATACCATTGTCAATAGAACACCTTACTATTGAGTTGAACATGATCAAACGAATAGCCATCAATAATGGTTTTCCGGTAGATCAAATAATTAAACTAATAAATCGCAAACAACAACAATTAACTTTCTATAAAATTTATCCGCGTATAAAACACATAGATGTATCCACTAAATTCATCTCTTTGACATATTTTGGTACAGTAAGCGAACATATTGCTAACATTTTATCAAGCCATAATTTTAAAATCAGTTTCGAACCTCAAAATAAACTTTGCCATCTTATATACAACGCCAAAAACAAATTCAATAAATATAGAAAACCTGGAGTTTATAAAATGATTTGCCCAGACTGTGATGACTTTTATATAGGTAGAACTTGTCGTAATTTCAAATTAAGATACGAAGAACATTTTCGCTCGTTTAGACTCAACAAAACTGATTCAACCTCTGCTAATCATTTTTTACAAACTGGTCATAATTTCCATAATTTAGATAGTCTAAGCTTTCTACATAACCAAACCGGAGGTTTTAAATTGAATAAATTAGAATCAATAGAGATTTATAAAGGTGTCTAAAACTCTAATAAAAATATCCTCAATGATCAGTTAGACCTATATCAAAGTGATCTTTTCATGTGTCTTTCAAACAGCTCTTAAAATAATTCTCAGAATATCAAATTATAATCTCACTAATTCACACATTGTTGCTATGTTTACTATGTAATACTGTACTTTACTAGGATCTACCCGCTTTTGGAATTTCCATTGACCCCTTAATCTCAACCCTACTTTACTCTACTCTATTTATACTTGAACTGTTTCATTGATTTCATCATAATTTTCTAATTGTTTGATAATGGCACTTCGGTGTTAAACTATAGTTACGTTTTCACATTATTATTAATAAAAGTGGTATAAAAACAAAGTAGTTATTCTTTCATATAATCAAAATATTTATTAACTACTTATTTGTTGGTGGAGACGTGAATCACGCACGCGCATTCACAAACGTTCGCTAGCGTTCTGACCGATGTCGGTACATTTGTACATCAAAGGAATGTATATCAAACAATGTTTTTGCTCGTTCGATGTTCTATGCATTTCCTGTGGAGACTGGAGATATACAAGCGATTGTGCATACGAGAATCGTTCGAACACATCTTTGAAAATCATAGAATAATAATTCGGAGTGGGTGAAGCTATTGTCAATCTAACTTCCCTAGGACTACAGTTTCGGTAATTTGCATCTCGTGCAGGTATCCCTGAACTGATTAGCGATCTTGGAAATTCAAATTCTTAAGGTGACATACGACAAGTTTTCCAACAAACCTATCTTTTCTGAAACCAGCTAGCAGTGGCATTGGATCTCTAGTTGTTATAATGCGTGACATCCAAAATCTATGTTTTCTCTCCCTTTTTTTAATATTCTCATATACAGTCAAAACAGGCCATATAAGATACAAACATTGAGTTTTTTCTTGAGTTCTCGAAGCCACTTCGAATATAAACTATTTTCTACTCGGATCAATGACAATTATGTTTGCAAACATACTCTTCGTTCGAAATATACATCTGCAATCAAACGTTTGTTGATACTAATTTTTGGTGGATATGTATCTAAGGTGAAGTCTCCGAATGCTCTCAACCGACGGTAGCCGTTTAAAACGATATAAGGTACTCAAAGACCGAATGCCGGCAGGCAATATATTTTGAATTTTGATGCTTAATGACCTGAGCAAATTCTGTTCCCCATTCGACACCTACAAAAAAGATGTACATCCCACCTATTTGATCGGAAAAAGTCTGGAATGAAAACATTATTTGAGTTTGTTCAAAATGTAAATGTGTGAATGGGGTTTCTGGTCTGAACTTATGTAGCTATTTAGGTAAACTGGTGTCTTTATTTGTTGATCTATTATATCACAAATGAATACTACATGAATACTACTGGAGGAAAATTCCAAAATAAGAGATAATACATGTTTCTCCACACAGTGGCTTCTTCAGGTAAACAATGGTAAGAACATGTCCTTTTTTCTTTAATTTTTTCAACAAAAGTTCATTTTGGAATTTTTCTTCAGTATAGTATTCTTCTTTGATACTTTCTAGAGACGTCTTTTTCTTAGCAACGAAATGCGTTCAGATCGTCAATAACAGAACAAAAAAACGTTCAATACGAATATTTTCAATGAATTGTCTTTTAGAGATAAAAAATCGGGTACAGCTTCTTGGTTAAGAAATATAATCATTTTAATAATAGTTATATTTAAAACTATACATCAATATAGAATATTATCTATTATACAGACTGAATTCTCATCAAACAGAAACACATCCGTCACGCTAGACAATCTATTGAATACAAATGAAATCTCCTCAAGACGACAGGCAAGTCCCAAGCCTCTAGCGCCTACTATACAGAATGTTCAATTTGTAAAATTGTTATTACGTTCGAGAACACAAAATGCGATGTTCAATTCTATTTTTGATTTCACCATTGTAATAAGCGAAAAAAAAACCTATGTCTGCTAATTTGACCGAAGTCGGAGCTGTGACAGTAAAGAAATCAAGAATGGTGGTTTGGCTGAATACATAACACAAAACCTTTATCATCTCCAAGCGCCAATCTTTGGTTAGTAGATTATGTGAAGTTTATTTTTATATAGAATGTAATAACAGAAATGTCAAACAACCTTATGTTAATGAAGATTTGATTATCATGAACAAATCAGATCAGATTAAAAAATACAATATTTGATGTTAACGTCACTTTGCATACAACGTCTTGCATATGTGTCTTCAATAATAATAACATACAAACGAACATACTAAACCAACATGGGAAACCGTTTTTAGCAAAACTTTTACTTAGTAAATTTAATGCCAGAGAATAACAGAAAATTGTTCATTCTTAATAAATCTGACATAATACCTGTTTATATAATGTAATACTAACCACAAAATAAATAAATAAAATTGAAAACAAAGAGACACATATAGAATTAAATGTCCATGTTGTGAAAAAAATTATGTATGCCAAACAAAAAGAAATGTTTCCACTAGATATAAAGACCATTTTGTCACTTCAAAACCAGTATATTCTCGAATAATTTAAGAGCCCTCCATATGTACCGAAATGAAAATAAGTTGATGAATATTGACTTTACTATATACCACTAAGCCTCTACTAACATTAATTCGTTAACAGTTCACAGTAAAATTTGTCTCTACCTAAAGATAATACGTTCAAAGATTACTGAAGCAAAGACTGTTTCCTCCTCTTCTCCCCTATATTTCTGTAAATATAAATACCAGTAACAGTTTTGAATTTAGTTCATTAGTCTTAGTACACTGGGTGTCCAAAAATTCCTGAACGGCTGGATATTTGGAACATACGCTATGAAACGGCAAGCGAAAAAACAGGCAGTTGCTATATTAGAAAACGCTATCAAATAATACCAAAATTGACCATCAATCCCAACCCCGTGGTTGACGCGGCTGCCTATTTCAAAACCTTAAATAGGACTTTGCTGATTCGCATTCTCCGTTGGAAACTATGAAAGGTTTGTTTGAATTTTTTTGCAATTCTTGATAGGTGGCGCTGAAATTGCGAAGACTTGAATTTTTCGCTATTTCCGAGGAACATGCATCGAATTGATAACTGAAGCGACTAGTTAGGTACGCGATCGTATCCGAAGTGAGTAGATTAACTGGGCGCGTTCTCCACCAGGAAGTGACGTCATCGACTGGATGTTGCGCGTGCAACTTCGGATGTAACGTTACTAACCCGCGAAATTCAAACGTGTCCATAGAGCTTACGATGATCACCGAACTTCCGACCATAGAGGTCTGGGTCGTAGAATGTGAGGTTGGTTGTATGTGACGTCATCGATCCGCGAAATTCAAACGTGTCCATAGAGCTTACGATGATTATAGAACTTTCGACCATAGAGGTCTGGATGTGAGGTTAGTTGGATGTGACGTCATCGACCCGCCAAATTCAAACGTAGAGGTGTTTTGGTGATGTTTATCATGGCCGACGTTGGAAGCGAATGTCAGAAGAATAAACGTCAAAACCACAATATGACTGATGTTGTAGCTACATCGCCGCCATCTTCTGATGAACCGATGAACTATCATACTTAAATGTCAATGTCAGACCAGTTAACTTCAAACGACTACATCTATGAATGAACCGATCAACCGTCATGCATACCTGTCAACGTCAGAAATGTTAACGTTAAGGGACGACATCTATGAGGTCACAATTCAAAATAGGACTGATGTTATAGCTACATCACCGCCATCTCTTAATGAACCGATGAACTATCATAATTCAATGTCAATGTCAGAACAGTTAACTTCAAATGACTACATCTATGAATGAACCGATCAACCGTCATGCGTACCTGTCAACGTCAAAGGACGACATCTATGAGGTATCTTGTTAATGTTTTTGGGCGGGAAATTTATGAACCGATGAACTATCATAGCTGGATGTCAATGTCAGAACAGTTAACGTCAAAGGACGACATCTATGAGACTCCAATTCAAAATGTTACCGATGTTGTAGCCTATATCGCCATCAATCACTAAACCGATGAACTATCATAGCTGAATGTCAATGTCAGAACAGTTAACGTCAAAGGACGACATCTATGAGGTATTTTGTTAATCTTTTCGCGCGGGAAGTTCCATCTCAATT
Source organism: Endomychus coccineus (assembly GCA_958510875.1). Classification (NCBI taxonomy): domain Eukaryota; kingdom Metazoa; phylum Arthropoda; class Insecta; order Coleoptera; family Endomychidae; genus Endomychus; species Endomychus coccineus. Next base: position 106,041,239 of record OY294069.1, on the reverse strand, counting down.
AAGAAAAAACGATATATTAATGAACTATCATAGCTTGATGTCCATGTCAGAACCGCTAACGTCAAAGGACGACATCTATGAGGTGTTTTGCTGATGTTTGCGCGAGGAATTTCCAAAATTTGACTCATGTTGTAGCTATACTGTCATTTATTATTGAACCACACCGTAATTCCAAAAATAATGAGCTTTTAAAATAACCTACAAATTTCCTAAACGTTAAATGATTACTTACGTATATGAAATTATTACACCAGAAACCACATTGAGTATATGAGAACACGTGGAAGCAATTAATTTTGCATACACCTGCGACATCACATTCAGTTTATACGAGAATAATTGAATACAATGGATTCATTCATTAGGTCAACAAATAACAATAAGTGATATACTCTAGTCTAGACTTGCTAGTAAGCGAATTTAGTTGTCATTTCATTAATGCAATGTTTCAATCTTGTCTTATTAGTTTTACTACTTGAAATCATCATAAAAATTGTTAAGAAACATACAAATAAATACATATGATAATAATAAAGAGTTGTTTTATTGAATAATAGTAATAACATGTATTTAATGAATATATATACAGATATATTTAATTTGGTAGAATAATGTTCAGGAACCATTGCTGTAGATTATCCACGTGTTGAATTGTACACATATATTTTTTTCCATCATTACGGTGATTCATGCAGCTCATCCTATTTGAAGGTTCGAATTTTCCTGTTTCACATAGAGTATTATCAAAGTTACACACATCTACAATGTGTGGGAAAATATTCAGTTCTTGACACTTTCTCGTTAAAAAATCAGCTTTTTGATGACCTCTAACATAAATATAGTCTGCCTAACATAGAAGATTAGATTTTAGAATATTATCTATTTCGGTGTATTCTACATCTCCAGAAGAATATTTTATTCCATGTACGAGTCTCTCTACATAACATATAGATTTTCGATCTTGAGCATTCAACGATGCAAAGGGTATGCATGGTTTAAACAATGAATAATGTCGTTTAAATCCAATCTGAAAAGACATTTCTTTCGGATGGAACACATCGTCGACGAAGAAACCTTGAATGTCAACCAAAGCGATTCTCATGGTGTCACGTAATAAACTGATCGAATTTATGTTTAAATGAGACTCTTGATGATTTCGGTGAGGGGTGAGTATTCCATTAAACAATCGTGAATTATGATGCAATAAGCTTTCGTATTAGCGGGAAATCCTTTATCTGCTTCGATTTCCAGTCGCACGTCGACAGTAGCTGATTTCACGGCTTCTCCTTGCTTAGAACAACCGATTACGTACAAAGCGCGTGTTTTGAAACTGCTATAACCCAATATTGAATGTTTCACAGCAGAATTTGTGTAGCTGGAGTAGAATTCGGTGTAGTTGTGGTGGGCGAGAACGTAATCATTTTTGGCAAAGTCCAAGTTCATTCGTTCACTAGGGAAATATTCTACGTTTAGAGATAAGCGAATACTAGAAATGTGTACGTGATCGAATATCGTGAGATTAGCTTTCACATTGTTTCGCTTGTCTGTTTGGAAAAATACTATAACATAACGCGGTTTTTCAACTGCTGCACTAGTCTTGACAGCCCAAATTTCCCTTTTCGCGTCGGTCGTTATAGCAGGCAATTCATGTGATTCCCATTTTCTGAATGGAATTAGGATGGGTATATCACTTTTGATGGCTCGCAATAGCTTTTCTCTAATTATGTCGTTGGGAAAGATATATTTGACTCTCAACTCCATACTGTCAATCGAAAATTTAACTGTGGTAGCATCGTTTGCAATTATAACACAATCGTTATCGTTTCGAGCTCGCACCAATCGAATTGTTTGTCGCCCAAATGTAATCATAGAATAATCGTTGAAAATGTTGAATATATGCTTTAGTGGAATCAGTAAGCTGAAAGTTTTACTTTGATCTAAAACTACACTTTCTTCGGGGTAAGTCTAACCGGCAATAGACATATGCGTAGAATCAGTAGGAGTGTAGCAAGTGGATTCCCTTACAGCACTAACTATTCCAGGATCTCGAACAGTTTCGATGTCTCGCCCACTTTCGCTGTAAGAGCATGAGTCGAAAAGAAAGGCTCCATAATTAGGTACTATTGAGACATTCCCAGCTCCAGTTATTTATATTTTTCCTTTGATAGCCAATAGGGTATCTTTCATCGAAAAAAATGCATCCACTTGATTTATTCCAAACTCCACAATATCGCTGTTATTGAACGCCTTAACGAAAGGTGTGATCGATCTATATTCAGCTTTTCGTATCGACTCATCGAATTTTGGTTCTTGATAGATATCAAAAATTGATGAGACAACACTGTTGTTCAAATCCACATCGTTGATAGCATTGTTACCTATATACTTCCGCTTAGGCATTTCTTTCAAATTTAAGTCGAAACCCAAGAGATTGTAGAACTGATTGATTAGCTTTGGTGAGTACGTCACGCGGTTTTGGTGATTTGTTGAAGACTGATGAAGATGGGATGTGTGAAGTTCTTTTATTGTCTCCAACAACCAAACCCATTTCAGACTTCTTGTAAATGTAGATGGAGAATACTTTCTTCCCCGCGAAAATTAACCGGATTAGAGTGTTGATCCAAAGCGAGTATGGTGATGTTGGTAATCTCACCGATATTGGACACTGGTAAATATAGAGGATTTTTTGGTCGTTCCACAATTCTATAACCAGGATCGTCGGTTATTGGGAAGTCGTCAATCGTATGCGCAGGTCTGTCTCGATATAACGCTCCCACGGTGATGTTTGATTCGAAACGGATATTTGTAACTTTTATAATGTTCACAGGTAGATCGGAAACGTGCAATACACCTTTCCTTAATACTTTACGTGAAAACCCCAATATTTTAGCTAAACTATCATCCTTTTCGAACGATATATCGAGATGTGTACTGAATATTTCACACTTCAGGGTATTGTTATTGGGTTTCAGTGAGAATATATCTTCTTTTTGCTTCAGATTCCTTTTAATCAATTCTTCGATATCGGTTATTTCATAATTACCTGCGGGTATTGCGATTTCTTTCAAAGTTTTATTCTCGTAATAGTAGAATTTTTCGTTGTCGATATTCGGTATGGGATTGTAGGAAGTGAATCCCAACAATGCTAAATAATATTTTTTGTCTGGCCTCAGCACAATCGAAATCTGCGGTGTGAACGAGAATATATGGTTGGTGCTTGTTAACGTGAACAACTGAGACATGATACTAATAAAAATTTATTGAAACATCTCTATTTATATTTAAACATTAATAGATGGAATAAGTATGATTTCATAAAGTATGGGTCGTCTTTGCAAACTTCTTCTATCAACACTTGCTTCTCATGATGAGTCATTTCCTCGTTCTCCATGATGTGAGAAATCTGCTCAGATAAACATTGAGAACATAGTTTGCGTGGGGGTTGTGGACCATCGCAATCTTCATCGACATGTTCCTTACACTGCATATGACGGTAAAGGTATTCGAACATATGTTCCGGAACCTCATTCTGATTGAGAAACACCACATCCAAATGTTTTAGGATGTATACCATCGGTAGAAACATTAAATTCTTACGTGTAAGTTCGCTCGTAGGTTTATTGATAGCCTCGATCAAATTATCGTAAATAAAATTAATTATTGTTCTCAAACTACTTCCTCCTTCAGTTTCGCATATGTATTGTATTAATGCCGAAGCGAAATCCATGATGGTTGTTACTCGCTAAATGTTTAGGTAAGACTGAGAAATTTCAAACACAAATGTCCACATATTACTTGATTGTATTTCTGAAAAGGATCGTTGTTATAGGAAATCCGAACGTTCCCACCCAGATATCGAACGAGTTCCTTCGGTGGTTTTAAATTTCCAAACGAATCAAAATACTCTACATCGTTACCGTTTTTCTTGAATGCTACCCAATGAGTTCCTTTGTTTTTCACTGAATCTAAATTTGAAATGATGCGTTCTTGACACCACGGTTTTCTAGGTAGATTGTCTCGCATAAAGACACCTCGAAAATGTGGTATTTTCATTTTATTCGCGAAACGCACCAAATCCCGATCGTTCAGCGGTCTATCCTAGGGTAGCTTTATTGGAAGTTTTTTTGTTGCTTCTTCAAAAACAATCCCAGGCCTCCTTTAGCATTTCGTCTCAAATATAAACCTTTACCCAACGATTCCATAGCTTTGTTGTGACGTTGATCTTCTTCAAGCTTCTTTTTCGCATTCTTAGCATTTATTACTGCATTCGCTATGGTACTCGCACCTCCTGCAACCGATCCTAAGGCTCCTAGAGCTCCCAAGATGAGTAGTATTAGTGGGAGGAATCCTCCAGATTTTGGTAGTGGTATTACTCTTGGTACTCTGATACGCTTTTTACCTCCAGCTCGTTTAATCGCGATCCGTGCGGCTTTCAACGCGTTGATAGCGGACTTTCTCAAAGAAGAAGATGGCTCCATTGACTTTGCGATGATTCCAACGATATCTTTCCGGAAACAACATCCTCGTTGTCGCCTCCGTTTCTTGATACCCATATCTAGTTTTCGTTTAACCTTCATCCCACCGGTAATCAATAAACTAGAGAGTCTTTCACCTGCGCTAGCGTCTCTTGATTTAACTCGTTTCCAAGCAGCGTCCTCTAATATTTTATCGGCCTTATGACGTTCCTCCAGAGATTTGTTTTGTGAATAAGCTATATCGTGTTCGCGACAAGCGGAATCTAAAGGATTGATACCTTTATCACCGCGTGCAAGACGCTTTTCCAATTTAGTTCCAGGACCACAGAATTGATATGAAGGAATGTGTAATTCAAACGGGAGCTTGTTTATGAGTGTATTCAATAAACTTTCACCTTGATGAATCAACATTGTTAATGAGCATACGCTCTGGTGATTTTTCCTTTTATACGTTATCATTAAGTAGAAATGGTTCACACGATGAAGACCGTTCAACAAGAACAGACACTTCCAATCGAGAATTTAGATTTAAAAGTTAGAACTAATCGCGTTGGTAAACATGGTAAACTGTTACCAAACTCTTTTCGTGCTTTAATTTGTGGTCCGAGCGGATGCGGAAAAACAAACGTTATGTTATCGTTGTTATTCAATCCAAATGGTGTCAAGTTTGAAAACGTTTACGTATACTCGAAGTCATTATATCAAGATAAGTACATACTGTTGCAGGAGATTTTGGAACGAGTAAAAGGAGTTGGTTATTTCCCATATAAAGACAATGAAGAAATTATAAGTACGAACGATGCAAAACCAAATTCTATCTTCATTTTTGATGACATATCCTGCGAGACACAACAGAAAATTCGAGAACATTATTCGATGTGTAGACATAGAAACATTGACGCATCATATCTATGTCAGACATACTCTAAAATTCCTAAACAACTGATTCGCGATAATTCTAACCTGATCGTGTTATTTAAACAGGATGAAATAAATCTAAAACACGTGTTTAATGAGCACGTATCCCCAGACGTTACTTTCGATCGATTCAAAAAGATGTGTTCTAGGTGTTGGATGGAGAAATTTGGAACATTGATAATTGTTAAAGATTTCGATTTGAACAATGGAAGATACCGCAAAGGTTTCGATGTATATATTAAAGTGTGAACGTGAAATCTATAGCAAATACACAATGGACGTTGAACGGTTAGCACATAAGCGAAAAATCGCTCAATTGGCACGATCTATACGAAAGAAATATCTCACATTGAAACTGGGTAAAACGGAAGAGGACGAGTCGATCAATAAATTATTTAAACCCATATCGGAACCACTTCGGGAAATAATCAAATCCAATGATACACCATTGATTAAACGTGAAATTAAGCAAGAAAAGGATGATGCGGATGAAGAGGAGGAGGAGGAGGAGGAGGATGAGGAAGATGAAAGAGGAACGGTATTGGATGTAAGCGATGCAAGTATGAAAACTGTTATTGAAGAGTCTGACAACGATGATGAGTATGACGTATTAGAATCTTATCCAGAGTTATTTCAAAAATATATCGCTGATTATTGGTCAGGGAGTAGAAAAGTCGATAAAGTTTATGGCCCAGTTTACGATGCTAGTTCGTTGTCATGGCTACTAGGAGGTAAATTAATCGATTTCAAAAATAGAGATACTATCGTGACACAAGGGAGAAAATTCAAAAGTACCGTCGGTCTGTGTGAACTTATATTCTATGACAAACCTAGAAATTTCACCAAGAAAGATAAGATGAATTACAGGATGATTCTGAACTTGACATATCCCCACAGAAATAGTGCTGGAAACTTGAAAGGTACTCGAAGATACAAGTACATTAAAATAATTCGACCTCTAATTCATGAGGAAGCTCTCGGTAGCGGTATGCAATTGACATATAACAACGAACCAGTGGAGTACGTGTACTGGGACGATCCAAACGAACTTGTGGAACGCCTAAAACTATTTATTGCTTCTCAAGAAGCTGGGAATACGTCGCACGATAATGAGATTGTTGCAATTATAAATGAACTTCGAGAGGCAGATATCATTTATTAGATGAGATACAATAGCGTTTGAAACAGTTATATAATGAGTCTCGACAAGTTTGGTAGGAGATCTAGGAGCGGAGGAGACGGTGTAGTGGACAGCGTCGATGTTCTCCGGATACGCTCGATGTTTAAGAACGTTTTGACTCATACACCAGACGGTGATGTGGTATTAAAAATTTGAAAATTTCCAATATGAAAACACCTACTTTAAATAACGATGCTGCGAATAAGAAGTACGTCGATAGCGCGATAATTGAAGTGGAAAAAAGGTTGAAGGAACTTCTTGACAAGTATGCAAAGGCTAATAATCTTATGAATAAAGCTTTGAAGAATTTCCAAACCGATGTGCAGAAAGTGATAGACGTATATAAGAAACAGACTGAGGATGATATTGCGAAATTAACTAATGACAATCATAATATAACTACACAACAAAATGTATTCGTCACTAGTCTGAAGAATATTGATAGCAAATTGGTTGTGTTGGGAGGAAATTCTGATAGAGTCAATCCTAATGCGATAATTCAGCATGTTGCAACAAGGTAAAGAACAAGTTGTATATGAGCTTCATAAACCAAGTAGAAATAATTTCAAACGCCGCCGAACAATCATAAAAGGTTTAGATGATCTGTGGCAGATGGATCTGGCTGAAATGGGTAATTACGCGCGTGAAAATCGAGGATTTAAATTCATTTTAGTGATGATCGATTGCTTCTCAAAGTATCTATGGACTCGTCCGTTGAAAACGAAATCGGCTGAAGAGGTTCAGAAGGCTGTTGACTCTATTTTTTTGAAATCTAACGGGCGTATACCCACACATTTACAAAGCGATCAAGGAAAGGAGTTCTTCAATAAGCAATTTAGAGAGTTGATGAAGAAACATAAAATCAATCAATATAATACTTATTCTGTAAAAAAAGCAGCCATTGCAGAACGCGTTATTCGAACGTTGAAAGAAGCGCTCTATAAACATTTCAGTTTGAGTGGGAAATACAAATGGTTTGATGTACTCGAAGAGATCACTGAAAAATATAATAAGCGTAAGCATAGAACGATCAATCTGGCTCCGTGTAAAGTGACAAAACATAACGAAACTGAGATATTGAAGCGATGCTACTCACACGTCAAGCTAGTTCTACCACACAAATACAACGTTGGAGATGTGGTGCGTATCAGTAAGGCAAAACATATTTTCGAAAAATCGTATACGCCTAATTGGTCAGCGGAATTATTTAAAATTATAAAAGTTAAAATTACGAACCCTGTTACTTATCTACTCAAAGACATGAAAGATTCCCCAATCACCGGATGCTTCTACGAAGAGGAATTACAAAGAACGAAGCAACCCGAAGTATATTTAATTGAGAAAGTACTCCGAAAAAAAGGTAATAAAATGCTAGTTAAATGGTATGGTTTGGAGGATAAGGGTTGGATACAGAATACCGATATAGTATGATCTGCGCATGTTCAGATAAATATTTGGTATGTGTTGGTGGTAGAGAAGTTTGAATGCAACAGTCAGTTGTTGCGAAATGTCTTTGCAAGATAGTCGGTTTTCCAACGCGAATAGTAGTAGTAGTATTAGTGGTGATGAAGAGTTGGATAGAATTTTAGAAAAAATTGAAATAGCCTCAAAACATGAACAATTTCTATTAATGAATACGGTTTACCCACTGAGAGAAAATTTGGAGGTCAGATGTGGACTAAGCCCTGTGAGGAAATTCACTCCAACTATCTCGTTGCATCAAAGAAATCAATATGGAAAACTCGTCTTTGGAAGATACGAATGGAACGACTTCATCAATATAGTGCGGATGAAGATCAAGGAATTCTTTGAGAGTCAACATGCACATTTCGATTCTACACCTATAGCATGTGGATATTATTGTCTAATATTACAGTGCGTTTATGCGAATAGCGTTAAAGTACTTCAAGTCACCAAGCACAATACTGATTTTTATTTGAGCGAGCAAGATGTACGTGAAATCATTAGAATTAACGATGAAGTGTTATTTCATCGAGTGTCGTTCCTTGAACAACTTGAATTTTGTTCATATTATTATAAGGTCATTGCAATAATTAAATCAATGAGGGGTCTTGCTAGTTATATGGAACTTTTGTATTGTTTTATAGATGTTGCACCAGGAAGCTTATTAGCTAATACTCTTAGAGAGTTTATGTTTTCGCATGAGGATAAAATTATGTATGATTTAGAGCTTGAGTGAGCAAGATGTACGTGGAATCACTAACCATGCTAGTGGATTAGAACTCTTGTATTGTTTTATCGATATTTCATCAACAAAATTTTTTTGTTTATTGACTAATACACTTAGAGAAATGTTATATATAAAAATAAGGTTATGTATGATTTAGAACAATAAATGATTTTTATGAAAAATAGTCTTTCGGTTTGCTGTAAAGGGAGAGAGGAAAATGAAACAAATCATTATCATCATAGAAATATTTTAACAATAATAAACATAGATATGAAGTATGAACAATAATATGATGGATATATAAACTTATACAATTATGGTGATGAAGAATAATGACAATAAGGTAAAGTGTTTATCCCACTACCAATAATGTGTCTTTTGCTGTCGAAAGGGCTGAGGGCAATTTTATTTTGTTCGATTGTATACAATTTGAAATCGAATGAGCGGATAGATCTTTGTATGCGATACATCTCAATGCCTTCTTCTAAACATCTAACATAATCTTCGAATGTGATTGTGTTCCGCAACACATAATCCCGCACTCCCTTCGCTTTCTTTGTTGGGTTACGATCCTGAACTGTATAACTATACATCTTGGATCTTAACCCTACAAACATATCCATAATCATCCCCCCATTCTCATTCTTCATTAAGCCGACTACTTTTTTATTTACAAGTGGAATCTCAAAGTTGTTGTTTAGCGTATAATCGCTCGTATCAAATTTATGAATATATTTATTGATGATGCTCTGATAAATATCATCATCAGTAATTATATGATAGATCAAATATCTGTGTCAGTATAACATAATCTTATCATTTCAGGATCTTTATAAAGTGTAAGCATGAAGTTGTAATGAAAATCGTACACACATGTTTTAGAAACGTCCAAAATCGTCATACCCACGTAAATTGGTTTATTGAATAACACTTCTAATTTATTTTGTTCAATGGCCACTAGATTCTCTTCAAATATTTTATTACTATTAAAATTAATTTGAGAATTTACTGATCTTGATAAATTTTTAATCAAACAGTAATGAAATATCACTATCGGATCTACTTGAATGGAGGAGGAGGATGATGATTCCTCTTCGCGGTAACACTTGTCTTGAATCAATAATAAATTGAAGTGTTTTTCGAGTTTATTTTTGGTCAGGTATGCAGGGAGAACCTTTAATTTCTCCCCATTTGCATTTTTACATAATTGTAGAACAAACACATGAATAGAAATATTATTATTTTTCTCAAATACAGGGATTTGTGAAATGGGTAGGGGAAATGTTAAATTTTGCAAATTCAAAATTGTACTAAAATGCGGGTATGAAGATATTCGATCTGAATGTGGGTTAGTAGCAGGATGCAATCCAGCTGTTACTGCCCAAGCAAAACAGTATTCGTCATAATTTTTAATGTTAATAACTGCATGCTTAAGTTGGATTGCTTTAGGTAAAACAATATAGGAAGATCCTGAATTGATAGTTTCATGTTTATTAATATTGATTTCTAGACTTATCACATCTCTGAGGCTCCACCCACTATCTCTTTCAGCGAATTGTTCCAGTTTAACTTGGAGTTTACCAATGACATACTCCTTAAACCACTCCAATAAATTGGTCAAAGTATCTATTGGTGTATGAAAATATTTGAATTCTACCTGGATAAGCTCTTCATTAACATTGGGTTTGATATATTCACAACAAAATGTTGTGGTGACTTTAATAAAATTGTATATATGTAAAATTTTGACAACTCTAGAACTAAAGAGATTAAAAGCATCATACAAAAAATTTAATGGGTCTAAATGTGAAATATTTATTATCAACCCAGTTCGAATTCGTTGAGAAAATGCAGATTTACCATCTTCCCAACGAATACGATCGCTTTCGAATTTGTAATAAAATTTTGAATCTTCTTATATGTCCCACATTAGCTTGAATTTGATATTTCTCCCCTAAATTGAGTGAATCTTTACTTAAATGCCTATTAAAAGTTTGTACATATTTAGTACAAAAATCTATCCACTTTTGTGTCTCTTGAGGAGAGAATTTTGATTTAACGAGGTTCTTATGAGCTTTACCGATAATTTTAACAATTTCAGAACTAAGTTTCGCGATGGACGACTCCATAATAATAATAGGATAAACACCTCACCTTACAATAAATGAAACGATTTTAACGTTAAGGTTGCGGCTGATGCTGCTACTTCCTCTCTGCTCCTATATCAATACTTGTCGGTACTTAATTTTTCCTCTCCTCGGAAAAGTTAGTCTATAGTTTTCTAATATTGGAGAAATTTTATCACGTTTTGGTAGGAACCACTGAAAACTCTGCAAGCTCCACCAGAACAGCTGCACCAAATTTTGTTTTGGTTGGTTTCAATCTCTTGATCTTATTTTCGAAAAATCCGTTCCTCTAAAAACAAAAATGAAAGTCCTTAAAAACATATAACAACAAAGACGAATTTTACATGTGAAATTGAAGTGAAAAACAACTTATTGATATGGAGTTAATTTGAATTGTTTCAATTTGAAGTGAAAAACAACTTATTGATATGGAGTTAATTTGAATTGTTTCAATTTGAAGTGAAAAATAACTTATTGATATGGAGTCAATTTGAAATAATAGTTTTCTTAGTAAAATAATAATATAGACTCACCTTTTAGATATAAGCAATACACAAAACACGAGTTGATTGTTTAAGGATCGAATGAATAATGACTAAGATCATGCAATCGCATTCCTAGATAACTAATTCCACTCACAGTTGCTTACATAAGTAATGACTAATGAAGTGACAACTAAATTCGCTTACTAGCAAGTCTAGACTAGAGTATATCACTCATTGTTATTTGTTGACCTAATGAATGAATCCATTGTATTCAATTATTCTCGTATAAACTGAATGTGATGACGCAGGTGTATGCAAAATTAATTGCTTCCACGTGTTCTCATATACTCAATGTGGTTTCTAGTGTAATAATTTCATATACGTAAGTAATCATTTAACGTTTAGGAAATTTGTAGGTTATTTTAAAAGTTCATTATTTTTGGAATTACGGTGTGGTTCAATAATAAATGACAGTATAGCTACAACATGAGTCAAATTTTGGAAATTCCTCGCGCAAACATCAGCAAAACACCTCATACATGTCGTCCTTTGACGTTAGCTGTTCTGACATGGACATCAAGCTATGATAGTTCATTAATATATCGTTTTTTTGAATTGAGATGGAACTTCCCGCGCGAAAACATTAACAAAATACCTCATAGATGTCGTCCTTTGACGTTAACTGTTCTGACATTGACATTCAGCTACGATAGTTCATCGGTTTAGTGATAGATGGCGATATAGGCTACAACATCGGTAACATTTTGAATTGGAGTCTCACAGATGTCGTCCTTTGACGTTACCTGTTCTGACATTGACATCCAGCTATGATAGTCCATCGGTTCATAAATTTCCCGCGCAAAAACATCAACAAGATACCTCATAGATGTCGTCCTTCGACGTTGACAGGTACGCATGACGGTTGATCGGTTCATTCATAGATGTAGTCATTTGAAGTTAACTGTTCTGACATTGACATTGAAGTATGATAGTTCATCGGTTCATTAAGAGATGGCGGTGATGTAGCTATAACATCAGTCATATTTTGAATTGTGACCTCATAGATGTCGTCCCTTGACGTTAACATTTCTGACGTTGACAGATATGCATGACGGTTGATCGGTTCATTCATAGATGTAGTCGTTTGAAGTTAACTGGTCTGACATTGACATTTAAGTATGATAGTTCATCGGTTCATCAGAAGATGGCGGCGATGCAGCTACAACATCAGTCATATTGTGGTTTTGACGTTAACTCTTCTGACATTCGGTTCCAACGTCGGCCATGATAAACATCACCAAAACACCTCTACGTTTGAATTTGGCGGGTCGATGACGTCACATCCAACTAACCTCACATCCAGACCTCTATGGTCGAAAGTTCTATGATCATCGTAAGCTCTATGGACACGTTTGAATTTCGCGGATCGATGACGTCACATACAACCAACCTCACATTCTATGACCCAGACCTCTATGGTCGGAAGTTCGGTGATCATCGTAAGCTCTATGGACACGTTTGAATTTCGCGGGTTAGTAACATTACATCCAAAGTTGCGCGCGCAACATCCGGTCGATGACTTCACTTCCTGGTGGAGAACGCGCCCAGTTAATCTACTGAAGTGGTTACGAAGATACCCGAAGTAGATGTTTTCTAAAAGATAGGTATCGTTTGCACCACGGGTGATGAAGGAAAATCTGCTCCTATGGCGATTACCAACCTCGCTGTCTACTGAAACTGTCTCGTTTCATCGTCCTTAGTACAACTTGATAACTTTCCAGATTTCATCAAAGAAACATACACAGAACTTCATTCACATTTTTTAAGCACATTAGATATTTTTGTTAGCCTCTCCGTGTAATAAATGTGTTAGTTGACATAAATCTTTGTTGGAAAAACAAAGAAAAAATATCTTCATACTGCGAGAGTATGACGTTAAAACAAGGTCATACGAATAAGTTGACCACTTATTCAATGATACTCATCCAGATAGTCAACTGATCGCCAAATCAACTATTTCTAAAACTCCGATGGTGAGAGGCGGTACTAAACCTAGTCCCTCGAAGGGAACAGAAAATCTCTACGTCCAAGTCGTTGTTCCTGGGCTACGCCAAATGTAGTTTTATCAGAATGTTATTCAATCACAAGAATCCAGTTCCGGTTTACCCGGATTTCATCGGATTTCACGAAACCCATCTTGAGTTTACATCCGGAATCACTAAAGGAATCGTCGGATATATTCATTACCCCTCGGAAAATTATCTCGCAAGTTCGAAACAACTCGGGGAATCATTGTCCACGTCCGAAATCACTCAAGGTGTTATAAGATACCTTCGTTAGTGTTTTGATCCGATGTACGATTCTTGGAAATAGAGAAAAAAGTAAGTTTTTGGTATTACAGCGCCATCTATGGAAAGTTAAAACAAATTCAGGCAAAATTGCCTAGTTTATTGGGAAAATTGCTAATCTGCAAATCAAAAGTGGGGTCAGGGGTGAGATCAGTTTTGGTTCGAATTGATAGCTTTCCAAAAATATCAAAATGTGTATTTTTTTTTCGGTCCAAAGCGTATTTTACGAGATATTCTGCCAATTCCAGACTTTTGGACATTCTCATTTCTCTGATGAGGGTAGCCTAGCTGGTGAAACGCATATGAAGTTCCAAAAATCCGTACTGGACAAGGATGTTTATGATTTCACTACTATATTCACAAAATAATTGATTTATGGATTCATCTTGAACGTCATATTCACCATAATCTGAATCTGAATTATTGGAAAATACATATGGTTGATACACATACAAGAAATTTCATCATTCAACCCATCCTTCAACATTATAAATTTTCCTCTTGTGTAACCAAATATTGAAAAAAATAATTCAAGTCACCATACTGACTATTCCACTAAGTACGGCTCGGTTATTTCAATTTTCTACTTTTATACTCGTTCCTAAAGCATAAGATAGCAGATACAATTTAATCGATTTTGAGCTGAAGCAAATATGAATCACCGACATTCAGTGATTCCGAACTCATTTTCGAGAAGTGGTGTGTTCTTATAGTCTTTTAATCTGGAGGTCTGTGAATTCTCGTTAATTAAACAAGTAATCGTGGTTTGATTCACTGTCAAGGATGTTGTCTTCAAATTGGGCGTACGTTTACTAGGCGACATTTTCAATTAGTTGCAGTTATAATCGTAAATGACAAATTTCCGACTTCCATGTTTTGGACTGAACGTTCAAATTTTCAAATTTCATGTTTGCTTAGTTGAATTCATCTACTCAATATACAAAGCTATGTATACCTCTTATTTTTGGTTGTAGATGGCTGCAAAATCGTTAAAAACCGGTTTGTATGCATCTATCAGATATTATTCCTTCTATAACCATAATTAAACACGTGAAAATCAAGTCTACCTGAATCTGTTTCATTTGGATGGTATCTACATTTGAGATCCGGATATTCATTAGAATCGGTGAATTACGAATGAAATGATATACATACTGTTGACCTTTCATCGAAACAAATGCCGACCAACATTTTATTTGATCACTGAGAATGTATTTTATTATATCTACTTTGAATATATAGTTTTTCTATTTGAAAATTTGAATTTCATGTTTGCAACTTTCATGTAGTAATATTATGCAAAGTTTTTCTTTACGCTCATCAGTTCAGAAGTTACAGAAGTATTAATAAATCCTGGGCCATCCAGTATATAGAATAAGAATAAGAATAAGAAATTCATTTATTCGTTAAAATATACATTTAGTGGACAGGTCGAGATAAATGCATATACATTAAAAGATTAAGCTAATAAATTAGTAAATAAGTACTATCACATGTTAAAACACTTAAAATTAAAAAAATCTTTAACAGAGTACAAGCAATTTTCCAAAAAGAATTTTTCAATTTTTGTTTTGAATACTGAAATTTTATTAATTGATCGAATATCACTAGGCAATTCATTAAAGAGGGCAAGACCAAGTTTATTGCTTACTTTTAATTTAGTTTTTGGTTGTACGAGTTTGTCACAACCTCTCGTTGAGTAAGAGTGATAATCTGAATGAGTGGTGTATTCATTCAAGTGGAGTTTTACATCCATAAGGTGTTCATAAACAATTAGTGAAAATAATGACATTATTTCTAAATCTTTAAAAACAGACTCGCAATGAGTTTCTTGTTTTGAACCTTTAATAGCTCTTACGGCCACTTTTTGTAATACGAATTTTTTTTATAAATGAGTATGAGCAGCGTTGCTCCATGTTATGAGACCATACGACATTATGGAGTGAAACAGACTATAGTAAGTTACAAGGGCCACCTCCTCGCCAGCAATTCTGTACATTCTTTTAGTTGCGTAAGCCGCTCGAGCTAATTTCTTACTAAGATAGGTAATGTGGTGTGACCAGTTTAAAGAACTATCTATCACAACACCAAGAAACTCAACAGAACCATAAGTAGTATAGTATATGGAAAGCAAAGCATAGGATACGTTTTGCCCCTTTCTTTCACGTAGAAATGTGAAAATATGTGGAATGTGAAGAAAAGAATAATTTGGAAGTATAAAATAAATTCTATTTGAAAATGGTACGCCAAACAACGAACGCGCTAGCGCTCGAATGCCGTCAATGGAAGTGCTATGCAAACTTCGATGAAAAGTCACACTGAACCCCAATAATCTTCTCCTCGCATAAATGCAAACAAGTGATACTGATATGGCAACACTGTTTGTCGTAGAATTAATAGAAAACTGAAAATAAATATATATTCTGGAAGCACGATCCACCACAAAATGAAAGAGAAATATGCAAAGGAACCATCATTGATAGGAATATGAAAGGATTGACGAAAGATAGAAGAATGAAAGGGAAATGAATAATTTAAATATCATTCAAACCAAAATTGGATTATCGTGCTCCACTCATCATGTTGTGCTCTTTGATATACTTTAATCAGATTTATCCTATCGTGCTCCTTTCTAGGGGACGCAATATGCAAGGATTATGAAGGGACGCAACATTGATACAGTGATGTATATACATATATATATATATGTTTCTTCTTAGGTTCTCGCGGACATAATGTGTAGAACTGGATTCTCGGGTATTGATCCGCGTTGTGTGGTTTCGGTCCTCAAAAGGACCAATTTCACGACGTTTCGGCAAAGTCGCATTTGCCATCTTCAGGTGATTCGACCGTAGAGTCTGGAAAATCTAGGCGAACTAACTGTTACTAACGAGTTAGTTCGCCGTGAAATTGGTCCTTTTGAGGACCGAAACCACACAACGCGGATCAATACCCGAGAATCCAGTTCTACATATATATATATATATATATATACACAGTGTTTGGCCAAGTCAATAATGTATCCTTCCGGTTTGTATTTATGTTGGATGAAGGATACATTATTGACTTGGCCAAACACTGTGTAGCCAATACTTACTTCATGTACGAGGGACAGCGATATAGGCAAATCGAAGGAGCACCGATGGGATCACCAATCTCACCAGTGATCGCAAATCTTTTCATGGAGGATTTGGAAATTAAAGCTCTTAACACAGCGCAACTAAAACCCAAACTTTGGCTCAGATATGTAGATGATATTTTCGTTATTTGGCCACATGGAGAAGGACAACTAAGAGGGTTTCTTGATCACCTGAATGGAATCCATGATCGGATAAAATTCACAATAGAAGCCGAAGAGAACAACCAATTACCATTTCTAGATGTTTTGGTAACAAAGAAAACTGACGGCAGTTTTGGACATACAGTATTCAGAAAAAAGACCCACACGAACCGATATTTGAATAGTAACTCGCATCACCATCCATCCCAGCTACAATCAGTCGTAAATACCCTCATGACAAGGTCAAAACGTCTCGCTGATGCGGAGAACTTCGATGGAGAAATGGAAACCATCCGAGCAGCCCTTAGGATGAATGGCTATTCAAGAAAACAGATTCATAACTCTCAACGCAAAAATGAGAAGGATGTCAACGATGAAGATCAACCAGTGGGAAACGCTTTTCTACCTTACATAAAAGGCACAACTGACAAAATCTGCAAAATACTGAGCCGTCATGATATCAAAACAACCTTCACAACAGATAGGAAAATCAAAAATGTTCTTCGGAATCCAAAAGACAGAATTCCCCTAGAATGCCAAGGAGTGTACGAGGTGCCATGTGGTAATTGTGAAAAGACATACATCGGACAGACCAACAGACGCATTGATGTGCGAAAGACTGAACATGCAAACGCTGTGTCGAAAAACGAAACCACGTCTTCACTAGCTGAACATGTAAGAAGTACTGGCCATATGATCAACTTTAGCGGCACAAAGACTCTAGCCAACATTGAACACTTCTACACCAGAATAACCAGGGAGGCAATAGATATCGAGAAACGTCCACATAGTCTTAACAAACGAGATGACGGACTAAGATTACCAGCAACATGGAAACCCGCTTTAGAAAGTCGGAAGATACAACCAAAAACAAGAGAGAACGTGGTATCCAGTGCACGTGCAACAGATCACGGAAACTTACCGGCTGATTCCAGCGTCGCAATGACGTCATCCAAACGTGTCACTCGGAGCCAAACACGTAGAAATCAACCAAGCGTGAAATAGTTCGAAAGTCCAAAGGTCAAGCATAACGGGGGATATAAATACCTGTCCCTCCAAGTAAGCGTCAGTTCGCCTAGATTTTCCAGACTCTACGGTCGAATCACCTGAAGATGGCAAATGCGACTTTGCCGAAACGTCGTGAAATTGGTCCTTATGAGGACCGAAACCACACAACGCTGATCAATACCCGAGAATTCAGTTCTACACATTACGTCCGCGAGAACCTAAGAAGAAACATAATTAACCTCTACGGGGAGGAGGTTTTCCATCAAACAAGAAGTTTCGAGAAGTTGAGAACAAAGAGATCGAAACTTTTGAGCGACCTTACCTTTCTACGCCACTGCCGGGACCAGAAGATTATTCCAACCTGTATGAAACTTTCGTATCACACAAAGACAACTAGTACGAAGAGCATCTTGAGAAGAACGAGTTTTGCACTGCTTCGAGATGCCATTCACCAAACAAGAAGAATTCTGGATTATACTGACAGCAAGCTACTACGTGTTCACCTCTATCTCAGCAATGAAATCAATCCTTTACTTTGGGAAAGAATTGACCAGCTTGCCGAGTTCAGAGCAGAGAAAAACACTGAAATAACTATAGAGAAACAGAAGAAGAAGTTCAATCATCTGAGAGACACCCAGAAACCTGAGGGAGACAGCACAAACATAGATCCTGTCAAAGTTGTCCATAACTTATCCGACCATTCTTTGAATAAGGCCTCCATGGATGTCCTTGCTAAAGGTTTTAACTTCGCTATTGCACCGGCACGCATTCCATTGGAAGACATCATTTGCAACGTGGAATCTGCTATAACTTCGCTGCAGGATAAAAGTGAAGCAGAGATTATTCGCCAAGATGTGTCGCGTATTCTACGAACCTCGAAGCCACCTAAAAGGAACATTTCACACGACGAGTTCCTAGCACTGAAAGCTCTTCGAGAGAACGAAAGTATCATCATCCTACCAGCAGATAAAGGAAATGCAACCGTTGTCATGAACACAATTGACTACAGAACCAAGATGGCTGCGCTATTGGACGATACGACTTACAAGGAGATTAGGTCTGATCCCACTACATATCTAGAGAAAACAACGAAAGCGAAAATCAAGGCATCTCCTATCGACCCTGAGTTACAGTTACATCTCATTCCAAGAGAAAAATCATCCAGATGTCCGAAACTGTATGGTCTCCCAAAAATACACAAGCCAGCAGTACCTCTGAGACCAATAGTAAGCTCTATCGGCTCACCATCACATGCATTAGCAAGATTCCTAGCCAAGAAGTTACAACCGCACGTTGAGACAGCATCATCGTATGTGAGGAACGCGGAACACTTTATCGAACTTCTAGATATGCAAACAGTAGGACCTGACGACATATTAGTAAGCTTCGACGTAGCATCCTTGTTCACACAAGTACCCATAAACGAAGCCCTAGAGATCATCCAACATAAATACAAACCGGAAGGATACATTATTGACTTGGCCAAACACTGTGTAGCCAATACTTACTTCATATACGAGGGACAGCGATATAGGCAAATCGAAGGAGCACCGATGGGATCACCAATCTTACCAGTGATCGCAAATCTTTTCATGGAGGATTTTGAAATTAAAGCTCTTAACACAGCGCAACTAAAACCCAAACTTTGGCTCAGATATGTAGATGATATTTTCGTTATTTGGCCACATGGAGAAGGACAACTAAGAGGGTTTCTTGATCACCTGAATGGAATCTATGATCGGATAAAATTCACAATAGAAGCCGAAGAGAACAACCAATTACCATTTCTAGATGTTTTGGTAACAAAGAAAACTGACGGCAGTTTGGGACATACAGTATTCAGAAAAAAGACCCACACGAACCGATATTTGAATAGTAACTCGCATCACCATCCATCCCAGCTACAATCAGTCGTAAATACCCTCATGACAAGGTCAAAACGTCTCGCTGATGCGGAGAACTTCGATGGAGAAATGGAAACCATCCGAGCAGCCCTTGGGATGAATGGCTATTCAAGAAAACAGATTCATAACTCTCAACGCAAAAATGAGAAGGATGTCAACGATGAAGATCAACCAGTGGGAAACGCTTTTCTACCTTACATAAAAGGCACAACTGACAAAATCTGCAAAATACTGAGCCGTCATGATATCAAAACAACCTTCACAACAGATAGGAAAATCAAAAATGTTCTTCGGAATCCAAAAGACAGAATTCCCCTAGAATGCCAAGGAGTGTACGAGGTGCCATGTGGTAATTGTGAGAAGACATACATCGGACAGACCAACAGACGCATTGATGTGCGAAAGACTGAACATGCAAACGCTGTGTCGAAAAACGAAACCACGTCTTCACTAGCTGAACATGTAAGAAGTACTGGCCATATGATCAACTTTAGCGGCACAAAGACTCTAGCCAACATTGAACACTTCTACACCAGAATAACCAGGGAGGCAATAGAGATCGAGAAACGTCCACATAGTCTTAACAAACGAGATGACGGACTAAGATTACCAGCAACATGGAAACCCGCTTTAGAAAGTCGGAAGATACAACCAAAAACAAGAGAGAACGTGGTATCCAGTGCACGTGCAACAGATCACGGAAACTTACCGGCTGATTCCAGCGTCGCAATGACGTCATCCAAACGTGTCACTCGGAGCCAAACACGTAGAAATCAACCAAGCGTGAAATAGTTCGAAAGTCCAAAGGTCAAGCATAACGGGGGATATAAATACCTGTCCCTCCAAGTAAGCGTCAGTTCGCCTAGACTTTCCAGACTCTACGGTCGAATCACCTGAAGATGGCAAATGCGACTTTGTCGAAACGTCGTGAAATTGGTCCTTATGAGGACAGAAACCACACATCGCGGATCTATACCCGAGAATTCAGTTCTACATATATATATATATATATATGACTACCCTTCCTCTATTCAACAGGCATGGGATTTTATCAGTATATTGAAACTACATTTGGAAACGCGGCGTTGAGATGTCTAAAATCATGGTCAAAAACAAAAATGAAACTAGCCAGAGAATCGAATAGAAAATGTTTCCTTTTACAATGCAGATTGCACAACATCCTCCCAACACACATTACCTCATCCACCAGACCGATTGAAAATTTATTGTCAAGACAAGAAGCATACTCTCACTCCAAACTACATAACCACAGGTTAGGAATGAAACTACTCAATATAGAAATTTCCTCAAATCATAATTTAGTGAACAAACTTCATACCTTGTTATTGTCATTAAAAAATAAGATAATTTCACTCACCTCCGAATTAATTTTTCATAATTTTAGCAGTAGACAACAAAAGTCATATAACACAATTTTCCATAAAGTCAAAATGAAAAATATAAACAAATTAAATAATTTGAAACAATTACAAATAAATCAGTTAAAAATAAAATCAAATAATAAATGGATAAAGAATATTTCAAATACAACCATACCTGAAGATGTTTCTACCTTTTTAGCCTTGGGTCCAAAATTTAGCATAGAACCGTTGATTGGTAAAGACATACCTATCAAGAATATTTTAGCAGATGTTGATTACATTACGTCCACTATCTCAGACCCCACTGAGCGAAATATCATGATAGCCAGAATAACCAATATCATCACTAATCATATTCATAATTCCAACAATCCGACATCTATTTTTCGTAACTTATTGTACAAATCAAAAAAATTCTTAAAAAATAACTCAAATTTAATTTTAACATTATCAGATAAAGGTAATGTAACCGTAGTGATGAATAAAGAACAATATCTAACACTGTCATTGAATATCATTAATAACAATTCTTCCTACGTGGAATTAACTAAAGATCCAACTACTTCGATTCAAAGAAAAGGTAATGCGATTATAAAAAAATTATATGACACAAAACAAATCAATGACATTACAAAAAAGAAATTGACGTGTTATAATGGCATTTCTCCGAAATTTTATGCTTTACCCAAAATACACAAACCAGTTCTTTCAGTCAGACCAATAGTCGCTTCAATTGGTGCTCCTACAGCAGCAATTGCCTCCTTCTTAACAATTATCTTGACTAAAGCATACGATTTTGATAATGAATATTACATAAAAGATTCGTTTGAGGTAACTGAGAAATTTAACAACACATTATTACCACCTAATCATATTTTGGCCAGTTTGGATGTGGTCTCCTTATTCAGTAATGTTTATTTAGAGGCTTGCCAAAGAGCAATCCACAAACAATGGAACAGTATTAGCATGCAGTGTAATATCAATGAAGAACATTTCATAACTCTTTTAAACTTCCTTTTTGATAACACATATTTTTCATTTAATAACAAATTTTATAAACAAACGTTTGGAACTCCCATGGGGGCTTCAATTTCACCAATTTTAGCAGCCTATGTGATGGATGATATATTGGACACAGTATTACCAGTTTTATCGTTTAAACCACATTTTATTAAAAAATATGTAGATGACATCATTATTTCTCTACCTAACAATTGTATTGATGAAATCCTTGACACCCTTAATAGCTTTGACCCTCATATACAATTCACCATCGAAACTGAAGATTGTGCACAGTCAGTACCATTTCTAGATACAAAATTCATACGAACAAGTGATAATAGAATTTTAATAGATTGGTACAGAAAACCTTGTAGTTCAGGTAGATACATAAACTATATGTCGTATCATAAACAATCTATGAAAGTGAATTTAGTCAAACAAATGAAAAATAGAGTGTTAAGAATTTCTGACATCAGTTTTCATAATAAAAATTTAAATATCCTTTTGAACCTCTTCATAGATAACGCATACCCTTCAAGTATGGTAAAGAATATTTTGTTTAATACTTCGTCCGTCCCTGAATTGTTAACAGTGGTGAACTCTTCACACAATGTCATTGATGGCAGTGCAGTTAATATTGAACCAGAGCATATTACATTCACATCTTTACCCTATATTAAAGAGATCACTCCTAAATTATCCAGAATTTTTCATAATCTCTCAAATTTTAAAATAGCAAATAGAACAGTTTTAACGATAAAAACCTTACATAGTAAATTAAAAGATAAAACTCCTCTAACGTCACAAACGAATGTTGTTTATAGTATTCCTTGCCTTAACTGTGATAAGAAGTATGTTGGACAAACCGCACGAACCTTAAGTGCCAGAATCACTTCTCATAAAAGCGATTGTAGATTACATCCTGAAAGATGTGCTTTGGCTGAACATGTTAATAATTTTGACCATTGTATGAATTTTGAATCAGTGAAGGTTTTAGCTAGTGAGACACTCTCAAATAAAAGATCCTTTTTAGAAATGGCACACATTTTTGAAGAAAAGAATTGCATAAATAAAAAAACAGACATTAACCATTAGAGTGAAATTTACTCTTATTTATTGACCTTAGACATAAATTTATCAAAGAATAACGTTGACAGGAACAATAGAATATCCAATCAAATCATAGATGATGACATCCTTCTTAATTAATTGCATTGTTCTTGATACATATTTCAGTGTGACGTGTCAATTCTATGGTTAGATTGATTATTCTGTTGTCACTTCTAAAACCGCGTGGTTGTTGCAATATCTGTCGTAATTGGAATATATTAATCTTATAAAGTATACTAATCTTCAATTCAAATGAATCACAAATATAATTTATTACTCATCATCCTCATCGCTGTGAACGTCTTCCATCAGAATGTTAACATCTCTGTAATCAACCTCATCAAAGTTGTAAGTCATATAGGTTATTTTATAACAATTTTATCTTGTAACTGTAAATTTATTGTAGTATCCCTGAGGATGGAAATAAATATTTCCGAAAGCTTGGATAACCTTTAAAGAGTTCTCTTTTACTTGCTACGCAATCCTACTATTATTAGTTTTATATATATATATATATTTACTGACAATTTATTTGTTTGAACCAATCTTCTAATATTTCAAGTTTTGGATAATTAATTGGGTTTTAGGTTCAGTATTCAATGAAAAATTACTTTGTTAACGTTTCGGTGGTAGATCTCCACCTTTTTCAAAACTTTAATATATAAAACTTAAAATTTCATTCTGTGTTGGTATATTGATTTGTTAAAATACTACATTTTTATTTGTAAGCTTTTCCCTAGATTTCCAATTAGGAGATATTCTGCACATCATTCTAGATTTGTACTTTTATATTGTAGTTATTTGAATTTTATCATGTTCAATCTACTAAGGCACATAAATGAATGTGCAGAAAATTTAATTCTATATCTCTTAAGTTACATACACGATAGTGGCCGATTAGGCAAAGAAACTTTGAACTTGTTTATAATTAACCAGAACAATTCTCAGTCAGTTCTATTGAAATATATAAGAACCAGGATGCTGTCATTTGAATAAGAACTGTCAAGTAACTGCCAACCATAGCAGTACTAACCTACAATCCTTACTTCAAAAAACGACTGAACTTTAGATGAATGTGCGTGAATAGTTGATCTATGGTAGGGCATCGAATCGCATTGTGTTCATCAATGATCTACTATCCTTTCAGAGGTTTATATTTACAAAAATATGAAAATCTAATAGGACCGAAGTGGTGTAATTGGTAAACACCCTGGACTAGAAATCCAGAAATGTGGGTTCGAATCCCGCCTATGGTTCAATCTTTTACGTTTATTCATCTTTATAATCCTATGTTAAATTATCTAAGTTATCTTCATAATTCAGAAAATTTAATTCTATATCTCTTAAGTTACATAAACGATAGTGGCCGATTAGGCAAAGGAACTTTAAACTTGTTTATAATTAACCAGAACAATTCTCAGTCAGTTCTATCGAAACATATAAGAACCAGGATGCTGTCATTTGAATAAGAACTGTCAAGTAACTGCCAACCATAGCAGTACTAACCTACAATCCTTACTTCAAAAAACGACTGAACTTTAGATGAATGTGCGTGAATAGTTGATCTATGGTAGGGCATCGAATCGCATTGTGTTCATCAATGATCTACTATCCTTTCAGAGGTTTATATTTACAAAAATATGAAAATCTAATAGGACCGAAGTGGTGTAATTGGTAAACACCCTGGACTAGAAATCCAGAAATGTGGGTTCGAATCCCGCCTATGGTTCAATCTTTTACGTTTATTCATCTTTATAATCCTATGTTAAATTATCTAAGTTATCTTCATAATTCAGAAAATTTAATTCTATATCTCTTAAGTTACATACACGATAGTGGCCGATTAGGCAAAGAAACTTTAAACTTGTTTATAATTAACCAGAACAATTCTCAGTCAGTTCTATTGAAATATATAAGAACCAGGATGCTGTCATTTGAATAAGAACTGTCAAGTAACTGCCAACCATAGCAGTACTAACCTACAATCCTTACTTCAAAAAACGACTGAACTTTAGATGAATGTGCGTGAATAGTTGATCTATGGTAGGGCATCGAATCGCATTGTGTTCATCAATGATCTACTATCCTTTCAGAGGTTTATATTTACAAAAATATGAAAATCTAATAGGACCGAAGTGGTGTAATTGGTAAACACCCTGGACTAGAAATCCAGAAATGTGGGTTCGAATCCCGCCTATGGTTCAATCTTTTACGTTTATTCATCTTTATAATCCTATGTTAAATTATCTAAGTTATCTTCATAATTCAGAAAATTTAATTCTATATCTCTTAAGTTACATACACGATAGTGGCCGATTAGGCAAAGAAACTTTAAACTTGTTTATATATATATATATATATATATATATATATATATATATATATATATATATATATATATATATATATATATATATATATATATATATACTATTAATTAAATTCTTACTTATTATTTTGCCCCACGTTGGTGACAATTATTTAAAAAACTCTAACTGAGTTTTTATTTATTTAATAATTATATTTTTACTTTGCTTTATTTGTTATTAATAATTATATTTTGAGATTCTACCGGCTAGCTTTTTATCTTTTTAATTTGATTGTATTTGAACTTTGAATTAATGTTTATGAAGTTTTTGAAGTTTTGAAGTTTATCTGAAGTTTATCTATAGAATAATTTTACATGGAATTAAACACAATGCTCTTTGAATTTCACAATATTTAATTTCTATGACTCTAATTATCTCGGGTAATTGAATTTTATGTTTTACAAGATCTATGATATAACCTTAAAATCACTTTTACAACTAATATTCGTTTATACTGTTGTAATCAACAATCTTCCTTTTACTTTACAGATAATACAGATAATATGATGTAGAAATTATAAACAAACTTACGTTTAGATAATATCCAAAAGTGTGTTTAACAATGTTGGCAATTTTCAATTTACTTCTTTTATAATTTCGTTGATTCACTTTTTACACAATACTATGCTATTTCACGATAATCACAGGTAACTAATTTTGGTTACTTCTTCTTGAGAATCAGGAACTGTTGATAATACTTTGTTTTATTCTTTTAGATGAGATATAAAACTTTTCGATGCTTTATTGAAATTATATTGAAGAATGGCAATCGTTGGATACTTTATAAATTGGAGGTTATTACAACCTTTTACTTGGTTCAGATACTTGGAACTCTCGTTGACTTTTAATAATTTTTTATCACCTTCGGGTAGTAGATACAGTCCGCTACCTTTGGGACAGGAAGTGTGACGTCACTTCCGGTCTGAGCTCCGATTATCAGGTCTCCACTTCCGGTCTGCGCTGGCGATGTATGTTATCGGGTAGATAACGTTATCGGCTAGATAGCGTTATCAGTGACTCGGTCTGGCATCCAGTGTGTGTAATTAGTGTTATCAGGTAGATAACGTTATCGGCTAGATAGCGTTATCAGTGATTGTGAGTTACTCGGTTTGTGCTGACGATTGACATTCCGTGTCTGTAATTATTGTTTGAATGTATATACAGGATGTTTGTAAAGAGTGTGTTATGTTGTATATACAGGTTGTTTGTAAGAGAGGTCCTAGACACGTGGTGTCATGGCAGCTATCACGTGATCCTTCGGTGTCATGGCGTCTGTCACGTGATCCTTAGGCTATTAACGAGGTGTCATGGCGTCTGTCACGAGGTGTCATGCTATCTGTTGACGATTGGCATTCGGTGTTTGTAATCATTGTTTGAATGTATATACAGGATGTTTGTGAAGAGTGTGTTATGTTGTATATACAGGTTGTTTGTAAGAGAGGTCCTAGACACGTGGTGTCATGGCAGCTATCACGTGATCTTCCGGTGTCATGGCGTCTGTCACGGCGGCTATCAACGAGGTGTCATGGCGTCTGTCACGAGGTGTCATGCTATCTGTTGACGATTGGCATTCCGTGTTTGTAATTATTGTTTGAATGTGTATACAGGATGTTTGTAAAGAGTGTGTTATGTTGTATATACAGGTTGTTCGTAAGAGAGGTCCTAGACACGTGGTGCCATGGCAGCTATCACGTGTTCCTTCGGTGTCATGGCGTCTGTCACGTGATCCTTCGGCTATCAACGAGGTGTCATGGCGTCTGTCACGAGGTGTCATGCTATCTGCTGACGATTGGCATTCGGTGTTTGTAATTATTGTTTGAATGTATATACAGGGGGTTTGTAAAGAGTATGTTATGTTGTATATACAGGTTGTTTGTAAGAAAGGTCCTAGACACGTGGTGTCATGGCAGCTATCACGTGAGGTGGTCAACGAGGTATCATGGCGGTTGTGAATCGATCATAACGTCTACGACGTGTACATCAAATGAAAAAAAAAAATGGTATTCTTTGGTGAGAAAGATTGAAAGGGATCCAAACCCACGTCATTTTTATCTGAAAATGTTCTATTATTTTACATGTATACTTACCAGTTCGATCGACCTCTTATCTCTCACCCGCAAGAATACCATTTAGTTTTGATTGTATATTTTAGGTTGAAAAAGTCAATAGCGCAGAGTATGAGGGTGTGTGTGACTGCTTCAACTAAATCGAACTCAGTTCGTGATAATGTCTCCTCGATTATACAACAGTTTTATTCATAGTGTGCTTACCACCGTGTACGATGCGAAGAAATTCGTAATAAGCGCATGTCCGCCGAATATGATGGAAATCCTCGAAGAATTACAATTACCATCCAAAAATTGGATAATCGCTGGAGAATTCATAACTTTCCTGGTGGGGGCCTCGACCGATTGGGCGTATGCTGATATTTTCTATTTCGGAGGAGATTTCGATCCACCTCCAGAAGATTGGAAGATATGAATATAGAAGGTCAGTTCAAATATAAACATAGAAGAATGGGAAAAATCATATTGCATCAAATTTCGGGTATCGTTCTGAAACCAGGATCGTATATACTTGATTGTTTTAGAGTGCTACATGATATTGATGATGATTTTTATCGGATCGCACTTCTACCGTACCGATGTGACATGCGCAGCATCCGAAGAGATACTTCAAATTCTTACACCTTTAAGATGTTTCAACTGTTTTCTGAGATAGGAGGGGAGGTCGACTATAGAATAAGTCCACCAAATTTTGTGCTTCGACGTACTCTTTCGAAATTTCGTCAAAGAAATATGTTAATGATCTGCGCATGTGCAACTAGATATTTGGATAGTTCATCATTCTAGTTTGAAATGTCGTCTATAGTGGCTGATATTCAAAGTTTCCCGATTTCTGCAAACGTATATAAAATCAAGGAACTCTCTTTGTTGGACTGTGATAAAAGGTTGGAGAAATATTTTCTATTCAAACCACCAAAATCGATGGATCAACTATCTGAGAGGCAAATGAAGAAAATATTTCATTGTGAAAAATATCATGGGATTCCATGGAACTCTGGCTATCAGGATTATGATGAATTGTATGAAATTTTGAAGGAAAATATCGATCCGGATGCTACTGTTTATGTATGTGGGAAGATAAAAGCTAAGTTTCTACGGGGAGCGTTCCAAGAATTGGGGTTAGATCGAGTAGAAGTGGTGAATTTGAAAGGTAAATGTCCAAAATTAGAGCGAGGAAATTGTGAATGCATCTGTTTACATCACCCCAATAGTGTGAATCCTATGTGTTCTAGTGCGAATAGTTGGAAGTTATTCGAATTTCTTACGAAGGAAGATGTTATGTGGCTCTTAAAATAATAATATAGATATCTACAAATATATCATTATGGATATATCTTTTGAAGAATACACACGCAGACTTTGCGAATTCGTGGAAAAAGTTCATAAACTAAAAAGAGACTTGAATTTTTACGCAGATAAAATTAAAGTTATAAGACTGCTGAACAAATTAAGTGTAAAAAGTGGGGATGATGGGAGTGCGGGTGTTGAAAACAAATTTTATGATTCTAACCACAATTCTGAATGGTATTTTATACGCGAACGTTCCCCAACACGTTGAACGCATCTATATTTGTCTGAAGGATGTCGGCGGTGGTGGTGGGGAGTGTAACCGTACCGAATGGATTCCGATGAATTTTCAAAAAATCAATGATAACCAATTGGAGGTATTCACATTCGACATCTCACAAGACAATCGTACAACCATACATTATAAACTTGAACTCTTATTCTTTGATCGAAGTGAGGGGGATATGGCTGAATGGCAAATGATCCGACAATCATCATGTTTACCACATCTCGTACAAAAGACAACTACATTCACATCATCTGCAATAGAAGGAGAAATACCCAAAATTTTCGCAATTTTGTATGTTATTTTATCTTCTTTATCAGTGTTATTATTGAAAATGTTTGTTAAAAATGTGAAGAAAGCTATTTACCATTTGAATAAATAATAATTATTATGTAAAGGAGGTGTTTTATTGAAACAAGCAAAAGATTGATATTAATAATATTTCAGAATAAAATACATATTATTTAGGTAGTATTACATTCAGAAACCACTGCTGTAATTTATCCACATGGTGAACTGCACACATGTATTTTCCACCGTCATTACGATGATTCAGACAGGTCAAATTGTTCGTTTGCTCGAATTTCCCCGTTTCACATTGAGTACCATCGAAACTATGAACATCTACGATGTGTGGGTAAATATCCAATTCTATACACTTCCTTCTCAAAAATTCGGCTTTTTGCTGTCCTCGGACATAAATATAGTCGACTGCACACAGGAGAATCGATTTAAGAATATTATTTATTTCTTCATAATCCACATTCCCAGATACGTAATCGAGTCCATGATAAGACTTTTGTAAATACCATACGGATTTTCGCTCCTATGCATTTAGCGATGAATAAGATGTGCGCGGTTTGAATAAGGAATAATGACGTTTGAATCCAATTTGTATACACATTTCTTTTGGATGGAATGCATCGTCGAATTATCGAAACGATCGATTTTCATCGTTAACCACGATTATCAATCATTATTCAAATCAATCTGCTGTAGGATTGGAATCAAATTCGTGAAAAATTTTAAACAGACTCAGTAGGGAATTTTAAAACAATTTATTTTATATTCTTAAATTTTTATTAAATACTTACTTCAACAATCAATAATCGACAGATTTACAAAAACAACATTAATCACATTAAAGGCCCATTTAAGAGTTTCGTACACGAGTACAAGCGATGATATTTCGTCCCCTCTCTTACAAAATTATTAGAACTTTCAATATGAAAGAACTTGAATTTTTCAAAATGTGTATCCAAGACAAGAAGGAAGGTAAGAAAATTTTCAAGGCCAATCTATTCACAGATTGTTTTATCGTACATAATTGAAATCTTTTCAAAAATAATACAAAACAAACCCGAGTGTTTGAGATACATAGCAATTAGAACGTTCAATAATTTCACTTGGAATCCACAACTGATTTTATATACTTTTATACCACATATCGGAAAATATATATTTGCGAACAAAGAAACATCGTAATTTCGCTCTTTCCGTAGGAAAGAATAGAAGTAGCTCAGAATTAAATTCTATTCACAGGGCAAAATAATTTTGATTGACTGTCATCACCAACAATTTCTAAATATCAATTGTGATTTACTATGATCCATAAGGTTATGAATATTTACTTTTTTTAACTACATGTATATTGCGTAATTCTTATTCCGATTCCAATCTAATCTGCTTCATTACATTGATTCCGATTCTTAACAACTTTCACACTAATGAAGTTCTTTGTTTCAATCGAGTTTTGACTTCATTACGGATCACATTTTATGCAATTCTCCGTAAATGTAATATCTATATAGTTCAAGCAATACATACAGAAATTAATACCTGGAAAAAAAATATGAGCGTATAGCAAATTAAATTTAAAAAGGTGAGTTTCTGCAACTCGATCTGAAATGTCGAACATAACTTACAAAATTGGCAAAAATGCTGTTTTTCTTAAAAAACTATAGCTCGGATCGGAAATAGTTAAAGGAGAAAGTTGTAGGTATCAGATAGATAATTATCGATATCTTTCATACTTTTCGAGTTATTTTGAAAAAACCGTTGACAATCGTTATTGGGAGGGTCTTTGAAAACAGTCATATCACATTGTCATTAGTTACAAAACGTTTTTTCTTGGGAGGGTCCAAATGTTTTTTGGGAGGGTCCAAACGTTCTTTGGGAGGATCCAATCGTTATTGGGAGGGTCTTTAAAAACAGCCATATCACATTGTCATTAGTTACAAAACGTTTTTTCTTGGGAGGGTCCAAATGTTTTTTGGGAGGGTCCAAACGTTCTTTGGGAGGATCCAATCGTTATTGGGAGGGTGTTTGAAAACAGCCATATCACATTGTCATTAGTTAATCATCAACCACCATGCACGTTTGCGGGCAATGTCAAAGGGAATTTTCGAGAGCAAATGCGCTGAGGCGGCACGAGAAAAAACATTTCAAAACACACAGTTTCTCATGCAAGCATTGTGAAGCTACATTTTCTCGCCGAGACAATTTGAATCGTCATATTATGTTATTCCACAGTCGAGATAAAAGTATAATTTACTGGTCCAACCCAGATGTTCTACTGGACCGGTTAGAAGAAATCATACCTCTACAAGGATATATCGAAGAGAAACGTGAAACAATTAATGAATTAAGAAGATTTTGTAATAAATGGTATTTGAATAAAAACTCGAAATGATTGATCGTTTTCCACTATTTTTTTACATTATTTAAGTCAATGAAGGTGTAGGATCGAGTTTTTCGATGGGAATTGTTCTATAGTTTCCATTGCTTTCAGACACACGTTTTCTACATCATGCACTGCAGTTAGAACGAAATTGTTGTATACTGGATACATCATTACAACTGATTGTTTAATTCATTTGAATCCACACCGACCCTTCAATAGTTATTCATCCACCCTCAAATCATACAACATTGTATTTCCCGCTCAAACTGAATTTTTCGTAGAGCGCTTCTTCAAACGTTCTAATAATGCGATAGCGACTTTTTCATAGAATAGGTATTGCAATGACTGATTTTATGTTTTTCCATTAACTTGTGATTAAAGTGCTTATTGAAGAATTATTTTCCACGATCGCCTTGCAACACACTAGAATCGATTGAAATATTCAAAGGTATTACAAATAGTGACAATAAAACTTTCATGAATAAAACGATCAATTATACATGTACTACAGCAATTCTTTATCACAATATTAACTCTACCTCATTATCCAATTTCAATTACACTATTCTAGCAATGTATTTCCCCAACCGGAACCCCACATGTTACCTGTATCTTAGATTGTACCATAAATAGCCAAGATTATTCATATTTTCATACATTGGTATCGTTCGAAGATGACATTCTAATGTCGAAACTATAGTCACGATTTGTTCCTGAAATATAAGTGATAAGAAAAAGTAAAAATGTTCCATTTTATTATATTAATATGATAAATTATCACAAAGCAATTGCTTCCACTATTCAATTTTTATTAACCACAACTACCTTATTCATTGTTATTTTAGACTGAAATGTTTGTAGTGGTTAGAATTTCTCCAAAATGAACTAGAATTTTGCGAAGAGGAAATTGATTAAAATTTTGAATATCTCGGTTCACACTATCCATTTCGCTTAACATACTTTTATAAAATATGGAATGAATTATTATCGAAACGATTTCATCGTTTTCCACGATTGTTAATGATTATCCAAATCAAAACTCTCTAAACTAATGAAAAATTCACCAAATTTTAATGGTGATGAAATAATATTCATAATAATAATCTGCAGAATAATTAGAGCGATTCCTCTTAAACCCGCTAGTCTATTATTGCGTTATAAAATATGATGATTTGAATCAATCATTGTTCTAATTATTTATCAAACTATTATGCGATATAATAGAAGACAAACTCAGTTTCCCTTCAGCTAGATATCATTCATTCACAAAGGATAACGATAAAATAATATTCATAATAATAATCTGCAGAATAATTAGAGCGATTCCTCTTAAGCCCGCGAGTCTATTATTGCGTTATGAAATATGATGATTTGAATCAATCATTGTTCTAATTATTTATCAAAATATTATGCGATATAATAGAAGACAAACTCAGTTTCCTTTCAGCTAGATATCATTCATTCACAACAACAATTTAATCAAAGGCGTCTGCTTTTTTTCCTTAGGTAATATAAAATTTGCCTATATATAGTAGTGTTTAATGTACGAGCTGTTTCAAGGTAAGTTTCAATTTTCCTGTTATTCATCAGATGCTATTTTTATCACTTGTAAAATATAATTTACCGAAGGAAGTTATGATTAAATATGTTTTTAACCTAATATATGAAAAACTAGTTGTGATTGAAAGAAAATTTATGATGTTTTCACAACTTAAAAATATCATTTCCACTAATTTCAATGAACCAATTTTCCTTCCAGATCAATATTCATTGATTATGAAGTTAACTTTTTCAGATCTTAATATTTTTGAAATAATTTCGTTTTAATTTTTCTATTAGTTATCGAATAGATATCATTTTTATCAATTTTAATTTGATTCAAAGGAATTTTAATGTGTTTTCAAAACAACGAAACACATTTTCTCCTAATTTCAATTAGCGAACCAAATTTTCTTTCAGATCAATATTCATTGATTATGAAGTTAGCTTTTTCAGATCTTAATATTTTTTCGAAATAATTTCGTTTTGATTTCTCTATTAGTTATTGAATAGTTATCATTTTTATCAATTTTAATTTGATTCAAAGGAATTTTAATATGTTTTCAAAACAAAGAAACACATTTTCTCCTAATTTCAATTAGGGAAAAACATAAATTTTATAGATGACAACAATTATTCATCAGATGCTATTTTTATCACTTGTAAAATATAATTTACCGAAAGGAAGTATTGATTAAATACGTTTTTAACCTAATATATGAAAGAAAATTCATGATGTTTTCACAACTTAAAAATATCATTTCACTAATTTCAATGAACCAATTTTTCTTTCAGATCAATATTCATTGATTATGAAGTTAACTTTTTCAGATCTTAATATTTTTTGAAATAATTTCGTTTTAATTTTTCCATTAGTTATTGAATAGATTTCATTTTTAATTTGATTCAAAGGAATTTTAATATATTTTCAAAACAAAGAAACACATTTTCTCCTAATTCCAATTAGGGACCTTTCCTCATTAGCAGTTCAAGTTTCTGATTTGATAGCTCTGAAAATTCTTTCGTTAAAATTTTGAAATCATCTCTTTTTAAGTATGATGTATGATTTGATGGAACAACTAACAAATAGATATACACCACCGGTTGATCCACCTGCATATTTATCTGAAAAGTAAGTTTCATTAAGAAATATCTATTAATAAAATTTCATATCTTTTTACTAATTTTTCAGTGGTTATATTGTATATATGAGTAAGAATGATGGGGGGACTATTTCAAAATATAATGATGACCCTGTAGGGACTCATAGCACATTAGTAGTTTTGAATGAAGATAATTCGATTAGAGGGTATGTTCTCTATTCTTTACATCATTCTAAAGATTTTTAATTATAATTTGTTGACAGTAAATTAACGATGAACGATGGGGAAATAGAGAGGTGTACCCTGAACGACGGGAGAGAGATTATTATCAATGAAGTACATACAACTGCTTGTTATAATGCAGGGAAATGTCACTTAGAAGAGGTTTTAATCAATGAATTACCTAATGTGTAAGTTCATTAAGAAAAATATAATCATACATTGTTAAAACTAATAATAAATTTCTTATAGAGCTGACAATAATAACAGTGTTGGCAGGATGCAATCATCAACAAGGATTAAAAATGAAAAGTAAGTTTCATTCTGTTGTATTCGATATTCTTCTTTTAATTCTTCAACGCAATTTTAGTGGATGTAGAAAGAGATCAACAAGTCCCTCATCCAATATCAATAGGAAGAAACAAAAAAGGCAGTTCCCACTTACTCCTATCACCTCCATCATAATTGATGATGATGATCAAATAAGGTTAGTTATTTAATTTTAATTACTATAGGAATTCCTGGAACATCATTTTACTGTTTACAGAGATCAATCAACACCACCTCCATCATCCTCTAGATCGAATCTACATCCAAAACCACCCTCAACAACACTATCACCACCGAAAGAAGATATTGATGAGCTGTCTATATATGGCACGGGTGAGGATTTATCAGTTTTGATTGTGGAGGTATGCACATTTTCAGTTCTTATATTGATTATACTAATATATTTTTCATTCTTTTGCAGTTGAGGAAAATTCAATCTAAAACTGGTGGATCCTATACCTTTAAATGGAGGTGAACAGGGAACTTCCTTCTTTTTTTATATCTATATAAGTTTATAAAACGTATTATTATTATTAGTCTGAAATAAAATTATTAATTTTAATGTGTATTTTGCGTATAGAAAGCACTGTTTTATTAATAAATCAGATCAAATGACTGTGGAATTCAAATCATCAGTCATATCATCCAAAAACTTGAATTAACAGATTGTATGTACTACAAATGATTCACTCATTGTTACACTCACACGCGTTTGCGTTCTCATATCAGTATGAACAAACAGAATGTGATGATGCAGATACACTAACATTGACATTGACATTCAACTAGTTCATTGGCTTATTAATAGAAGGCTATATAGCTACAACATCAGTATACTCAATCGAATATGATATCTGAATCATCGATATTTCAAATATTCAGATATTTTAAATTATTCATTCGATTTTTATATAACATGTGAACATTTGAATCATTATCAAAGTTTCTACAATATTAGAGAAATTGTATTGTGAATGAATGATATCTAGCTGAAGGGAAACTGAGTTTGTCTTCTATTATATCGCATAATAGTTTGATAAATAATTAGAACAAT
This sequence comes from Endomychus coccineus, assembly GCA_958510875.1. Classification (NCBI taxonomy): domain Eukaryota; kingdom Metazoa; phylum Arthropoda; class Insecta; order Coleoptera; family Endomychidae; genus Endomychus; species Endomychus coccineus. Next base: position 106,004,894 of record OY294069.1, on the reverse strand, counting down.
GATTGATTCAAATCATCATATTTTATAACGCAATAATAGACTAGCGGGTTTAAGAGGAATCGCTCTAATTATTCTGCAGATTATTATTATGAATATTATTTCATCGATATCCTCAAGTTAAAATTTGGTGAATTTTTCATTAGTTTAGAGAGTTTTGATTTGGATAATCATTAACAATCGTGGAAAACGATGAAATCGTTTCGATAATAATTCATTCCATATTTTATAAAAGTATGTTAAGCGAAATGGATAGTGTGAACCGAGATATTCAAAATTTTAATCAATTTCCTCTTCGCAAAATTCTAGTTCATTTTGGAGAAATTCTAACCACTACAAACATTTCAGTCTAAAATAACAATGAATAAGGTAGTTGTGGTTAATAAAAATTGAATAGTGGAAGCAATTGCTTTGTGATAATTTATCATATTAATATAATAAAATGGAACATTTTTACTTTTTCTTATCACTTATATTTCAGGAACAAATCGTGACTATAGTTTCGACATTAGAATGTCATCTTCGAACGATACCAATGTATGAAAATATGAATAATCTTGGCTATTTATGGTACAATCTAAGATACAGGTAACATGTGGGGTTCCGGTTGGGGAAATACATTGCTAGAATAGTGTAATTGAAATTGGATAATGAGGTAGAGTTAATATTGTGATAAAGAATTGCTGTAGTACATGTATAATTGATCGTTTTATTCATGAAAGTTTTATTGTCACTATTTGTAATACCTTTGAATATTTCAATCGATTCTAGTGTGTTGCAAGGCGATCGTGGGAAATAATTCTTCAATAAGCACTTTAATCACAAGTTAATGGAAAAACATAAAATCAGTCATTGCAATACCTATTCTATGAAAAAGTCGCTATCGCATTATTAGAACGTTTGAAGAAGCGCTCTACGAACAATTCAGTTTGAGCGGGAAATACAATGTTGTATGATTTGAGCGTGGATGAATAACTATTGAAGGGTCAGTGTGGATTCAAATGAATTAAACAATCAGTTGTAATGATGTATCCAGTATACAACAATTTCGTTCTAACTGCAGTGCATGATGTAGAAAACGTGTGTCTGAAAGCAATGGAAACTATAGAACAATTCCCATCGAAAAACTCGATCCTACACCTTCATTGACTTAAATAATGTAAAAAAATAGTGGAAAACGATCAATCATTTCGAGTTTTTATTCAAATACCATTTATTACAAAATCTTCTTAATTCATTAATTATTTCACGTTTCTCTTCGATATATCCTTGTAGAGGTATGATTTCTTCTAACCGGTCCAGTAGAACATCTGGGTTGGACCAGTAAATTATACTTTTATCTCGACTGTGGAATAACATAATATGACGATTCAAATTGTCTCGGCGAGAAAATGTAGCTTCACAATGCTTGCATGAGAAACTGTGTGTTTTGAAATGTTTTTTCTCGTGCCGCCTCAGCGCATTTGCTCTCGAAAATTCCCTTTGACATTGCCCGCAAACGTGCATGGTGGTTGATGATTAACTAATGACAATGTAATATGGCTGTTTTCAAACACCCTCCCAATAACGATTGGATCCTCCCAAAGAACGTTTGGACCCTCCCAAAAAACATTTGGACCCTCCCAAGCAAAAACGTTTTGTAACTAATGACAATGTGATATGGCTGTTTTTAAAGACCCTCCCAATAACGATTGGATCCTCCCAAAGAACGTTTGGACCCTCCCAAAAAACATTTGGACCCTCCCAAGAAAAAACGTTTTGTAACTAATGACAATGTGATATGACTGTTATCAAAGACCCTCCCAATAACGATTGTCAACGGTTTTTTCAATATAACTCGAAAAGTATGAAAGATATCGATAATTATCTATCTGATACCTACAACTTTCTCCTTTAACTATTTCCGATCCGAGCTATAGTTTTTTAAGAAAAACAGCATTTTTGCCAATTTTGTAAGTTATGTTCGATATTTCAGATCGAGTTGCAGAAACTCACCTTTTTAAATTTAATTTGCTATACGCTCATATTTTTTTTCCAGGTATTAATTTCTGCATGTATTGCTTGAACTATATAGATATTACATTTACGGAGAATTGCATAAAATGTGATCCGTAATGAAGTCAAAACTCGATTGAAACAAAGAACTTCATTAGTGTGGAAGTTGTTAAGAATCGGAATCAATATAATGAAGCAGATTAGATTGGAATCGGAATAAGAATTACGCAATATACATGTAGTTGAAAAAAGTAAATATTCATAACCTTATGGATCATAGTAAATCACAATTGATATTTAGAAATTGTTGGTGATGACAGTAGTAGGGGTGGGGTCACTTTGGCCCGCCAGACAGAGAGCCTTATCAGATGTAGGCAACCAGTAGCGCATGCGCGGTATGCCCAGACAGGTATCGGTAAGTACTGACCCTGTATTACCGGCCGGGTAGACGGCCAGGGTGTGGTCTCGCCTCTAACCGCTAGGTGTTACCGGGTAGACGGCCAGGGTGTGGTCTCTGACCGCTAGGGACTCTTCTGCTATGGTTGTATGATGGAGACCGAGTAGTGGTAATCAGCCTGTATATACAAGATCGTTCAAGGTAGACAGCAAGCAATATGTGAGGTTAGGGAGAACTTCAATGTAAAGCAGCATCAAAATATTTTTTTCTACACACGGGAATCGAACCCGAGAAATGAAATCCAAAGCCAGCTCCTTAACCGCTCAGCTATGGAGGAATTGAGAACAAGCGATTTAAATGTTGTAGATATAACCGCAGGGTATCCGGTCTGAGTGATAAGTGCGAATATTGCAGTCTATATGATGCAGGTAATTGTTTTACATGACATCAGTCATGCAGGTATGTCACGTAGCCTACAGCGAGGTATGGAATGTGAGGCTTCATAGCGTCAGTCCTAGGGTTTTGAAATAGTGTTGTTTGTACATGTCGTCAGTCACGTGATTTTTGAAAGAGACCGGGGCTTCATCGAGGTATCATGGGAGGGCTGCTGCTCCTTGAATGTATAGATGGAATGTTATACAGTACGGAAATGATATCTTCTTCTGCATTTCTCAAACGCGATGTTTATAAGGAAATTACTTTCAAAAACGTTTATTCAAGCTGTCTGTACCTTACTTGATTGCTATATTACAAAATGCGATTTCAATCATCTTAAACATATATGGAAATTATTTTTAGTATACAAAATGGAGTTGGGAGACTTCAATGGGGTATGGAATGTGGGGTTGTTTATGTATGACGTTAGTCATGTGAATTTGAATGAAGCTGGAGCGATCTCCAACGAGACAGGTGTGTATGTGAGGTTATACAGAGTGTGCAGGTATAATGATGTCTATTACGCAGGTCTTCAGCGAGGTATCTACCCTGCAGGAGCCTTCAATGAAATGTGGGGTTGTTTGTACATGCCGTTAGTCGCAGGGTTTTGTCTGAGTTATAATGATATCGTACGCGGCGCATTGTCTGCCCCCACAAGTCTTCAATAAGGGGTCATAACATCTAACATGCGATAGTTTACAAAAAATGCTGCTTCTCATATTAGCGATATTATGAAGCGTTTGCAGAAATAACTATTAAATCATCTAAGGACTTTTTGCTTGATTAGTACTAGCGAGTACAATATTCGTTATAATATTATAAGTATGCATCATCAGCTTACTTGCGCGATAAGGTTGTGCCAAATCATCTCCAAGAGTAATGTATTCAACTTGGAATTATCGTAATGATGCGATCCTTCAATGTTAAAGTAGTTTCATAAGTTATCCGAAAGTAAAATGAATATATAAAATGTTTTTCCAAAATTAGTTCCGAAGTAAACATAATTCGTTATAATATTCATTCATGTATGTTACATAAATTATCCGATATAAATCAAATAAGTTTTATGGCAGGTTGAACAATATTCACTATCATATTTTGCGGTAGAGCTACAGCTGGTTCGAGAGAGATAAGAAAGATACGCCGATCACCTTCAAACGCGATGAGAATACTTTATTTTAAATCACACATATAGTATGTATATATTCGAATCATATTGATTGTAAATCGCATAATATGACCCGAAATCTAGCTGCTGCTGGGTGTAGCCCAATATCTATACAGAATCTAGACGAAGCGGTGTTACGCATCACGATGATTATTCGAACTGTCTGTACAGCTCGATTGCTATATAACAAAATACATTTTTAATCATCTTAAACATATAGATGTGCTAATATAAATTTTTCAGTATGCAAAAATATACTAATAAAACATTTTTCATCGACACACACATTTCTTCATAGGATAGTTAGTTTTTATAAAATTCAATCAATTTCAATGGGAAACATATATGCGAGGGAGTTTTATAGAGATCGAACTCATTTCCCCAACCACTCAAGAGGTAGAACTATGATGAGGAATAGATGTGAATAATGATAATAATCATATGAATATCTTCATAAGCGCTAATCTATATGACATTCAAACACATGCTTCATAAAAGTCTGAACATTGAGTAGAGCTATAGTATCTTCATAAGCGATCATTATCAACATTCAAACACTTGTTTAGCACGTGATTCAACAGCCTATGACGTCACCATCGTTCACGAACTATGATGGTTCGATGAGGACTCAAACATTGAACAGATGAATCTTTGAGGTTAAATATCTGCTGTAGAAATTACCCCACTTTTATTACCTTTTATTTGAGAATATCGATATTTCCCATGTAACGGATTATTGCCTAAAGCTATTTTGTATGCAACATTGTTATCATTTGCGAGCCTACGAGGGCCTGTGTGTTGGTCGGGGCTAAATGAATATGTTTGACTATTATTACCTGTAGAGACTCATTTGAGATTCTTCAAGTTTGAGATTGATAACCCACATGAAGAAAGAAGCTTCAACGATTTGATATCAATGAATATTCGCTATTCTGAATGTGACAGTTTTATCGGCTTCAACACTCGAGATAAGAGAGAATATTTACCGCTGATGTAGGGAAAATCAATATGATGCATACAAATTGGGGTGGGTGAGAACATCAGACTATAGCTTTATGTGTATCGGAATACATAAGGATTTGACGAGTAAGTGGTGTTTCATTGAATTGAAGATCCGCCGATCATAGTTTACGAACGATGATGACGTCACTGCTTCAAGCCAATGACAGTAACTGATTCAATCCGGCGACCATAGTTTACGAACGATGATGACGTCACTGCTTCAAGCCAATGACAGTAACTGATTCAACCCGACTACCATAGTTTACGAACGATGATGACGTCACTGCTTCAAGCCAATGACAGTAACTGATTCAATCCGGCGACCATAGTTTACGAACGATGATGACGTCACTGCTTCAAGCCAATGACAGTAACTGATTCAATCCGGCGACCATAGTTTACGAACGATGATGACGTCACTGCTTCAAGCCAATGACAGTAACTGATTCAACCCGGCGACCATAGTTTACGAACGATGATGACGTCACTGCTTCAAGCCAATGACAGTAGCTGATTCAATCCGGCGACCATAGTTTACGAACGATGATGACGTCACTGCTTCAAGCCAATGACAGTAACTGATTCAACCCGGCGACCATAGTTTACGAACGATGATGACGTCACTGCTTCAAGCCAATGACAGTAACTGATTCAATCCGGCGACCATAGTTTACGAACGATGATGACGTCACTACTTCAAGCCAATGACAGTAACTGATTCAATCCGGCGACCATAGTTTATGAACGATGATGGGCTAATGAGGAATAAAATGTAAATAATCATAATGATTGTAATACATTCATGCACATGTTTTTTTCGCCTGATTCAACACATGCTTTAACATTCAGACACGTGTTTCAGCATTCAGACACGTGTTTCAGACACGTGTTTCAACATTCAGACACGTGTTTCAACATTCAGACACGTGTTTCAGCATTCAGACACGTGTTTCAGACACGTGTTTCAACATTCAGACACGTGTTTCAGCATTCAGACACGTGTTTCAGACACGTGTTTCAACATTCAGACACGTGTTTCAGCATTCAGACACGTGTTTCAGACACGTGTTTCAACATTCAGACACGTGTTTCAGCATTCAGACACGTGTTTCAGACACGTGTTTCAACATTCAGACACGTGTTTCAGCATTCAGACACGTGTTTCAGACACGTGTTTCAACATTCAGACACGTGTTTCAGCATTCAGACACGTGTTTCAGCATTCAGACACGTGTTTCAACATTCAGACACGTGTTTCAACATTCAGACACGTGTTTCAGCATTCAGACACGTGTTTCAGACACGTGTTTCAACATTCAGACACGTGTTTCAGCATTCAGACACGTGTTTCAGACACGTGTTTCAACATTCAGACACGTGTTTCAGCATTCAGACACGTGTTCCAATATCCAGACACGTGTTTCAACACTCATACCTATTTAACATGTATTTGATACCTGATTTTGAGAGAAGCGTAGAAGTACCTAACCGCGTGATCAGACATACACAATATAACATCATCATCTAGTATATAAACAAATGCTTATTAACATATGTTCCAGTATGATTTCGATTCGCCTTCAGGCATGATGAAGATTGTTAAGCAAAAAGACTCGTTGAGTATTATGAACTTAGGCTCAAGCAATGAGAATGTTGAACAACCACAACGTCACAGCTCTTTGCTGCCTAATACTCTACGAACAATAATCTGTGGTCCAAGTAATTGTGGGAAAACAAATGTGATGTTATCTCTATTGTTAGATGCTAACGGCCTGAAATTTGAAAACGTGTACATATATTCAAAGTCTTTACACCAACCAAAATACCAGTTACTAAAGGAGACATTGAAGAAAATTGAGGGGCTTGGATATTTTCCTTGTACCGAAAGTGATGAGGTCATAGACCCCACAGAAGCGAGGCCTAATTCAATCATAATATTCGATGACGTGATGTTTGAGAAACAGGAGAAAATTCGTGCTTATTTTTCAAGAGGGAGACACAACTCAATTGATAGTTTCTATCTTTGTCAGTCTTTTGCTAAATGTCCAAAACATGGATTGCGCGACAATGCCAATTGCTTGATTATTTTCAAACAGGATGAACTCAATTTGAAACATATATTCACCGATCATGTAAGTACCGACATGTCACTCGAAAAATTCAAAGAGATATGTAGCGTATGTTGGAAAGATAAATATGGATTCCTTATGATAAACAAAGACTGTGATATGAACAAAGGACGTTATCGCAAAGGGTTTGATAGTTATATATACATCTAACATGTATATATACTTTCATTTGAAATAGACAACCCGCTCAGCATGGACGTGGGTGTGAGTAACATGCTTATGGAAAAACAACAATTGAAGAAAAAAATTTGGGAGTTAGCAAACGTTGTGAGGAAGAAATATATGGCTGTGAAATTGGGTAAAGCTGAAAATGATGAGATTCTAGATAATATGTTCAGGAATGTATCTAAACCCCTAGAGGAAATTGCGAGAAATGCTGAAATAATCAAACAAAATTCGTTGGTTAAACCTAAAAGTATTGTTTCTACAGCAACACAAATGGAGAACATACCAATCCCAAATATTGTAACTGAAGGTGAAGAATTCGTATATAACCCCCAAGATACTGAGGAGGATGTGTTTACACCCGAACCTACTATCGATCAGATTCGTGAAGAATTCAGAAAACATAAGAAAGATAATGCAGCGGCTACAGAGGAGTTTCTGCAACAATACCCCACATTAGCACGTTATTAATTGGGAGGATTCCTATTGGATGATGATGTTAAGAGATATGATGATAAAATGGGTTTGCAATATAATTCAACTTTAGACAAATGGTTCATGGGTAATCAACCTATAGAAATTGATAGTGAGAGTAATATAATTATCAAGGGTACTCCGTTCAAAGGTACCACAGGACTGTATAATTTGATATTTTACAAAGATGTTCTACCTGATACTTACACTGTGCAAGATGGGAAAAATTACAGTCAAATGATGGAAATGACTAGTGCCCATAGACGTAATAACGATCCAGCTGATCGAATAAGATACACAGTAAAATACAAACATGTACTGAAACCTTTGATTAATTCCATGAAAAGACCCAGAGCCAACACATACACTGGAAGTGCATATATCAAAAATGATATGCTTGAATATAACGAGAAACCTATCGAATATGTTTATTGGGATGACGTTAACGAAATGGTGGATAGACTGAGACTTCTTGTTGCATCCTCGCATGCCGGTAACCATAATGAGATAATCTATATAATAGAAGAATTGATAGAGGCAGGGGTAATTGAACAAAAACCAGGTGTAAGACAAATTCATCGCAGTTATAAAGATGGTTTCAATGGATAAGTTTGGCAGAGCCTCCTCTTCCATGTGGATATATGATACAAATGTATTTAATAATAATTTCAAACAAGTTCAAGGGCAAGGATTATTCCTAACGAGCGATGGGAGTTATGATATGGAAAATCGTAGATTGTGCAACGTAAAATCACCGAATGATGATGGAGATGTTGCAAATAAAGTATATGTTGATAAATTAAGACACAAACTGAATCTGAAAACGGAAACCAGTCTTAAAGATACCTTCAATGTTAGGGTTGATAATTTGATCAAAGATATCAACAAGGATCTGGATGAACATAACTTAACGAATGATAAGGTTATTCTCAACATTGATAAACATCTGATGGACATTCAGAATAAATATAATGAAATGGGAATCTATATAAAATCAGAGTATAAAACAATCAGTGATAGTGTGAGGGAAAACAGAAATGAATTGAAAGAGATCAATAACACATTTAACAGTGTGAACATGCGTCTAAATGACATTACTAGTAAAGTGGAGGCGTTAGAACGACGGATGACATCTGTGGAACCTTCTAAGAAGAGACCCTCATCATCCACAACAACAAAGCAGGGCTCTGTGAAACGTATATCTCCAAATCCTGTGAATATACCCAAAAAATTAATTCTACACTAGATTTCCACATTGATAAGATGAGTAGAGAACAAGTTTTGCATGAGCTTCATGAGCACAGAAGAAAGAACTTTTACCAGCATATGCAATACGACTAGGACGAGGAATCAAGAGTCAAGATTGAGATATTTGAAACATATATTGTTAAGATTATACTTAAGTCTTTTGTATTGAGAAAACTAATAAAAAGATTATTTTGAGATCTTTGGTCTTCCTCCCACCCCTCGTTAAATAACGGTGCAATCTTGAATTCTCATCAGTTTGTATGGAAGCGTACGTAGGAGAAGGTGTTCCCAATACGCTTATAAACAAGCTCCCGTTTGAACTTCAAATCAATACCAGAGGCAAAACTAGAAGAACGATTGAGGAGGTTCAGGGTATCAATTCATTCGATAAAGTTTGCAGTCAACACGATATTTCATGCAATATAACACTTATAATCGTAGCCTGTTATATTTGGAATTCCTCTCTAACTCTTCAGTTGTGATCGATTAGCATTTATTAGTATATAAATAGATTGTTGATGAAGTTTTCATCAATCATGTCTCAGACGTTCACTATCACGGGTAGGAGATCCCGCTTATCTGTAGATTTTCACCCACCTATAGAACTAGATCCTCATTCATATTATTCTATCGCACTTGTTGGTTTGCATACGTACAATAGCATCCCGAACATTGAAGAAGGTTTTAATAAATTTTATTATGAAGATGTGAAGGGTCAGGAAGAAGTAGTAACTATACCTACGGGGTCCTACGAGTTGACAGACATCGAGGATTTCATACAAAGTGCAGTTTGTGGGATAGGAGTGAAGCAAGAAGAACGTGACCGGAAATTATCAATGAAATCTAACAACAACACTCTACACACAGAGCTGAAGAGTGATTTTGAAGTGAATTTTATTCCTAAAGATAGTATAAGCGAACTGTTGGGATTCAGCAAAAAGAAATTGACATCTCGCGAACTACACGTATCTGATCGACCTATAAACATAATCAAAGTTCAAACTATACGCGTAGAGTGTAACTTAACCGCAGGAGCATATTATAACAATAAGATAGCTCATACGATATATGAGTTCTCACCTCTTGTACCACCTGGGTTTTCCATTGATATAGAGCCGAAGAATCTTATTTATCTACCGGTCATCAGCAAGACGTCCTTCGATAACATCACGCTGAATATTTTAGATCAGAATTGGAAACCGGTAAATTTTCGTGGAGAAGAAATTATTATACGATTGGAATTGAAAAAGATCGCTAGGGATTATGGCTCACAACAATAAATAATAATCCAATACTCACCACCACTCATTATATGAAAGGAATTCAACTGAGAAGGTTGCAGTAGCCATCACTTGAGAACATGGGTTTGGATTTTAGCAATAAAAGACATCTCCATAGTGGTCATCAGTCATTATCTACAACGAGCTCGAGGGAGAAGGTTGCTCCTGCATCACTGTTATTGAAGAAGGAGAAGGTTGCTTCTGCATCACTATCATTGGAAAATATAAATTTTTTGAAGTCCCTTGGTTACAATGTCGGAAAAACTTCAAATATTCAACGAGCCAAACTTCATTGAAGACATCATCCGGGAAGAAACTCATAGCTACTATCCACACACAACATCTTTTGGCAACAGCGATGAAATTGAGATATTAATCAATCAACAAGATGTGTTGGTAGATTTGGCATCGTCTGCTTTATTCATCGAGGCAGAATTCCAGCCAGAAGCAAGTGGTGATGGTGAATGTAAACTAACGAATAATTTCGGAGCGTTTCTCTTCGAATATATCAGTTATGAATTGAATGGGAAAGAGATAGACAAAGTACGTGATCCTGGTATTGTCAGCACCATCAGAGCTTATCTAACATATTCCAAACATGAATCTATACCTCTAGCTATTTCTGGATGGTCATTTAAGGATGCACTGAGTTCAGTCTACAATAATAAAATCAATTTATGGATACCGTTGAATTTTCTACTAGGCCTATTCATTGACTATAACAAAGTCTTGAGTGGAAAACATAAGCTGCGCTTGATAAGGTCTCGAACCGATAACGATTGCTATACCAATAGCACAGGTACGAAGAGGGCTAAAATAAATGTGAAGACGATAGCATTAAAAGTGCGACATGTGTTTCCAAGTGATCAGGTTAAATTTCAAATGTTGGAGAATTTGAGTGCTGAGAAGCCTATTTTGATTCCATTTCGCAGCTGGGATCTGCATGAAAATCCGTTGATGAAGGAGAGCACTCGTGACATTTGGGCTGTAAAACTTCAATGAATTTGGAACGTCCCAGATATGTGATTTTAGCTTTCCAAACTGATCGAAAAAATAATCCTGTTAAGCACAGTGCATATTTCGATAATATAAACTTGCTAAATGTAAAATTATACTTGAATTCAGAGTGTTATCCATATGAAGCAATGAAATTGAATTTCACCGACCTGCAATACGTGGAAGCATACCAGATGTACTACGATTTCCAGAAATCATTTTCAGATAAAATAATAAGTGAACCCATGTTAGATTATATAGCAGTCAAGAATAGAGCAATTTTTGTGATTGACTGTTCAAAACAAAACGATGCTATAAAGTCATCAACAGTTGACGTCAAACTAGAGATGGAAAGTTTCCTGAATTTCCCCAAAAACACCAGGGCTTATTGCATCATCATTAACGATCGTATAATGGAGTATCCTCCAATTACAGGATCAGTTCGGAGTTTAGTGTGAAGAACCATGAATCATAATGTTATTATTTTAATTCTAAATGATGTACTATCAAAATGTATTTTTCTAAATAAATGTTATTATTATTATTTTTGGTATTTTATTTCTCTCACTTTCCCGCAAGACATCACAATAATGAACGAGCCGTTTGGTAAAGTACAGTCCCTTGGATCAACCCATCAGGATTGTAATCTAAATTATAAATATCGCTTCAGAGTTAGAAACAAAAAAAATTTCTGTTACTATCTAATTAATAAATATAAATATACTTTTGTTTTATTACATGTTTACATATAATGTTCCTCAAAAGTGATTCAGATTATTATGTTATCTTTTCAATTAATATAATATGTAGTAGTAGTGGTTATAAGACAGTTTGCGGTAAATACTCTCTCTCTCTCTTATCTCGAGTGTTGAAGCCGATAAAGTTGTCACATTCAGAATAGCGAATATTCATTGATATCAATTCGTTGAAGCTTCTTTCTTCATGTGGGTTATCAATCTCAAACTTGAAGAATCTCAAATAAATCTCTACAGGTAATAATAGTCAAACATATTCATTTAGCCCCGACCAACACACAGGCCCTCGTAGGCTCGCAAATGATAACAATGTTGCATACAAAATAGCTTTAGGCAATAATCCGTTACATGGGAAATATCGATATTCTCAAATAAAAGGTAATAAAAGTGGGGTAATTTCTACAGCAGATATTTAACCTCAAAGATTCATCTGTTCAATGTTTGAGTCCTCATCGAACCATCATAGTTCGTGAACGATGGTGACGTCATAGGCTGTTGAATCACGTGCTAAACAAGTGTTTGAATGTTGATAATGATCGCTTATGAAGATGCTATAGCTCTACTCAATGTTCAGACTTTTATGAAGCATGTGTTTGAAAGTCATATAGATTAGCGCTTATGAAGATATTCATATGATTATTATCATTATCCACATCTATTCCTCATCATAGTTCTACCTCTTGAGTGGTTGGGGAAATGAGTTCGATCTCTATAAAACTCCCTCGCATATATGTTTCCCATTGAAATTGATTGAATTTTATAAAAACTAACTATCCTATGAAGAAATGTGTGTGTCGATGAAAAATGTTTTATTAGTATATTTTTGCATACTGAAAAATTTATATTAGCACATCTATATGTTTAAGATGATTAAAAATGTATTTTGTTATATAGCAATCGAGCTGTACAGACAGTTCGAATAATCATCGTGATGCGTAACACCGCTTCGTCTAGATTCTGTATAGATATTGGGCTACACCCAGCAGCAGCTAGATTTCGGGTCATATTATGCGATTTACAATCAATATGATTCGAATATATACATACTATATGTGTGATTTAAAATAAAGTATTCTCATCGCGTTTGAAGGTGATCGGCGTATCTTTCTTATCTCTCTCGAACCAGCTGTAGCTCTACCGCAAAATATGATAGTGAATATTGTTCAACCTGCCATAAAACTTATTTGATTTATATCGGATAATTTATGTAACATACATGAATGAATATTATAACGAATTATGTTTACTTCGGAACTAATTTTGGAAAAACATTTTATATATTCATTTTACTTTCGGATAACTTATGAAACTACTTTAACATTGAAGGATCGCATCATTACGATAATTCCAAGTTGAATACATTACTCTTGGAGATGATTTGGCACAACCTTATCGCGCAAGTAAGCTGATGATGCATACTTATAATATTATAACGAATATTGTACTCGCTAGTACTAATCAAGCAAAAAGTCCTTAGATGATTTAATAGTTATTTCTGCAAACGCTCCATAATATCGCTAATATGAGAAGCAGCATTTTTTGTAAACTATCGCATGTTAGATGTTATGACCCCTTATTGAAGACTTGTGGGGGCAGACAATGCGCCGCGTACGATATCATTATAACTCAGACAAAACCCTGCGACTAACGGCATGTACAAACAACCCCACATTTCATTGAAGGCTCCTGCAGGGTAGATACCTCGCTGAAGACCTGCGTAATAGACATCGTTATACCTGCACACTCTGTATAACCTCACATACACACCTGTCTCGTTGGAGATCGCTCCAGCTTCATTCAAATTCACATGACTAACGTCATACATAAACAACCCCACATTCCATACCCCATTGAAGTCTCCCAACTCCATTTTGTATACTAAAAATAATTTCCATATATGTTTAAGATGATTGAAATCGCATTTTGTAATATAGCAATCAAGTAAGGTACAGACAGCTTGAATAAACGTTTTTGAAAGTAATTTCCTTATAAACATCGCGTTTGAGAAATGCAGAAGAAGATATCATTTCCGTACTGTATAACATTCCATCTATACATTCAAGGAGCAGCAGCCCTCCCATGATACCTCGATGAAGCCCCGGTCTCTTTCAAAAATCACGTGACTGACGACATGTACAAACAACACTATTTCAAAACCCTAGGACTGACGCTATGAAGCCTCACATTCCATACCTCGCTGTAGGCTACGTGACATACCTGCATGACTGATGTCATGTAAAACAATTACCTGCATCATATAGACTGCAATATTCGCACTTATCACTCAGACCGGATACCCTGCGGTTATATCTACAACATTTAAATCGCTTGTTCTCAATTCCTCCATAGCTGAGAGGTTAAGGAGCTGGCTTTGGATTTCATTTCTCGGTTTCGATTCCCGTGTGTAGAAAAAAATATTTTGATGCTGCTTTACATTGAAGTTCTCCCTAACCTCACATATTGCTTGCTGTCTACCTTGAACGATCTTGTATATACAGGCTGATTACCACTACTCGGTCTCCATCATACAACCATAGCAGAAGAGTCCCTAGCGGTCAGAGACCACACCCTGGCCGTCTACCCGGTAACACCTAGCGGTTAGAGGCGAGACCACACCCTGGCCGTCTACCCGGCCGGTAATACTGGGTCAGCACTTACCGATACCTGTCTGGGCATACCGCGCATGCGCTACTGGTTGCCTACATCTGATAAGGCTCTCTGTCTGGCGGGCCAAAGTGACCCCACCCCTACTGACAGTCAATCAAAATTATTTTGCCCTGTGAATAGAATTTAATTCTGAGCTACTTCTATTCTTTCCTACTATATCAAATTTTTGACAGAGATTTGAAAACGGAAAGAGCGAAATTACGATGTTTCTTTGTTCGCAAATATATATTTTCCGATATGTGGTATAAAAGTATATAAAATCAGTTGTGGATTCCAAGTGAAATTATTGAACGTTCTAATAGCTATGTATCTCAAACACTCGGGTTTTTTTTGTATTATTTTTGAAAAGATTTCAATTATGTACGATAAAACAATCTGTGAATAGATTGGCCTTGAAAATTTTCTTACCTTCCTTCTTGTCTTGGATACACATTTTGAAAAATTCAAGTTCTTTCATATTGAAAGTTCTAATAATTTTGTAAGGGAGGGGACGAAATATCATCGCTTGTACTCGTGTACGAAACTCTTAAATGGGCCTTTAATGTGATTAATGTTGTTTTTGTAAATCTGTCGATTATTGATTGTTGAAGTAAGTATTTAATAAAAATTTAAGAATATAAAATAAATTGTTTTAAAATTCCCTACTAAGTCTGTTTAAAATTTTTCACGAATTTGATTCCAATCCTACAGCAGATTGATTTGAATAATGATTGATAATCGTGGTTAACGATGAAAATCGATCGTTTCGATAATTCGACGATGCATTCCATCCAAAAGAAATGTGTATACAAATTGGATTCAAACGTCATTATTCCTTATTCAAACCGCGCACATCTTATTCATCGCTAAATGCATAGGAGCGAAAATCCGTATGGTATTTACAAAAGTCTTATCATGAACTCGATTACGTATCTGGGAATGTGGATTATGAAGAAATAAATAATATTCTTAAATCGATTCTCCTGTGTGCAGTCGACTATATTTATGTCCGAGGACAGCAAAAAGCCGAATTTTTGAGAAGGAAGTGTATAGAATTGGATATTTACCCACACATCGTAGATGTTCATAGTTTCGATGGTACTCAATGTGAAACGGGGAAATTCGAGCAAACGAACAATTTGACCTGTCTGAATCATCGTAATGACGGTGGAAAATACATGTGTGCAGTTCACCATGTGGATAAATTACAGCAGTGGTTTCTGAATGTAATACTACCTAAATAATACGTATTTTATTCTGAAATATTATTAATATCAATCTTTTGCTTGTTTCAATAAAACACCTCCTTTACATAATAATTATTATTTATTCAAATGGTAAATAGCTTTCTTCACATTTTTAACAAACATTTTCAATAATAACACTGATAAAGAAGATAAAATAACATACAAAATTGCGAAAATTTTGGGTATTTCTCCTTCTATTGCAGATGATGTGAATGTAGTTGTCTTTTGTACGAGATGTGGTAAACATGATGATTGTCGGATCATTTGCCATTCAGCCATATCCCCCTCACTTCGATCAAAGAATAAGAGTTTAAGTTTATAATGTATGGTTGTACGATTGTCTTGTGAGATGTCGAATGTGAATACCTCCAATTGGTTATCATTGATTTTTTGAAAATTCATCGGAATCCATTCGGTACGGTTACATTCCCCACCACCACCGCCGACATCCTTCAGACAAATATAGATGCGTTCAACGTGTTGGGGAACGTTCGCGTATAAAATACCATTCAGAATTGTGGTTAGAATCATAAAATTTGTTTTCAATACCCGCACTCCCATCATCCCCACTTTTTACACTTAATTTGTTCAACAGTCTTATAACTTTAATTTTATCTGCGTAAAAATTCAAGTCTCTTTTTAGTTTATGAACTTTTTCCACGAATTCGCAAAGTCTGCGTGTGTATTCTTCAAAAGATATATCCATAATGATATATTTGTACATATCTATATTATTATTTTAAGAGCCACATAACATCTTCCTTCGTAAGAAATTCGAATAACTTCCAACTATTCGCACTAGAACACATAGGATTCACACTATTGGGGTGATGTAAACAGATGAATTCACAATTTCCTCGCTCTAATTTTGGACATTTACCTTTCAAATTCACCACTTCTACTCGATCTAACCCCAATTCTTGGAACGCTCCCCGTAGAAACTTAGCTTTTATCTTCCCACATACATAAACAGTAGCATCCGGATCGATATTTTCCTTCAAAATTTCATACAATTCATCATAATCCTGATAGCCAGAGTTCCATGGAATCCCATGATATTTTTCACAATGAAATATTTTCTTCATTTGCCTCTCAGATAGTTGATCCATCGATTTTGGTGGTTTGAATAGAAAATATTTCTCCAACCTTTTATCACAGTCCAACAAAGAGAGTTCCTTGATTTTATATACGTTTGCAGAAATCGGGAAACTTTGAATATCAACCACTATAGACGACATTTCAAACTAGAATGATAAACTATCCAAATATCTAGTTGCACATGCGCAGATCATTAACATATTTCTTTGACGAAATTTCGAAAGAGTACGTCGAAGCACAAAATTTGGTGGACTTATTCTATAGTCGACCTCCCCTCCTATCTCAGAAAACAGTTGAAACATCTTAAAGGTGTAAGAATTTGAAGTATCTCTTCGGATGCTGCGCATGTCACATCGGTACGGTAGAAGTGCGATCCGATAAAAATCATCATCAATGTCATGTAGCACTCTAAAACAATCAAGTATATACGATCCTGGTTTCGGAACGATACCCGAAATTTGATGCAATATGATTTTTCCTATTCTTCTATGTTTATATTTGAACTGACCTTCTATATTCATATCTTCCAATCTTCTGGAGGTGGATCGAAATCTCCTCCGAAATAGAAAATATCAGCATACGCCCAATCGGTCGAGGCCCCCACCAGGAAAGTTATGAATTCTCCAGCGATTATCCAATTTTTGAATGGTAATTGTAATTCTTCGAGGATTTCCATCATATTCGGCGGACATGCGCTTATTACGAATTTCTTCGCATCGTACACGGTGGTAAGCACACTATGAATAAAACTGTTGTATAATCGAGGAGACATTATCACGAACTGAGTTCGATTTAGTTGAAACAGTCACACACACCCTCATACTCTGCGCTATTGACTTTTTCAACCTAAAATATACAATCAAAACTAAATGGTATTCTTGCGGGTGAGAGATAAGAGGTCGATCGAACTGGTAAGTATACATGTAAAATAATAGAACATTTTCAGATAAAAATGACGTGGGTTTGGATCCCTTTCAATCTTTCTCACCAAAGAATACCATTTTTTTTTTCATTTGATGTACACGTCGTAGACGTTATGATCGATTCACAACCGCCATGATACCTCGTTGACCACCTCACGTGATAGCTGCCATGACACCACGTGTCTAGGACCTTTCTTACAAACAACCTGTATATACAACATAACATACTCTTTACAAACCCCCTGTATATACATTCAAACAATAATTACAAACACCGAATGTCAATCGTCAGCAGATAGCATGACACCTCGTGACAGACGCCATGACACCTCGTTGATAGCCGAAGGATCACGTGACAGACGCCATGACACCGAAGGAACACGTGATAGCTGCCATGACACAACGTGTCTAGGACCTCTCTTACAAACAACCTGTATATACAACATAACACACTCCTTACAAACATCCTGTATACACATTCAAACAATAATTACAAACACGGAATGCCAATCGTCAACAGATAGCATGACACCTCGTGACAGACGCCATGACACCTCGTTGATAGCCGCCGTGACAGACGCCATGACACCGAAGGATCACGTGATAGCTGCCATGACACCACGTGTCTAGGACCTCTCTTACAAACAACCTGTATATACAACATAACACACTCTTTACAAACATCCTGTATATACATTCAAACAATAATTACAAACACCGAATGCCAATCGTCAACAGATAGCATGACACCTCGTGACAGACGCCATGACACCTCGTTGATAGCCGAAGGATCACGTGACAGACGCCATGACACCGAAGGATCACGTGATAGCTGCCATGACACCACGTGTCTAGGACCTCTCTTACAAACAACCTGTATATACAACATAACACACTCTTTACAAACATCCTGTATATACATTCAAACAATAATTACAGACACGGAATGTCAATCGTCAGCACAAACCGAGTAACTCACAATCACTGATAACGCTATCTAGCCGATAACGTTATCTACCTGATAACACTAATTACACACACTGGATGCCAGACCGAGTCACTGATAACGCTATCTAGCCGATAACGTTATCTACCCGATAACATACATCGCCAGCGCAGACCGGAAGTGGAGACCTGATAATCGGAGCTCAGACCGGAAGTGACGTCACACTTCCTGTCCCAAAGGTAGCGGACTGTATCTACTTCGGTTACTTGGAACTTATCGAAGTTTGGAACACTTGCGTTCACTGATGTTTATTTTTATAAACTTAGGTTAGAAAATTTTGGTGAGTTGCCAGAGAAGCACAGTCTCTACTTAGATATTATTGCAAACTGAACTTGGCTTTACTTTCAGACCCTTTTATAGGCCTCCAAAACCGACGCCAAGCCATTTCAAAATTAACCAATGAAGTGCTTACTTTTCATATCAAGAATGCCAAGGTAATTGTTGTTAAACTGACACAAGTACTCATTGTTACCAGCCTGACACTAGAAATTCGTCTCGACCAATCAGAATTTAGTATTCTATAGTTTTTGAATTATTGGAGATTTTCAACTCATTTTAATTGATAGTGATTCCTTCTTTTTAAATTAATATTGCCTACATTTTTCCCCACACTTTGGTATAATATAACCTATGATTGGGTTATTATTAATATGATTATTCCCATATTTATGGTACTATCTCATGATAGTTTTGTAATCACTTTAATTATGATTTCTGCCTTCGTTACACAGTACGTTTCTTCACTTTCACTGAAGTTCTTGTTTATCACTTCTTATTCTATTACATTGTTGTTTATCATGTTTTACATTGTTAATTTTGATATCCTAACTATTATTTAGCTTTTACTATTGTTTTTAATTCCATATAAATATCTTTTATTTGATCATCTTTTCTAATTTTCAAAGTTCGGTAAGTTATTATTTTTAAATTTTATTGTTTATGGAATGAAATCATAACAAATTCCCCTAAATCAATTTTAACATATTAATCACATTAATATTTAAAATTTATTTATCTTTTGATTTTATTTTCATGAACTAAATTTATTAATAATTATACTTGTATCAATATTAAATATTCCCCTTATCTTTCCATTTTCAGGATTCATTAATTCATAACTATTTTCAGCATTTTCATTCATGACTACATATGGACCTTCAAAAGCAAAACATAATTTTCCACATATATTCTTTTTATTATTAGTTACTCTCATTGCTCTTACTATTACTAATTCACCTATTTCAAATTTAGTTAACCTTCCTCTTTCTCTCATTTCCCTATTCATATACTTTCTTGCATTTCTTTCTAACCTATTACTGATATCTTTCAAAATTTCATTTCGTTCTACTGAATTTTCATCTAACCATTTTCTATCAGGTTCTTCGCCTTTCATTATTAATACAGGTGTTTTCTCTGTTGTAGTATTTGGACAATGATTTAAACATTTTTCTACTCTGGATATTGATTCATCCCATTGACGATGTTTACCCTCACAAGATATCCTCAGATATTTTATTACTTCCTGTATATATCGCTCTGATGGATTGGATTGAGGATGTCTGATGCTTGTTAATTGATGAAAAATTAAATTCCTTTTGCGAAAATACTTGAAACGTATGTTTTTGAAATATGTTGCGTTATCTGTAATTAACTTTCTTGGCCTACCAATTTCTTAAAAATAGTTTTCTAACTTACGCATTACTTCTCTACTTTTTGTCGTTTTGCAAGCATATAATTTTATATATTTAGAAAATAAATCTACTACAACCAAAATATGTCTATCTCCTTTTTCTGTTACTATTAACTCACTTAAAAAATCTATTGCTACTATTTCTAAACATTCCTTTACTATAATACTCTTTGCTAAATTGTGATTAATTATATTTTTAGGCTTTGCTCTTTGACATATGTCACATTTCTTTGTGATTTCTTTTGCAATTTGGTAATCTCCTTTACCTATATAATTTTCTCTGAATATGAGCCACATTTTCCTTGCTCCTATGTGATTGAATTCACTATGTAAATGATAATAAGAATCTTGACCCAGTATGAATTATATATAAAAATTCTCGGGAAATAGGTCACAATAACACTTCGTTTTAACTATTCGTCTTTACGTACGTTTCGGTCTCACGACCATCATCAGAAGACTCACTATGTCAAAAAGGGGGTTTATTAAAACTAATTATAGCACAAGCGTCCAAATCGCACAATTTAACTTCAATTAAAAGAGCCCACGCCGTCGAAACCAACAGAACCACGAATAATCGAAATTGTATCGTCAGAATTAATGTATAAAAAATTATTTTTTTGTAGTAAGAATCCGCTATTCAGTATATTTTAATTATATTTTAATAATATTACTGAATAGCGGATTCTTACTACAAAAAAATAATTTTTTATACATTAATTCTGACGATACAATTTCGATTATTCGTGGTTCTGTTCGTTTCGACGGCGTGGGCTCTTTTAATTGAAGTTAAATTGTGCGATTTGGACGCTTGTGCTATAATTAGTTTTAATAAACCCCCTTTTTGACATAGTGAGTCTTCTGATGATGGTCGTGAGACCGAAACGTACGTAAAGACGAATAGTTAAAACGAAGTGTTATTGTGACCTATTTCCCGAGAATTTTTATATATATGTAAATGATTTAAAATTTTTAAAGTTAGGTTTTGATTTATTCTGTATAATTCTTTCCTGTCTATATCTTGTAAACAAACTCCCTCTTTGATTTTACATTTTTTTTATCCTTCTCTGATGAAGAACTTGATTGTTTTTAATGCTCTCTAATGAAAATAAACCCCTCACTTCTAATAAAATATTTGCTCCTACTTTATATTTCCTTTTATCAATTTTTAAATTTCCCTCTTCTCTTGTTAAAGTATCAGCTATTATATTTAATTTTCCTGGAATATGTTTTATTTCAAAATCATATTCCTGCAATAACAAAATCCATCTTTGAATCCTACTGTTTACAAACTTGTTTTTAAATATACTTGTTAATGCACTATGATCAGTTTCTACCCTTACTTTATTCCCTAACAAATAAAATCTTAATTTCTTTACACAAAAAACTATACTTGCTAATTCTAATTCAGTAACACTGTAATTTTTTTCATGAACTTTTGTCATTCTTCACACAAAACTTATGGGCACTTCTTCATTATTTTGTTTTTGTAATAAAACACCACTGAATCTTTGTTTAGAAGCATCTGTTCTTAATATGAAAGGTTTATCATATTGTGCATGATAAACTTTTAATTTTTGAATGAAAATATCTTTTAAATTTTGGAAAGCTTCGTGTCTTTCATTATCCCATTTCCATTTTACCCCTTTCTTGAGTAATTCTACTAATGGAATCTCCTCCTGACTTAAATCAGGAATGAGCCTTTTGAAATAATTTATTAGACCTAAGAATCCCCTTAAAGTTTTAAGATTGGTGGGTCTTTTGAAATTTTTAATTACATCTAATCTATCTTCATCCATTTCTAAACCTTCCCTCGTTAATTTATAACCCAAAAATTTAACTTCTGTTTTATAGAATTCACATTTCTCAATATTTATTTTTAAACCTGCTATATCTAATTCGTTCAAAACTAATTTTATGTGATCTTTATGTTCTTCTACTGTTCTAGAAAATATTAATATGTCATCGATATAATGAACTACAAAAATTTCAAATCTATTTAATATTTGATTCATACTTCTAACTAACGCACTGCATGCACTTTGAATACCAAAAGGCGTAACTTTAAAACGATACACTTCTCCATCTATCATAAAACCAGTGTAATCTCTACAACTTTCATGTAAAGGAATCAACCAGAAACTATGCCTTAAATCAACTTTACTAAAAACTTGTGCCTTTACTATTCTACCAAAAATTGACTCTATATTTTTAGGAGCTTCATATTGTGGTACTGACAATCTATTCAATGTTCGAGCATCTAAACATAACCTAATATCACCATTTGACTTTTTTGCTATAACAATAGGGTTTATATATTTTGTTTTACTTCTTTCTATTATGTCTTGTTCTAGCATTTCACCGATTTTTTTCCTAACATCTTCTATGTACTTGTATGGAATTGGATAGTTCTTGGATTTAAAATTTTCAATTTCTTTGACTTGGAATTTATGAATATAATTACTAGCTATACGAGTTTCATCAATTATTAAACCTTTATGTTGTGAAATTATTTCTGATATTATTCCCCTATACTTCTCGGATACTTTCATCTGCGAGATTATTTCATTTAAATTTCTGCTTGAGTCTTTTCTTTCGACCGCATTTATTATATTGCAACCTTCATTTGGTCTGTCAATATTTTCATTTTCCCCTTTCCCTATCTTTATAATTTCATCTAACAACTTTATTTCCTTTTCCTCGTAATCTATAATAATTCCATGCTTTTCTAATTCATCAGTTCCCATAACAATATCCAATTTCATATTCGGCACTACAAATAATTGCATCTCTAGACTTGACTTCCCTATTATAACATGCTCAGTAATCATTTATGATACTTCAGTAATTTTCTTTCCACTAATATTTACTAATTCTACTTTTGGTATTTTCAATTGATTTGTTAATTTTACTTCAGACAATAGTTCTTCCCTTATTAATGATAGTTCTGATCCTGTATCACACATAATTTCTACTTCTTTCCCTTTTAAAAAACCTTTTAATTTAATTAAACCTATACTTTCATTTTCTTCCCTTTGCTGTTCGTAGTCAATGTACTCCCTCTGATGTTCATATAATACATTAACGTGATATTCGTGCTTTCTTAAAAATCCTGATTTTGTTGATTACTTTGACTTGAAGAGTCTTCCTTTTCCATATTACTTTCAATCCTACTACAGTTTACTTCCCTTTGATTATTTTCATTTCTACTATTATGTCTATTATTATTATTATTTTGACTTCTATAATCCCTATATCTATTTCTATTTTGATTAGCATTATTTCCATTATATCTATTTTCCCTATTATAATAATTTTGGTTTCTATTATCCCTATTTCTAAAATGGTTTTGATAATTATTATTACTTTGGAATCTATCATTATAATTTTGATTTCCCCTATAATTGTTCCTGTTATCATTATGTCCATTTTGTTACCTAGTTCCTATGTTATTCTTATTATCAATTCGGTTTAAGTATGATAGTAGTTGATTCATGTTCTTAATATTTGCAATGGCTATTGCCTCAGATATTTGACTTCGATACTGTCTTGAAATGTATAAAACTATCTCTTCCTCTCTCATTTTAGGTTCTAAATATTGCGCTTCATTATATAGGCTAAGTGCATAAGCACTAATGCTTTTTCTAGTCCCTTCTATATACTTCCTAAAATATAACCTTTCTCGACATTTCGACTGCTCATTTTGACCCCAAAAATTTTTTAAAAATTCATCTATAAACTCATCTAAACTATTTAATTCCCTTTCTTTGCAATTGAACCATAACAATGGTTCATCAACCAATCGTTCTCTTATTAATTTTTTCATTCTCTCTACATTCCTTTCATACTGTATTTCATTTTTTAAATCTTCAACAAAAATGCATGGATGTAATAATTTTATGTTTCCATTAAATTGTATTCTCATGACCTACATTTCTGTATTCTATATTCATTCTCTCTTCGGATCTATTCTCAATTCTTTTTATTCTTTCATCTTGTTCATTTATCATTTTTTCCTGATTTTCTTTCATACTTTGTACATTCACATTCACATTCTCTTCAATATTCTTCCCCATATTATTCATTCTATTTTCCATAATATCTATTTCTTTCTCTACATTATTAAACTTTCTATTTACAAAGCTATTATATTCTTCTAATTTATTATCTATACTTTCTTCAACATGTTGTCTTATTTCCTTTTTTTCAGTTTCAACTATTCTCATAATTTCCTCAGTTCTTTTATCGAATTTATCATTCACTCTCTTAATTTCATCTCTTATATCACTCATACTTACATTGTTCAATTTTTTAATTTGTTTCATTAGCTTTTAAATTTAAACTTTCAAGCAATCTCATCATTTGTGATTGACTATCTATTATTGGTGGTCTTTCTGCACTAATCATTTCACCCTCTTGATCAAATCCTATCAATTCTGGAGTACTCTGTCTATCTCCTTCCATTTTTACTTTCTTATTAATTAATCTAGTTCATTAAATTATTTTGATACGCGGTTCTATTCCTTTTTTCAAATGGCCTCACGTTTGAGCGACAATTATTAATTAAATTCTTACTTATTATTTTGCCCCACATTGGTGACAATTATTAAAAAAACTCTTACTGAGTTTTTATTTATTTAATAATTATATTTTTACTTTGCTTTATTTGTTATTAATAATTATATTTTGAGATTCTACCGGCTAGCTTTTTATCTTTTTAATTTGATTGTATTTGAACTTTGAATTAATGTTTATGAAGTTTCTGAACTTTTGAAGTTTATCTGAAGTTTATCTATAGAATAATTTTATATGTAATTAAACACAATGCTCTTTGAATTTCACAATATTTAATTTCTATGACTCTTATTATCTCGGGTAATTGAATTTTATGTTTTACAAGATCTATGATATAACCTTAAAATCACTTTTACAACTAATATTTGTTTATACTGTTGTAATCAACAATCTTCCTTTTACTTTACAGATAATACGGATAATATGATGTAGAAATTATAAACAAACTTACGTTTAGATAATATCTGTGTTTAACAATGTTGGCAATTTTCAATTTACTTCTTTTATAATTTCGTTGATTCACTTTTTACACAATACTATGCTATTTCACGATGATCACAGGTAACTAATTTTGGTTACTTCTTCTTGAGAATCAGGAACTGTTGATAATACTTTGTTTTATTCTTTTAGATAAGATATAAAACTTTTCGATGCTTTATTGAAATTATATTGAAGAATGGCAATCGTTGGATACTTCTTATAAATTGGAGGTTATTACAACCTTTTACTTGGTTTAGATACTTGGAACTCTCGTTGACTTTTAATAATTTTTTATTAACTTCGGTTACTTGGAACTTATCGAAGTTTGGAACACTTGCGTTCACTGATGTTTATTTTTATAAACTTAGGTTAGAAAATTTTGGTGAGTTGCCAGAGAAGCACAGTCTCTACTTAGATATTATTGCAAACTGAACTTGGCTTTACTTTCAGACCCTTTTATAGGCCTCCAAAACCGACGCCAAGCATTTTCAAAATTAACCAATGAAGTGCTTACTTTTCATATCAAGAATGCCAAGTTAATTGTTCTAAACTGACACAAGTACTCATTGTTACCAGCCTGACACTAGAAATTCGTCTCGACCAATCAGAATTTAGTATTCTATAATTTTTGAATTATTGGAGATTTTCAACTTATTTTAATTGATAGTGATTCCTTCTTTTTAATTTAATATTGCCTACATTTTTCCCCACACTTTGGTATAATATAACCTATGATTGGGTTATTATTAAGATGATTATTCCCATATTTATGGTTTTCTTGACAGTTACTTATTTTTAAATCTAATACATACTATATTATATCAATAACATTCTTTTAACATTACATAACTCAAATTTACTAATCCTAACTTATATCTATAACATTATTCAATGTTTTGTACCATCTCATGATAGTTTTGTAATCACTTTAATTATGATTTCTGCCTTCGTTACACAGTACGTTTCTTCACTTTCACTGAAGTTCTTGTTTATCACTTCTTATTCTATTACATTGTTGTTTATTATGTTTTACATTGTTAATTTTAATATCCTAACTATTATTTAGCTTTTACTATTGTTTTTAATTCCATATAAATATCTTTTATTTGATCTTTTCTAATTTTCAAAGTTCGGTAAGTTATTATTTTTAAATTTTATTGTTTATGAAATGAAATCATAACAATATATATATATATATATATATATATATATATATATATATATATATATATATATATATATATATATATATATATATATATATATATATATTCTTTTATTGATATTCTTGAACCATTTGTAATATTTGTATGTTTTCTTGGTATATTGGTTCGTATATATACTGAAAATGAAAGAAACATTCTGTTTGACGTTTCGACAATGTTTATTGTCTTTATCAAAATGTGACTTAGTGTTTCCATGTAATTCAGGAAAGAATAGATGATTTCGATTAATGAAATGCGTCTGCAGCCGACTTGTGTTTTAAGATCCAATTAAAACTGCAGAAAACATTGGATCGGTTGTGTGTGAAAGAGTAATGTATGGCTAATTACAATTTGAAATGGATTGAATTTGATTAAATACAAGATATTTTAAGATTGTACAATTATAAATACCTATGATTATTGTATGAATCAGTTATTCTATGATAAACACTTCCGATCTATCATAATCAACTATTCAAGTTTAAGATAATTCTATGGAATTTAACCTCAAAATTGTTACTCATAGTGTCATAATTAAATAATACTTTATCTTTTTTAGGTTGAATTTTAAATAGACAAGTAGAAAGTGGCACTTCAAACTAATACAATTTTGTTAAGTTTGAATTAGATTATTATAAAGTTTCGAAAGATTGGAATCTATTTTGTCATTTACACAATTGTTCTTTTTAATTTGAATAGATTCCAATATCAAACGATTGTTGTCGTTTGTTTCAATATTGGCGTACACCCATCGCCATAATGCGGCCCCACGGGTGCTTTATTTCCATTTTAGGCACTCGTACGGGATAGACTAAGAGCCGGTGCTGCCTCACATGCAAGAAGATATTGAGTCCGTTGTCGGGAACGAAAAATGCCAGATCTACTGGAATTACCCGTTTCCGACCGTCAGGTTCATACAAGCAAATAGGCCTGACGTTGTCCTTCTTGATAAACTAAGCAAGACTATGTATGTCATCGAATTCTCTTCTCCGGCAGAGAAGAACATAGTCTTGAAAGAGGAAAAATTGCCAAAATATCAAGATCTCCTGTTCGAGCTCCGCACGCTATACGCAGGCCAATTCCCAGGCGGAATTCGGTCTCCGCTGCGTTCGAACTTGAAGATCATTCCGACCTGTAAGAACTCGGCGCAGATCTTGATAGACCGGATGCAAAAGGCAGTCATTCTGGGTTCAATGAAAATACATAGGGCACACAATTTAGGAACCTCAAGCTACTTACCGACCGGTGGGGAGGAGTAGCTTCGGTTAACCGACACTTGAGTTTTCTGGCGCGACTGCTGCGATGTCGTCGGAGCTCGCAGCAGCCCCGACCAGGTTCTAATGTAAAGAAAAAGTATGTATATATATTAAGAGATATAGGATTAAATTTCCTGAATTATGAAGATCGTATCTGTAAAATCTGTAAAATCCAAGGGTCTATATTGATTAGAGTTCTTTGAACTTATACTTCCGGTAGAGTTCCTGAGGAATCGAAATATTGATAGTGATGGCGAGAAAAATACTGAACACATTCTCCAAAGCATAAGTCCGACTCTACACAGAAAGGAATGTCATATTAATTTGTCCTGATCATGTGAAGTCAATCAAAGGGGTGCCGAAATAATTTTGAAATCGTAACCCACACCACCTTGTGAGATGTTACAGGCCCATAAGGTGCCCATGAAGGGTTTCAACCACCTCATGACAACAACAAATATCACTCGGAATAGGATAAATATCAAATGGTTCTTGTACAGTAAGAATCAACAGATTCAATGAAATGTATAGATTAGAAATGATGGTCTAAGAATACTGTTAGAGTGTAACGAAGTTCTGAATATTGAATAATTATTTGATGAGAATGTATAGGAAAATAGCTCGTTCGGACCGTTTTTTCACCAATTATTGTTTCTGAGCTCCCTTGTGCTTCCCTCCGGTCGGGAAAAATTATTATGATACAGAGAGAGTCAAATATTTATTTATCTTCAAGCTATAAATAAACTTATTGGGAAGTTCCGTGTCTATCTAGAACGACTTTCTGCAACAGCATTTAAGTACTCAAGAAGGAACCAAGAATTAATTGCAATTAAAGCGCAAAATTCTAATAATATTCAGTGTGTCCGATTGACCCCTGGTTACTTACTACACTGAGACTACATTGGGACAAGGCTATCCATAGATAGCACAGTGATACGCTTTGTGGTAAGGGCCCTAGCAGAAGCCCTTAACGAGGAGTAAACCTCGGCAAAAATCAGGCGCCCGAGAAACCAACATAAGAGTCAATCGGACTCAGATCTGGTAGACTTGAAGGAGTGTTGAAGCCGTAGTAATTAATTATCGCCAAAAAGTAGCAAGGAACGTCACAAAAGTACTGAGGACCTTCCGGGTACCAAGTAGCCATCAAATTATAAATTAAAAAGTGCCTGTTTGAATACCATTTGTAGATAAATCGGAATGTAATAAATTGTTTTTCGCTTATAAAATCCCATCCCTTTTAAATTACCTAGATATTATTTGTCCGTACTGTGTTTTAAAAGTAAAAAATCAGCGTTAGTCGAACCTATTTTGAATACATTTTCTCAAGAAAGCTTCTAAAACACAGTACGGACATATATCTATGTAATTTAGAGGGGATGGAAATGTATAAATTGAAAAAGCAATTTATCAAATCCCGATTCATCTCCAGCTGAGAATAACCCCTTTAGCATTATGATTCCCAAATAGTACTTAAACATAAGATGTGCCCGTTTAAGAAACAGGCACATTTGGTTCATAATTTGGCTTGCTCTGATGATGGCTACTTGGTAGTCGAATGGTCCTCAGTACTTTAACAGTATTTTTAGTGAATGAGTGTGATTATTTCTTATTTGTAGTGTTACATATAGTGTATAAACAGTGTGAACTCTCTTATAGTTTATCAACGATAGGTACTTCTTCGGGATTCGAACTTTTGTCCATTTCAAATTTGTCTATTTCTGGGCATAGACATCCATGTAGCTTGAGTATCAAATTTGCATACATTTCAATTCATGAGTCGCGTAAATTTGATTTCATCCAGAACCGTGCATATTTCGTGTTAGCATAATATAACGAAACAGATGTAAGCATAAAAACCACAGCACAGAATAGGGGAGCTGGTGGAGCATCATGAATGCGAAATTAGCAAGAAAGGGCTCGGCTGGACCTGGTGTTGGTACTTGACCAACACCTCGATTGGTATAAAAGAACGCCTCGCAAGCGTTGAATAGATTATAGTCAGTGAGTTAGACAACCATTTATTCAGCCAAAATCAAGAAGTAAGTGTTCCACCAGTTACCATTGAAGTATTAGTGCATGAATAGCCGTTTTTAATAATACTCACATGACTGTTTGTTTGCAAGGCTATAATAAGGATATAGCCTGCTTTCTTTGCGATTATTGTTTCTGAGCATCCTTGGGCTTCCCTCAGGCCTGGATCACGTCACAAAATGGCGTCGCCGAGCAAGAACTTTCGAGAATTGACCGAGGGAGTATATATAAATTTTTTTTAAGTCGAAAAGTTCTTTCGAAAACTTGGATTATTTATAGCAATTGAACGGGTTGTTCGATTTGGATGAAAGTTGAAACATAGTCAATAAAACAAGTTTTACGACTCCGACGACAATTTCGAATCGTTCCCAGAAGTTTATTCCCAAATTTTTCGAATCTGTAGAAGTTTCGACGGAAACTTGTTCCCCTTGCTCACCGAGGCTGTTTAGTAAAAAAAATGTCGACCTGCCCCCTGTTGCGGGGTAAATGTGAAGTTTGTAAGGATGCATTGTTGTTATCATTACTGGGAGAATTAGAAGGAACAGCTTTATTGTGGTATCGTTATAACCGTCACCGCTGGACTATGTTTATGAATTTCCGGAGAGACGCAGGCATCAGGAGACAAACGAACCCGCTGCATATGTGGTTGATATGCAAACTCTAATAAGGAGACATGGTGTAATGAACGCAGAACGTGATTTGTTTTGGTTGCACAATAATTTATTGCCAGAATATATGCAATTTATCCGAAGAGGGACTTTCAACAACGTGCCATTGTTGATGCTACAAGCCGAAGAATTCGAAAATTTACAGACTGAGCAGAGGCTCATGCAAAAAAGGGCATTGCCGGTGCCAATGAGAGCACAAATGCCAAATTCGCCAATAAGGAATGTTGAGCCACAGGTCAGGCGACCTGTGTCTTATACGAAATCGCCAGGCAAGTCCGGGATGCTGAATATCCCTGAGCCGACTTGCTGGGATTGTGGCCTCCATGGCCACTACATACACATTGTCCTACCAGGCCGAAGACAACCACCACACAGTCCGTCTCCTGTTGGAGATGCGGGAAAACTGGACACAGCAGAAGCAGCTGTCGGAATCCACCGAAGTTGTTCTGTTCAAGATTTCGCCACCATGGAGCCATGTCGCATGATTGCCCGTGTAATGAAGCGGGAAAAGAGCGAGGGACTGTGCTGTAGAGAGGCCGTGAATGGAATTCACGTAACACTTGTGGATACCGAAGACAATTCGAAACCATCAAATACTTATAGAAGTTTGGAAGCAGACGCATCTGCTGTTTCGAGAATGGCCCCATCAGTACCCATACAGAAAAATGTAGATACCCCTAGGCCGACCTTAATTCGTAAATTGGAAGAGAATCAAGAATAATATGTACTGAGCTACCCCGTGAATTTTAACTGGTACAATTCGAAGAAAGCCGGAGTTGATAGGAATCCAAAATCTTGCCCAGATTATTGTATAAGGAATGATCAGTTATACCGCCATTTTTGGGATTCAAATAACTTGTCTGAACCGGAGATGAACGAAGTTGTGTGTTCCGAAACCGATCTGGATAGATGTAATGTGTGAACCATTGAGAAAAGCGACTGCAAAAGCTGTATGTAACCCAGGCTTTCTACGAAGAAATTATAGCACGTTTTGGTTGTCAGGAAACTGTCGTCAGTGACAATGGACCACAGTATGAAAGCAAGATTTCCAAAACACTTTTGAAGGGGTTCGGAATTTAACACCGCCTGACTCCTACCTACATGCCGCAATGTAATTCCGTGGAGAGAACCAATCTTACTTTGAAAACAATGATTGCCCAACATCAATCCACCAGTTTTTCACCTGCGCTTCTTAACTTTGGCCGCGAACTAGATGTTCCGAATTCAATAGCCCGTACTCTTACCGTTCCGGTGGATACTGATACGAATAATCCCACTGATCCAACTCTGGAACAGCTGCTAGTCCACCGTATTAGATTAAACAAATTACGTGAAACTTTCCAATTCTGCGTATCCAGCTTTCACGACTTTTCACCCAATAAAGTCATTATTATAATCTCCGTCGTCGAGATTGACGTTGTAAATTGGGAGGTGAAGTCATGAAAGCTGAGCACCATTTGTCTCCTAGTGTCTGTCATTTTGCAGCCAAGTTAGCTCGGAAATATACAGCACCATTTACTGTGATCGGAGTAATTTCTCCGGTCATTTATGACTTGAAAAATGGATATGGCAAGAAGATAAGAAGAGTACATGTCAAGGACCTAAAACCGTTTAATGCCATCTGAAATTGTTACTGTTTCTACCCTAAAGATGTACGAAGAATAGAAAAACAACCCGTTCCATGATGAAGTGTTTGAGTGTTAGAATTTCATTAAGTACCCATTGGATTCGAAGAAGATGTTTAAATTCAGTATCAGAAGTTTAATTTTCGTTTGAAGGACGTTTCCGTTTCAAGAAAAGGTTTTTTTTCTGTTATAAAGATGATTATTTTCGTCTTCATTCAAAGATATCAGCTCCGTTTCAGAGCTAATTTTAGTCTGACAAAGGAGTTTGTATCCATTCCTGGATTCAAGAGCCACCATTCCTAGGAGAAGGAAGAAATATTTATGTTCCATATTTTATGATAGGATATCTTTTTTATGTACCAGATTTTTTTTTGTACAATTCTCGATGAGAATTAAAAAGAAGGGAAGGATTTCACTCTTCCATTTTTCACCGAACTAAGGAGGGAATGTAACGGCTCTAGAATCTTGAATAATTATTTAATGGGAAACACTAAGATTGGTCATAAATTTGAGATTTCGTTTATATTAGTATTTAGAATTAATAATTCTGAATAATTATATTGTTGTATAGGAACATAGATAGTACCGGGTATAGACATCCGTGTATTAGATTTGCATACAATTCAATTCATAAGCCGCGTATATTTTGATTTCATTCAGAACCATGCATATTTCGTGTCAACATAAGATAACGAAACATAAATGCATAAAACCACGGCACAGAATTGGGGAACTGGTGGAGTATCATGAACGCGGAATTAGCAAAGAAGCAGGAGCTGGTATAGGCAACTTGACCAGCACCTCGATTGGTATAAAAGAACGCCTCGCAAGCGTTGAATAGAATCGAATAGAATATAGTCAGTGAGACAACGAACGAACCAGCAAGTTAGGCAGCCAGAGCAAATCTTCCCGAGTATTGTAAGCAATCAATTCTACCACCAAAAGTTAGTGTTCCGCCAGTTACCATTGAAGTATTACGTGAATAGTGATTTTTCTATTTGAGTTAGTACATTGAGTTCCATTGTTTTGCTCGCGGTACGGTTTTGTGATATCAAATATCGTTCAATTAGTAATTGTAATTGTTGTACCGTACCTGATGAGTTCATCCTGTACAGATTTCAATAACATCCCGATAAAATTAATTGTTTTCTGTACCGATAAACGTGAAAACTGATTTGTCACGTAATTGTATTGTGTCAGTGGGTGTGAATGATTAGAGTGGAAGGGAATAACGACACACCAATATACACTGTGTCTACCTGGAAATAAGGGTATGTCGGAGATAGTCCTCCGCCAGGGTCTACACGCTGTGACTACTCGGAAGTAGGCTCTGAAGGAGGAATGGAGTGAAAGTGAATCACGACGCACCAGTATACACTGTCTACCAGGAAATAAGGGTGCGTCGTACATAGTCCACCGCCAGGATCTACATGATGTGACTACCCGGAAGTAGGCTCTGGAGGAGGATGAATGTTGGAGAGTCGTGATCCCCACAGTACACCCTGTCTACCCGGAAGTGGAGTGGTATTACTGATGGGGTGATTATAATTCTAGTACGCTGAGACTACCCGGAAGTGAGTTATAATTACCAAATTTAAATATGGGTAGTATATAAGTGCCTGGTACTGTCGTACAATTACCGGTGAGACCATTGTCGAGAAACTACACGTACTAACCTGAGGAGAGTGCAGTATAAATGAATCTCAGTATTCACCATTGTTAACAGTTCCCAAAAGATGACTGATATCACGCGGGCGTAGTGAGGGTATTGCGGAGGAACCATTACAACTCAAAACCTGCATTCACTTGCTCTGCTTGAGTATGTCATGAACGATAATTGATTTTGATAATAATTAGTTCATGAATAGCAGTTTTTAATAATACTCACATGACTATTTGAAAAGAAAATAGCCTGCTTGGACCGCTTTCTTTGCAATTAATGTTTCTGAGCTTCCTTATGCTTCCTCCGGGTCGGGGGAAATTATTATTAAACAGACAGGCTCAAATATGTCCACTCACATTTCATGACATCCACATTAAATTTCAGGAAAACATCAATTAAGATGAATTACAAAAAGGAAGGAAACAAATTTTGGAGAATAAGCCAGGTTCAAATTTTGGAAAACAAGCCAGGTTCAAATTTTGGAAAAGCGTCTTATTCACCAAGCATATAGTCTTTTTTCAGTTTATTCCAATCGCAATCCTGTATACTAAATTCAACAGGCAGCGAGATGCTTTGTTCATCGTAATTTTATCATAGACTACAGTATATAATTACTCAACATAATATGAACATTTTATTATAAATCCCTTTGTTACTCTTTTTCAATAAAATATCTTTCTAAAGAACACTTAACGAAGAATCAAGTTAAATCATGGCAAAAACTGATATGTGACAGGTTTAATTTAGTTATTTCTCTGGTCATTCTAGCACGATATGCGCATAAATCTATGGTGAAGAAGTGTCTTTGAGACTTCAATATTTGTAAAAGAATTGCACAGCCATAAGCTCAGTATATGAATCAAGTTCAATACAATTTCACACCATGAGACTGTTCATATCGTGATTTCCCTCCTTGTAGAGGATTTAAAATGAATCCTCTACAGCTTACTAGTCAAGTTCAACCATTCGGATACGGAAGTCAATTCAAGTTCCGCTAACTTATAATTATCATTCAATATGATTAATAATCATGAAAAATCGTTCCTTCAACTAGCCGCATTAAATCAGCAATCTTACCTGACCTTAAAAATAATTTTGTTCCTACTTCAAATTTAATTTTACTTGGATTTATTTATTGAATAATAATCCTCGATTATATCATGATTACCTCTTAATCAGAACAAAAATCACCCTTATTCACCAAAAATACTCTCATGGTACTAAGAATTTTTCGGCTCTCAGGCCCTCAGTACATTAAGAATATGTTTAATCGATAATGATTATTGTTCCTTATTTTTAGTGTTATAGTGTATCCACAGTATGAATTCTTCTATAGTTTATTGAAACAACATTCATTAATAATTTTAGGTGATAATGGATATATTCGATGGAAGTGGTGAAAACAAGAGTATTGTTGATGATGAGTAGGAATAAATGTTCAAGTACCTTCAATTCTGGACTTCCTATCTGCTTCAAAAAAGAGAGTAATTTTTCACATTGAGAACTCGTGACAAATTCTACTATACTTGTGAATTTTGCCAATTGATTCCTCCAGTATTCCACCTCCACCACAGGTCCAACAAATTCGTTTTCTTTTCTCAATTGCTGATATTGGACCAAACCCTACAAAAGGGGAACGTTAATATGAAAACGTATTGAAGGAAAAAATGATTCCCTTAATTCATACCATATTAGTAGAGAAACTTCGATGCTGAGTTCCTAGTCCCTAGGATTGATTTTAACCGTTCAACATGTGAGTAATCACCATATTGATATCAAGTTGTAATGATGACTGGTGAGTTTAACATATGTCAAGTAATGAAATTAAATAACATAGAATGGCATGCTAGAGAGAATCTTATACGTGCCAAAGAAGACGAGAGAAATGAACAATTGATTACTAATGCCAACATCAAGTTAATGATGAATGTTTCATATCTCACGAGAAGAAAGCTCATGAATTATCAAGTGATAATGTCAATATATTGATGTAAAAATACTGTTTTCTTATAATTTCAAAACTAAAGACAAGGTCAAGTAAAAGTAAGTAAAATGTATCTTTCATTATAAGTAATGAGCAAGTGACTGAATGCTAAAGCATTGAAACAGATAGTGACGATGTAGTGGGAGCATAGAGGAGTGGAAAGCTCGGAATATCAACCACTACAGAATATCCTCCAAATTGCAAAGTTCTAATTCAACATTAATGAGCATGCTTTCGAAATCATTACTTCTGGTGCAACTTGCGAGACATTTATTTAACCTAACTGTCGGTATCGTGTGTGGTTCCGCGATTTTCAATACCTACACTACTCTATTTTGATTGGTTGACACCTCATATGATCGTTACCATTATGATAGATATATGGTATTATAGTTATAACATGAAACAGTTCGTAGAACGACAGTTAACAGCTTATTGATCGATATGTATGAATATTGTACTCTAAAAGTAGAGCCCTTTCATTTAATTTACATAAATCTACGGTTGCAACAAAAATGCCGTTTTTCCCATGTATATCCCATTGAGAATTTAAAATTGTATACTCTACCCGTCGGGACCTTTTATTTCATACCCATAAACCTATGGCTCCTACAAAATCACAGTTTTTCTTATTTATATCCAGTATATTGGATTTTCATCACTGAAAGTCATGAAATTCAGAAATTTGAATCCCTGATCGCGGAAAATCGTGAGAGTCGATCGCCATATAAATACTATATTATTTTTCAGCAGATCACGTGAATTCCGAATATGCAATAAGATACTTCCGGTGTAACAAAATGTCGACTTTACAACCCACTTCCGATTTCACTAAAATATGATAATGCTGAAGTGGATGAAAAACGGTCGATCACGTGTCACAATACGTCACAGTGACTTGAACACGTGACAGAACCGTGAATGTTTGAACACGTGACAAACCACTCGAGCACATGACATACATCACGATAGTTCACACAGGTCACAGGCAACTCGGAAGCGTGACAAATACTTGAAAACGTGACAGACTTTATGACACCTCGTCTAGGATCTCTACAAACAGCATGTACATCTAACACGCATGTCACAGGCAACTCGAAAGTGTGACAAATACTAGAAAACGTGACAGACTCCATGACACCTCGTCTAGGATCTCTACAAACAGCATGTACATCTGACGTAAGCCGCCTCATTACAAGCCACCTGTAAATTCCATGTAAGCCACAAAACAATTGACAAGTGATAATTCAAATTTGGCGTTGACAGGCTTCACCTCTAGTTCTTCGGTTCATTTATAGATGGCGTGCACAGACAAATATGGGAGTTCATAGATTCGTCCGTGACAGTGAGCAGATCCACCCGTGAGAGATACATCATGAAGGTTCATACATACATCATAACAGTCCATAGATCCACCATGACACTTTCACCATCACTGTTTGGCCATGTCAGTTCATAATAATCTAACACACAACCACCGTGACAGCTCATACAGACGCCATGACACCTACTCGGAGTTGATCACGTGATTGACGTCGTCACACATCCTACGAACAGCCTTTATATACACAACATCTATTCTATAACCTCGATGCTTTCGTAAGGTTACGGTTGATAATTTGATCAAGGATGTCAACAAGAATCTGGAGATAAATAAATTAAAGAAGGAGAAGGTTATTGTCACCATGGATATTTCATTTTCTAAACATCTGATAGTCGGGTCAAATTAGACGAAAAAAGTATAAAAGCTGGGAAAATTTGCGGGCAACTCCGATCGACTCCGGGTTTTTTGCAAAATTTTCCTGAACGGATTTACAACATTCCCGAAAAAAAGTAATATGTGCTTTTCCATTTTTCAATTGTTATAGATTAATATAGAGGAAAATGGCCAATTTTCAGGGCCAAAAAATTAGGAAAATGGCTAGAAAACTGTACTCGGGGGTTTTCGAGGTCGCTGATCACGATTTCGAAGTCGGATATTCCATTTTTCGATTTATTTATTTGCAAAATTTCCGCGTTTTGTCCATCAACATTGGCCAATAAATCGAAAAATGGAAAATCCGACTTCGGCATCGTGATCAGCGACCTCGAAAACCCCCGAGTACAGTTTTCTAGCCATTCTCTAAATTTTTTGGCCATTTTCCTCTATAACAATTGAAAAATGGAAAAGCACATATCAGTTTTTTTTTCGGGAATGTTGTGAATCCGTTCAGGAGAATTTTGCAAAAAACCCGGAGTCGATCGGAGTTGCCCGCAAGTTTTCCCAGCATTTTTGCTAATATGACTCGACTATGATGAAATAAATCAAAATAAATACAATGGAATGGAGACAGATATAAAATAAGAGTATAAAACCATCAGTGATAGTGTGAGGGAAAACAGAAATGATTTAAAAGGGATTAATAAGACATTTAATTGTCTAGACATGCGTCTAAATGATAGTTAGTAGTAGAGTGGAGGTGTGTGAACGACAAATGACGTAATAATAATAATAATCTTCATTTTCCTGTTGACATCACATGGCATGTATAGGAATAGTAATAGTTGAAGAGCATTACATATGATGAAATGTCTTAACTAAATGGGTAAAAAGCAGAGCGCGTACATTTAAATCTGAAATAATTAAATTCGATATAAAATCCCACATGATATGAAAGTAATACTAGGATTTAGCATATTCATTATATTCACTCAACATATAAAAAACATTTTCCAGTAGGAAGGATTTCAGATCAATCTTGAAAGAGGAGATAGAATCACAGTTTTTAATATGATCTGGGAGGTTATTGCATAATTTGACACCTATACGGCACAATGAATTTTGCCCTACTTTGAGCCTCCAATTTGTGGCCCGGATGTGCTTATTTTGTCTTGTGTCATAGATATGTATTTCTCTGTTTGTAGTCAACGTTTCTTTATTTAAAAATACGTATAAACACATTTCTGAAATTAGAATTCCTGTAAGAGTTAAAATTTGATATGTTTTGAATGATGGTCTACATGAATGATTTCGTGGTACGCCCGCAATGCACCTGATTATTTTCTTCTGATGTACGAATACATCTGAGGCTAGAGCAGACATTCCCCAAAGGCAAATTCCTTATGCTAATCTGGAGGCAACTTGTCCAAAATATATAACTAGCAGATGATTTAAATTTAAAACATGTTTCATATTTCTAAACAGGTAATTAATTGAGTTCGATTCAGTCATTAGGTCCTGGCAATTTCCAGTCTAAATTCGTATCTATGGTTGGCCCTAGAAATTTTATATTATCCGCGCAGTGTAAGATATTATTATAAATGCTTGAGTTCAGTTTTGAGTCATTTTCATTCTGGTAAGAATGAAATTGGATGTAGTGTGTCTTAGATACGTTTAGGTGCAATAAGTTTTGGGTAAACCTATTGGAAAGCGCCAAAATAGCTTCCTTACAATTATTTTGTATTTATGATTTCTCATCCGTGATTATCACTGATGTGTCATCAGCATATATAGATGGAGATGCTGTAGGTGGTAATGGTTTTTCTAGATCGCTCATGTAGAGTGAGAATAGTTTGGGTCCCATAATTGTGCCCTGTGGTATCTCTATATCTGTTTCTAAGCAAGTGGAATCCACGGATATTCTTATATTCCCTGTTACACAGTTTATAGACACATATTGTTGTCTGTTGGCAAGAAAAGATGATATCCAATTTAGAGAGTTACCTCTGATTCCATATTTCTCCAATAATGTAAGTAGCAGATTTTTATGGTTAATGCAGTCAAACGCCTTGCTGAGGTCACAGAAAATCCCTACCGGATTTTCACCTTTATCTAGACAGGTTATGATCTTGTCATGTAATTGATGCGCTGCTGTCACAGTTGAGTGATTCGTGCAGAATCCATGTTGATTTTTGGAGATATCCAATTTTTCAATAAAACTGTCTAGTCTATTCAGGAAGGTATATTCAAAAATCTTCAAAAATACAGAAGATAGCGCCACTGGCCTGTAGTTTTCCATTTTTTTCCTATCATTCTTTTTATGAATTGGTATTATGTTACTTATTTTTAATACCTCTGGAAATTGTCCATTTTCAAAAGATGTGTTTACTGAATAAGTGATTGGTTTGATAATAGTACTAAATAGTACATCATAAAATTTGATACGTCATTTGGTCCTGATGATTTTTTGTTTTTTAGTTCATTGTTTAACAGATTGTATAGTTCTACTGATGTAAATGGTAACAAAAACAAGCTTTCTCTATGTGTGAACGGGAACTTATTCTTACTATCACATTTTGGTAACTGATCAATGACCGTATAGGGGCATCTAGAAAATAGTTGTTAAAAGATGAAGCAATAATTCCGGGATCACTCACTTATGGTACCTTCTAAGTTTATTTGTATTTCTTTGGGTTCATTTATTTTATTTGTCAGGGTATTAGTAATACTCCAGGCGGCTTTAATAGGATTATCAGATTCATTAATTAATTGCTGGAAGTGCTGGTTTTTTTTCAATTAGTTACT
Organism: Endomychus coccineus; assembly: GCA_958510875.1. NCBI lineage: Eukaryota > Metazoa > Arthropoda > Insecta > Coleoptera > Endomychidae > Endomychus > Endomychus coccineus. The sequence continues at coordinate 105,964,252 of OY294069.1, read as the reverse complement.
AAACATTCATGTTTGAGTTTTTCCTATTTGTACATTTCTGTGAGTTCTGGGTGGTTATTTTTTAGTATAAATAATTTTTTTAGATTTGCTCTTGACTGTTTAATTTCTTGATTTACCCATTTTTTATTATGCTTTCGAACAGTTTTTTTTTGATCGGAAAATGCATTTTGAAATGGTATAAAAATATATTATGAAAATGATCAAACACATTGGTTTGACTATAAACCGTTCCCCAATTTTCATTGGGTAGTGTATTTGTGAAGTTGATGATAGCATCTTGACTAAAATTACGGTTAGAAGATAATATATGTTTTGTTGGGTTATGTGCTATTAGTAGATGAACTGGACTAGTTCGGGACAACAACATCCGGTCTCCGCATCCGGTCTCCACTTCAGCTGTCATGGCGGACCTAAGGTCCAACTGTCATGGCTGACCTAAGGTACAGCTGTCATGGCGACCATAAGGACCAGCTGTCATGGCGGCAATAAGGTCCAGCTGTCATGGCGACCATAAGGTACAGCTGTCATGGCGACCATAAGGTCCAGCTGTCATGGCGACCATAAGGTCCAGCTGTCATGGCGACCATAAGGTCCAGCTCTCATGGCGATCATAAGGTCCAGCTGTCATGGCGATCATAAGGTACAGCTGTCATGGCGACCATAAGGTCCAGCTGTCATGGCGACCATAAGGTACAGCTGTCATGGCGACCATAAGGTCCAGCTGTCATGGCGACCATAAGGTCCAGCTGTCATGGCGACCATAAGGTACAGCTATCATGGCGACCATAAGGTCCAGCTGTCATGGCGACCATAAGGTCCAGCTGTCATGGCGACCATAAGGTACAGCTGTCATGGCGACCATAAGGTCCAGCTGTCATGGCGACCATAAGGTACAGAATGCGTCGTGCAGATGTCGCCACCAAGTGACAGCTGTCATGGCGGACCCAAGGTACAGACTCCTTCGTGGAGGGGACTCCGCCACCTCTAGGAAGCAATCTGTACCTTTGGTCCAAAGGTACAGGCTGCTTCATGGAGGTGTCCTCACCACTGTCAAACATCATCATCAGGGTTAAACCGGAAGTGGGTTATATATTCGACACATTATTACACCGGAAGTGAAACCGGAAGTTATCATTTTATTGCATATTCAGAATTTACGTGATGTGCTGAATAAGAATATACTATTTATATGTCGATCAGTTTGACCAATCTCTCGCGATAAGGATTTGGAATTTTTATTTTCTAAAGTGAGGCTTTATGGGTATCAAATGAAAGGTCTTAACGCGTAGAATATGAATTTCAAACTTTTTCCAGAAAAACTCTCCTGGGGTACATGTAAATGTGGAAAAACCCCACAAGCGACTCGGAAGCGACTCGCAAGAGACTCGCAAGCGACTCGCAAGCGACTCGCAAGCGACTCGGAAACGACTCGCAAGCCACTCGCAAGCGACTCGGAAGCGACTCGGAAGCGACTCGCAAGCGACTCGCAAGCGACTCAAAGTCGTTTATGGTGTGTGGGTGGGAGGTGTATGAGAAATGAAATATCGAATAAATGATATTTTTTATTTATTTTTGAGAAAAGTACATTTCATTTAAGAAGTATGATCGTGAGGAACCAATGTTGCAGATTATCGACATGGTTGACCGCACACATATATTTCCCTCCATCATTGCGATGATTTAGGCAGCTCAGTCTGTTTGTAGGCTCGAATTTCCCCGTTTGGCATAGGGTGTTGTCGAAACTGCATACATCTACGATTCGTGGAAAGATATCTAGCTCCATGCACTTTTTCGTGAGAAATTCTGCTTTTTGGTGACCTCGAACATATATAATGTCTGCTGCACACAGTAGAGTCAATCTTAGGATATTCTCAATTTCTTCATATTCCACATCGCCCGATGCATATTCCAAACCATGACAAAAATGTTCCAAATACCAAGCGGATTTTCGATCCTTCTCACTTGACATCGTTAGCGGTGTGGGTGGCTTAAACAAAACGAATAATGTCGTTTGAACCCAATTTGTATAGACATTTCTTTGGGATGAAACACATCATCGATGATGAATCCCTGAATGTCAACCAATGCTACCCTCATGATGGCTCCTACTAAACTGATCGCTCATAGTCGTTAGGCAGTAAGTTTTAGATCAGACTCTTCACTATTTCCGAGAGTGGGGAGTACTCCATCAAACAATCGTGAATGATGATACAATATGCTTTCGTATTGGCTGGAAATCCCTTATCTGCCTCGATTTTCAATCGCACATCAACAGTTGCAGATTTCACTGCTTCCTCCTGTTTCGAACAATCGATTATGTAGAGGGCGCGCTTTTTGAAACTGGTGTAATCTAACATTGGTTGTTTCACAGCAGTCGACGAAGAATTTGTATAGCTAGAGTAGAACTCTGTGTAGTTATGGTGAGCGAGCGCGAAATCATCCTTGGCAAAGTCCAAGTTCATTCGCTCGTTGGGATAATATTCGCCGTTTAGAGATAAGCGAATACTTGTTATATCCAGATGGTCAAATATTGTGGGGTTAGCCTTCACATTGTTTCGTTTGTCCGTTTGAAAGAATACTATGACATAGCGAGGTTTTTCAACTGCCGCACTAGTCTTGACCGCCCAAATTTCTCGTCGGGCCTCGCTTGTTATGGCAGGAATCTCATGGCATTCCCACTTCCGGAATGGAATTAGGATGGGCGAATCACTCTTGATTGCTCGCAAGAGCTTTTCTCTAATTATATCGTTGGGATAGATATACTTCACTTTCAATTCCATGCTATCAATCAGGAATTTAACGGTGGTCGTAGCGGTTGCAATGTTAACGCAATCGTTATCGTTTCGAGCACGCACCAGTCGAATAGTCTGCCTACCAAATGTAATCATCGGGTAATCGTTGAAAATGTTGAATATATGCTTCAGTGGAATCAATAGACTGAATGATTTAGTTTCGTGCAGAACTACGCTCTCAAGGGGGTACAACCAACTAGCGGTAGCCATATGCGTAGAAGCTGTAGGGGTGTAGCAGGTAGATGCTCGAACAGCGCTGACTATACCAGGATCTTTAACTGTTTCGATGTCCCTACCACTCTCAACGTACGAGCAAGAGTCGAAAAGGAAGGCTCCATAATTCGGTAACAATATAACATTACCTCCACCCTTCACTTCGATTTTTCCCTTGATCACCAATAGAGTATCCTTCATGGAAAAAAAACGCGGTCCACTTGATTTATTCCAAACTCCACGATGTCGCTGTTATTGAAGGCTTTAACGAACGGTGTAATCGATCTATACTCGGCTTTCCGAATCGACTCATCGAATTTCGGCTGCTGGTATAAATCGAAAATTGATGAGATAACATTGTTATCTCCACCATCAGCATCTACACCACCAAACTTTCGCTTATTGGGCATTTTTTATTTAAGGCGAAACCCTAAAGATTGTAGAACTAATCGGTTGGCTTTGGTGAGGGTTAGCTCTCGCACTTTCGGTGTTTTGTTGAAGACTGATGGATATGAAGCGTGTGAGGTTCTTTTATTACCCACAGCAACAACTAATCCCATATTCTGTTCTCAGACTTCTTGTAAATGTAGATGTAAAACACTTTCTTCACCTCGAAAATTTATCGGGTTCGAATGTTGATCTAGGGCGAGTACGGTGATGTTGGTAATTTCACCGATATCTGACACTGGTAAATATAGAGGATTCTTCGGACGTTCCACAATTCTATAGCCAGGATCGTCTGTGATGGGGAAGTCGTAGATCGTATGCGCAGGTCTATCTCGGTAGAAGGCTCCCACGGTAATGTTTGATTCGAATCGGATGTTACTTACTTTTATAATGTTGACTGGTAAATCGGACATGTGCACCACGCCCTTTTTTAAGACTTTACGCGAAAACCCCAATATTTTGCCTAGGCTATCTTCCTTAACAAACGAAATGTCGTGGTTCTTATGGAATATCTCACACTTTAATGTATTGTTATTGGGCTTCAGCGAGAAGACATCTTCTTTCACGTTCAATCTTTTCCGAATTAATTCTTCAATGTCGGATAGTTCGTAGTTGCCCGAAGGTATTTCGATTGTTTTCAAAGTCTTTCCATCGTCCCCCAAATAGTAAAATTTCTCGTTCTCGATATTCGGTATAGAGTTATAAGAAGTGAATCCCAACAAAGCCAAATAGTATCGCTTATCAGGCTTCAACTCGATCGAATTCTGCGGTGTGAACGAGAATATATGGTTGGTGCTTGTTAGCGTGAATAACTGCGACATGATACTGATAAGAATTTATTGTAACATTTCTATTTATATTTGCACATTAATATATGGAATAAGTATGATCGCATAAAGTATGGATCGTCTCTGCACACTTCTTCAATCAACACCTGCTTCTCATGATGCGTTATTCCCTCGGTCTCCATGACCTTCGATATCTGTTCAGATAAACATCGCGAACATAGTTTGCGAGGAGGCGGCAGACAATCGCAATCTTCGTCGATATGTTCCGTACACCTCATATGGCGGTAAAGGGTGTTCAACATATATTTTGGAACTTCATTCTGATTGAGAGACACCAAATCCAAATGTTTTAGAATGTATTCCATCGGGAGAAATAATAAGTCTCTTTTGCTTAGTTCGCTTGAAGGTTTTTCCATTGCTTTTATTAGATTATCATATACGTATCGGATGATTGCATGCATTCCAGGCCTTTGAATATCAACAGAAAGTTGTTGCATAATCTTTCCGATAAATTTATCGTAGGATTCAGACATGACTGCTCGCTCCAGATGTTTACGTAGAACTGAGGAATTTCAAACATAAATGTCCACAAATCACCTGATCATACTTTTGATAAGCGTCGTTATTATGGAAAATTCTAACCCCACCACCACCCAAATATCGAACTAGTTCCTTTGGTGGTTTTAAATTTCCGAAAGAGTCAAAGTATTCTACTTGGTTAGTTATTTTTCTAAAGGCCACCCAATGAGTACCGCTGTTTTCGATCGAATCCAAATTCAAACGCACCAAATCCACATCGTACAACGGTCTATTGGGTAGCTCTATTGGGAGTTTTTTTGTTGTTTCTTCAAAAACAACCCAAATCCACCTTTAGCATTCTTCCGCAAGTATAATCCTTTACCTAACGATTCCATAGCTGCATGATGACGCTGATCCTCTTCAAGCTTCTTTTTGGCGTTTCTAGCATTGACTAATGTATTAGCGATGGCATTTGCACCACCCGCTACAGACCCTAAGGCCCCCAGCGCCCCCAAAATAGGTAGTAATAACGGGAGGAATCCTCCAGATTTCGGCAGGGGTATTATGCGTGGTACTTTAACACGCTTCTTAGCTCCGACTCGCTTAATAGCTATTCGTGCAGCATCCAATGCATTTATAGCAGACTTTCGCAACGACGCAGACGGTTCCATAGACTTGGAAATATTTCCCACGATATCTTTCCGAAAGCAACATCCTCCACGACGACCAGCACGTTTCTTGAGACCCATTCCTAGTTTACGTTTAACTTTCATTCCCCCAGTAACCAATAGACTAGCTAGTCTTTCGCCGGCCTTAGCGTCCCTAGATTTAACACGCTGCCAAGCTGCGTCCTCTAATATTTTATCAGCCTTATGACGATCTTCTAGAGATTTGTGCTGGGAATAAGCTACGTCGTGTTCGCGACAGGCCGAATCCAACGGATTAACACCTTTATCGCCACGCGCAAGTCGCTTCTGTAGCTTAGTACCAGGCCCGCAGAATTGATACGATGGAATATGTACTTCGAACGGGAGACTGTTTATGAGCGAATTCAACAAACCTTCACTCTGATAGATCAACATTGATACTGAGCTCGCGATCTCCGAACGTTTCTATTTATATATATACAATCATCAGATTCAAACTACCTCACAATATGAAGACCGTTCAACAAGAGCAGACACTGCCCATAGAAAATTTAGACCTCGGGTCGGCGACTACTAATCGCATAGGTAAACATGGTAAATTGTTACCCGACTTTTTTCGCGCTATAATTTGTGGACCTAGTGGGTGTGGTAAAACGAACGTGATGTTATCGCTATTATTCAATCCAAATGGGGCAAAGTTCAAAACCGTCTACGTATACTCAAAGTCGTTGTATAAGCCCAAGTATCAACTGTTGCAGGAAGTTTTAGATCGAGCTAAAGGTGTCGGCTATTTTCCCTATAAGGACAACGAGGAAATAATAAGCCCGAACGAGGCTAAAGCTAATTCCATATTCCTTTTTGATGACATCGCGTGTCAACAAAAAATTCGGGAATACTATTCCATGTGTAGACATAAGAATATCGATGCGGCATATCTGTGCCAAACGTACTCGAAAATACCGAAACAATTGATTCGCGACAATTGTAATTTGATCGTTCTTTTTAAGCAGGACGAGATCAATTTGAAGCATGTATTTGATGAGCACGTATCGCCCGACGTCGATTTCAATCAGTTCAAGAAGATGTGCGCCATGTGCTGGACGGATAATTTCGGAACTTTGGTCATTGCAAAGGATTTCGACTTGAACGATGGTAGATACCGCAAAGGTTATGTATGATATAAAAACGTGAATTGTTAATTTTAGTCCAAATACAAGATGGACTCCGATCAGTTAGCACGTAAGCGAAAAATCTTCGAATTGAGTAAGTCTATAAGGAAGAAATATTTGGCCTTGAAGCTAGGTAAATCTGAAGAAGACGAATCAATAGAACAACTGTTCAAACCTATCGCCACACCATTGAAAGCGATCGTTAAAAAAATTAAACATCCTACTGCGCAGTTAATGAAAAAAGAAATAAAATTAGAACCTAAAGATAACGATGAAGAAGAAGAAGAAGAAGAGGGGGAGGGGGAGAAGAGGATGATGCGTTCGATGATGCTATGACTGAGATTGAACCTTCACTTGCACATTATCCCCCACAAGTTCGTAAATACGTTCAGGAGCAATGGGAAAACAACAAGAAAATCGATAAAGTATATGGACCTGTTTATGATGCGAGCTCTGCCGGTTGGATTCTAGGTGTTAAAAAGATAATATTCGGAGAGAATATCGAAACTGCAGGATATAGCGCAAAGGGAACACCTGGAATGTACGATCTCATATTCTACAAAACACCTACAAAATTCACGAATAACGATCGAGCAGCATACAAAGAAATTTTGAGGTTAACAAATGCACATACAAATGTTAATGGTCGTTTGAAGGGTACCAGTGCGATAAAGTACATGTCCATAATTAAACCTATGTTTCGACCAACTTCTGTGTCATCGTCGGAGACGACTTCGACAGCAGCAGCAAGCGGTAGCGGTTTACATTTAACATACAACAAGAAGCCTATGGAATATATTTTTTGGGATGATCCAAACGAGCTGGTGGACCGACTAAAACTACTGATGGCATCACAACAAGCTGGAAATACTTCACACGATAATTGTTGCTATAATAAATGAACTAAGAGAGGCAAACATCATATATTAGTATTGGATACTTCAACCCATCACCATTTATATAATGAGTCTTCATAAGTTCGGTAGACGATCAGCGTTGTCGGGTGATAGCATCGTTGACGTTTTCAAACGCAGATCGATGTTTATGAACATTTTAAGGCATACGCCCGAAGGTGATGTGGATATGGAAAATTTGAAAATTTGTAATGTGAAAATACCTATCTCGGATAATGATGTTGCAAACAAAGCATATGTAGATAACACTATCACTAGAGTGAATGCGAATTTAAGTGAAGTTCTGGTAAAGTATGCAGCCATTCATATAAACGTCAATAACATCATGAATTCCTCAATTCCAAGTTTAACACGATTAATAGATGCACTTCGCGAAGATTTGAAGATCCTTTATACCGAAATACAGTCATACAAAAATCAAAGTGATGTCAACTCTACAGCTATAAAACATAGTATACATAATGAGGGTGGGTACCTTCACATTGAAAATAAAAAATTCACAGACTCTCTGATTGCTTCTACAACACAAAATAGAATTAAAATTGAAAAACTTGTAGATGGTATGATAGCATCGTTCAAAACTGATAAAGCAAATGAGGTAAATCTTGAAAAAATATTGAAGAAAATACGTGAAGACTATGAAACACTTGTTAGTAACGATCAAGAAAACAGTTCGAAATATAACGGCCTATTCGATAGTATTCAGACCATCAATAGTAAACTGATAACTATAGAATTAAACTATAAAACGCGTAGTACTAATGATCAGCCCATGACCACACGTATACAGACCATCGAAAGCAAAGTGTTGCAAATAGAACAAGCGATTGATGTCATCAACAGTTTGACTACGGGTGCTACACTGAAGATATCAAAAAAAGCAAAATGTGAAGCCGCCTCATCTCATCATCCTTATAAAAGAGCTCCTACCACCTCACCACCACCACAAAAGTTATTAGCTCCGACAACACCGATCGACCCAAAAAAATGATTAAGGGTAAAGCGCAGGTGGTTGATGAGCTTCATAAGCCTGTTTGAAAGAATTTTAAACGTCGCAGAACAATCATAAAAGGGTTGGATGACTTGTGGCAAATGGATCTTGCCGAGATGGGTAATTATGCGCGCGAAAATCGTGGATTTATAAATACATTTTGGTGGTGATCGATTGCTTCTCGAAATTTCTATGGACACGTCCGCTGAAAACGAAATCAGCGAAGAGGTTCGGAAAGCGGTCAGTTCTATATTGCTAGAAGGGTCACATCGTACGCCTAGGAACCTGCAAAGCGATCAGGGAAAAGAATTCTTCAACAGACACTTTGACGAGCTAATGAAAAAACATAAAATCAACCATTATAATACGTATTCTGTGAAGAAAGCCGCCATTGCTGAACGCGTCATTCGAACGTTGAAAGAAGCGATCCACAACACACACTCCCTGAAGTCACCGAAAAATATAATCATCGTAAACATAGAACTATAAAAATGGCTCCATTTGAGGTTACGAAATAGAATGAAAATCGCATATTGAAGCAATCTTACTCGCACATTAAGTTGGCCCTGCCCCACAAATACCACGTAGGGGATATTGTGCGAATAAGTAAAGCTAAACATATTTTTGAGAAGGGATTTACGCCCAATTGGAGTGCGGAATTATTTAAAATCATCAAAGTTAAAATTACCAACCCAGTCACATATCTACTAGAAGATATGACCAACGCACCAATCAGCGGCTGTTTCTACGAGGGAGAATTACAGAAAACCAAACAGCCAGATGTTTATTTGATTGAGAAGGTGCTTCGAAAAAAGGGTGATAAAATGTATGTAAAATGGTATGGTATAAAAGAGAAAAGTTGGATTGAAAATTCTGATGTATAATGTACTGCTGCTGCGCATGTCTTCCTAATAAAATATTTGACTGGTGGTTCAGCCCAGTGGAAGTCAAATAATCGAATCAGTCTGCGTGAAAATGTCTTTGCAATTATACAACAGTTTTGTTCATAATGTACTTACCACCGTGTACGATGCAAAACAATTTATAAGTGTAGTATGTCCTCCAAATTTGATGGAAACCCTTGAAGAATTACAATTACCATCTAAAAATTGAATAATCGCCGGAGAATTTGTAACGTTCGTTTTCGGGGCTGTGAAGGAATGCGATTATGTGGATATTTTCTATTTTGGAGGAGATTTCAACCCGCCCGAAAACGATTGGGAGATAATTGATATGAATGTTGAAGGCTACTTTATATACGAAAATAGATGGAAGAAATTTATATTACATCAAATTCCTGGTATAACCCCAAAACCGAGATCCTATATACTTGATTGTTTCAAAGTGCTACATGAAATTGATGTCGATTTTTATCGGATCGCGCTTCTGCCTTACCGCTGTGAAATAATGGATCTACGAGGGATTCGTAGAGGAACTTCTAATAAAACTTTCTTCTTTGACTCATACATAGTCGATGGGGGACGCAACCAACACCACAAATTTTCTCCTCTCCCCACACTTCAAGTTTTATGCTTCGATGTTCTCATCCAAACTTCCAATCAAATCAAAGAAATATGCTGCTAATGACCTGCGCATGTGCAAGTGAATATTTTGTGTGCGAGGGTTAGGTATTCTGGTGAATCGAACAATCCAGTTTTAATAAGATGTTGTCCCAGGCTAGTGTTGGTGAAGATAGCAGTAGCAGCAGCAAGTGTTCTGAGTTGGATCATATTTTAGAAGAGTTCGAGATGAAGGCAAAAGATGAACCATTCCTATTGATGAATACAACGTACCCGTTGGTGGGGGCAAGTTATGAAATCAAATGTGGATTGAGTCCTGTACGGACCTTCTCACCTACAATCTCACTCGTTCAATACGTTCAAAATTGCAAACTCAGCTTTAGCCTGCTAGAATGGATCGATTTAATCGATATTCTTCGAGTGAAAATCATCGAGTTCTTCGCAAGTTTACAATCAGATTTCGATGCTGCACCCATATTATCTGATGAATACTGCCAAATAGTCCAGCTTGTGTACTTCAATAATGTTAAATTAATTCAAGTTACAAAGCATAATATCCATGTGTGGTTGTGCGAGGAAGATGTTCGAGAAATTATTCGAATCAACGATGAAGTGCTATTGCATCGAGTGTCTTTTCTCGAATTTTCCACATACTATCATAATGTTATTGATATGATTAAAAGTATGAGAGACCCACAGCAGCAGCAGCAGCCTGATGAAATGGCCCTCTTGTATTGTTTCATCGGTATTTCGCTCGACTGTTTATTAAGCAATACACTTAGAGAAATGTTATTTTTCTATAAGAATAAAGTTCTGTATGATTTAGAACAATAAAAGAATTGATGCTATTATTTTTTGGTTTTATAAAAACACCCAGACTTCCTCATAAAATATTTTATTTTTGAAAAAAAGTACATATATAATAATAATAATAACAATAACTCATAAAAATCTTAACCTATAATTTAAAACAAAATACATATATCTTAATAATTGAAAAAACATAAAAAATCTTAATTCTAACCTAAAGAATAATGGCCATAAGGTAGGGTGCTTGTTTTGTCCCCCAATATTACCCTTTTATTATCAAAGGGGCTCAAACAGATTTTATTTTGCTCTATGGTGTATAGCTTTAAGTCGAAAGAGCGGATAGATCTCTGCACGCGATACATTTCTATGTTCTCTTCCAGACATCTAACATAGTCTTCGAATGTAATGGTGTTTCGTAGGACATACTCGCGCACCCCTTTGGCTTTCTTTGTGACGTCATCATCGCGATTTTGATTTTGAACAGTGAAGCTGTACATTTTTGCCCGCAAACCAACGAACTTATCCATGAGGAGCCCTTTATTCTCGTCCTTCATTAAGCCTACTACTTTTTTGTTGACCTGTGGAATCTTAAAGAGGTTGTCTGGAGCATAATCACTTGTGTAAATTTCCCGATATTTCTATTTATAATTGACTCATAAATGTCATCGTTTGTAATAATGTGATAAATCAAACTGTCAGTGTCGGTGTAACATAATCGCATCAATCCAGGGTCTTTATATACTTTTAACATAAAGCCATAATGAAAATTATAAATGCAAGTTTTGGAAATGTCCAAAATAGACATCCCCACATAGATGGGTTTGTTGAATAAAACTTCTAATTTATTTTGTTCTATGGCCACCAAATTCTCCTCAAATATCTTACTGCTATTGAAATTAGGTTGGGAAATATAATAGCGAGCTCCATAGGGTCCATACCATTCATTAACTAATCTAACTAGTCTATGCTTTCGTACATTCTCTATAGATTTAACAAAAATTGCGTTGATCAGCAACTTGAAGAGAGCTATTTCAAACGCATTCTTAGAAGCTGCCCTCAATCTAGTGTTAAGATCTATGTAGGCTTTAAGCCATGGGGCTTGCTTAAATTTCAAAATCCTGTGGACTTTTTTCAGCACCATCCCCAGCGCCAAACATTGTTTTAAGTTTCGATAGTGAATGATGTATTTAGTTTCATTGTGGAGAGTTGTTAATAATTTAGGTAATTTGCTGTTGGGTGGTGCTGTATGTGTCGGACAAAGAGGGAGATCTTTGTGTAGATCATGTAGTTCAGGTGGGTATTCTAAATCGACTTCCAATATGTAGCCAATTGGACTTTCGTCTGAGACGTTTCTGACGTCTACATCATCGAGGTTTTCAACCCACTCGAACCCATCATAGGGTAAATATTGAATCATAGCCCACCCATATAGATTGCACACATCGAAATACATTAAATAACTATTTTCTTTTTCGGGCTCGTGATTATTCATGTATTTATTGTTGGCCTTTGCGAATCGATTACTGCATTGGCTCACACCTCCACGAATTCCCTTCTCCACAAATAATACCATATCGATGTCTTTTAAATATTGCAAAGACACATTTGTATATTTTTACATACAGTCCCACGTGAAGGAGGGAACCGTGAAATAGTGGGCTGGATCTAAAGCAAAAAGATCCATACATTTGCTGCGGAAATTCTCAAATACATCGGCCAATAATAAAACATCTGTTTTCAAATATAAATCCGAATAGTCACCTAAATTTCTACAATTAAAACTATTCCAAATTGTTTGAGCATGCTTATAATAATCCTCACTTATAGATTCGTCGCGTAATTTATTAAAAAAATTTTCTATTGGAGGAAGATTTTCCTCCTTCAATTTACCCCAATCATCCAAGTGCTCATAGGGAAATACTCCCTAACGAGTTATTAATTTAAATTTTTCATCGGATAAGTTCGCAAACTCGCTTTTCAAAATATTCAAGTCACCCACATTCAAATATGAGACTAATTTGTCCAAGCTAGAATCCAAAAACCGACAGGAATCGATGAAACGAAATTTAACCACAGAATTTTTGGTACTTCTAGTGAAACTTATATACTTCTCTTTATTGATGGGTAGTACTTGAATATTCTGCTTGGACGATTTGGCAATATCTCGAATCAGCAAAAACATATCGTACCCGCTGAGGTTATGAGCCACAACAGGTACTACGAATCGATATTTGTAATTCAAATTACAGTCCTGATGGGCTAATCCTCTATATTTCCCTGTAAAATGACAGTGGTCCTTCACACGAACATCTCCCTCTACGAACTGTTTCTCGCAAATATGGCATTTCGTTTCCTTCATAATATCAAGTAAACTAATACCATTCAAGTCCATAGGTACAATAGATTTAAGTTTTAGATCGATAAATTCTCCAATTTTATCTAACTGATCGGTCAACCATTTGGCTGGATCTGATTCTCTATAACTATCAAATCGTGACAGGGAATTGTTGAATTGACATTTTATTTTAAATAATAGCCAACACTATACGCCTCGTGTAGTTGAGTTTTGTTCGTATATGAACTTACATTAGATTGAGAGCAGTTCTGAATAGGTAATAGGAGAGCTTCAAAGTCAAAATAAATAATAAATGGTATGTGTAGTTTGTTTGAGTGATTCTCAAATTTCAAATAATCATCCTGAGGGAACGTAATTTTACACATGTTCATTTTACCACAATCCTCAATATGATTTTTATACTTATTCTCACTCTTGAAATTATTTAAACATCTATCACACAAATAAGTTTTGTTGTTCCAGCTAATTTGAGAATTTACAAGTCTTGATAAATTTTTGATTAGGCAATAGTGAAATTCAACTGTGGGGTCAATAAAATTTGGGGATTTCGCAGGTTCTACATCTCGATAATATTTATCCTGAATTAATAGTAAATTAAAATGTCTATCTAATTTATTTTTGGTTAAATATGCTGGGAGAACCTTAAATTTCTCTCCCTGTTCCTCCTCCTGCTCATTACCTCCTCTTCCTCCCCCACATAATTCCAAAACGAATACATGAATTGAAATATCGTTATTCTTCTCGAAAGTTGGAATTTGTGATATAGGTAGGGGAAATGTTAGATTTTGCAAATTCAAAACAGTACTGAAATGTGGGTATGAAGAAACACGACTTGAATTCTTAGCTGTCCTAGCTGTCGGGTGTAGTCCCGCTGTTACTGCCCAGGCAAAACAATATTCATCATAATTTTTAACATTAATAATAGCCTGCTTTCGAAGTATCTCTTTTGGTAGAACTATATAAGAGGACCCAGAATTGATGACTTCATGTTTATTGATATTTATGCCCAAACTGATAACCTCCCAAAGACTCCACCCCGAGCCTCGTTCTGAAAAATCATACAGCTTGACTTGGAGCTTATCAATAACATTCTCCTTGAACCACTCCAATAAATTTGTAAAAGAATCTATCGGAGCGGATTTGGTGTGAAAATATTTATTCTCTGTTTGGATAAGCTCGTCGATCGCATTAAGCCGCATATATTCCCCACAAAATGTCGTGTTTACCTTAATAAAATTGTAAGTATGTAAAATTTTGGTGATTCTAGGGTGAAACAGATGAAAGGCATCATATAAAAAATTTATTGGATCTAAATGAGAAATGTTTGTTATAAAGCCAGTTCGAATTCGTTGGGAAAATGCACATTTACCATCCTTCCAACGAATTCGCTCACTACGGTTCTTATTAGTTGTAGAGGGTTTATTTCGGATCTCTAATAAAATTTTGAATCTTTTCAAATGGCCGATACTACATTGTAATTGATTCTTACACGACAAGTTCATAGTATCTTTAGTTATATGTCTGGAAAAAGTCCTAATGTACTTAGTACAGAAACCTATCCACTTTGCTATTTCCTGAGGGGATAATTTTGATTTTAATAAATCCTTTTGAGCCTCGTTGATAATATTAACGATCTCCCCACTCATTTTGGCGATTGAAACCATAGTTGAAAATAAAACAAGCAGCCTACCTTATGGTATATAACAGAAGTAACCTAGCAGGGATGTTGTTGTTGGTGGTGGTGGTGGTGCTGGAAGGCTCTCTCTCTCTCAACTCCTAGGGAGTAGACAACTCTAGAAACTCTATTTTAGCGCAGGATTTCCCTGTTCCAATAACTTCTTCCCCTCGATATATTAGAGCCGTGTTGCGCCCTTTATTGATATCTTCTACGAGTGGGAGAAGTGTTGCTGTGAGTCGTTTTGGTAAGAACACTGATAGTTCTCCTTCCAACTCCGCCAAAACGGTCTCTCCAAATTTTGTATTCACAATTTTTGAATTTACAATCAAATGTGGCACGTCCAATTTCAGATCAGAGATTTTTGTTGGTGTTGCCCTCTGTAAGAGAGAGATTTTGTTCAATTTGGTAAAATCCATTTTTAAATTATTTTTTTTTTAAATCTAAAACAAATCGGTGGAAGTTAGAAGTGAGAAGAATTATTTTGTGTGTTCAATTTACCTCATCAAATTGAATAACGGAAGATTAATAAAATACATCAAATTATTATTAAATATTTACCCAATCAAATTGTATAAAAGAAGATCAATAAATACTTTCAAAAAGTTAAAGTTTAGCCCGCACAGTTTTAAGAAAAGCAAAATAAATATCTCCTACATAGAAATTAACTCTACATATGAGAATAATATTCAAGTCAATAAATAAACTCACCTTGATTTAAGCACTCACAAAACACGTCCAGTTCTTTCTGAAGCTGATCGAATAATGATTTGATAATGGTATGAGGTATGCGCACATCGAGTTTTTTAAGAACTTCTTATCACTTTCCTGTTATGTTCACACGATGTGCAGGAAGTCTCATCCGCCTGTTATATCATGATAATAAGTTCGCTGTAACCACAAGCAGGAAGTCTCGTCCGTCTGTTATATTCATATTGGTAACATCCACAACCACAAGCAGGATGTTACATTCTATTTGAAATCGCGTGATTGCAGAAACTTCCTTGAAATATTTATCCGCATACATTTTTTCCTCAACCGATAACAACTTTATCATTTTTCCTGGGAACTAATTTAATTCGTAGGACTTTGGATTGAATATTGTGTATAAAAGTCTAGGTACTTCATAGGGAAAAAATATTATTCTTGTGAGTGTTGAATGATCGCGTGAAAATGAGAAAATTTTACGATTATGTTCAAGAGTTGACCAACAGGTTGGATATATTTACGAAAACGCAAGTGCGCCGTTGGATGATAGACAAGTAAGTTGTTCTATTTCATTTCAATCTTACTATATATCATAAGTGCATTAATTTGTTTTTAGTGATTATTCTGAGGAGGAAATTAGACAAAAATTGATACATCTCGATCAATTGGCGGCAGCTGATGACGCTGAAGATTTATTTCCTGAATTGGGCGGGCCTCAAGAAATAATTGACTCAACGTATGTTTTTTCCCCCAATTTATATAATATTTCTATTACTAAATTACTCTTATTTCCAACAGATGCCCAGAGATTTCCTCGGTAGAGTCGCTGCCTCCTCCGCTGGATATGCAGGACATAGTGTATGTGATTTTTCTACTCGTGAAATATTTGCTTACTAATTTCAATAATTACAGATTGAACGAATTACCCACCTACGTCCGGAACGATACCCCGACGTCTCTAGCGAGCTCCCCCAACATTTTGTATGTATTCATATTAAGTCTAGAATTATTTCAATTCTAATTGTACTTTCCCGATAGATCAATCGATGACTTAGCCACCCCAACACCTACACCTTCACCGACACCTCCCCCACAGCAGCAGATTTATGAGGGATTTTGCATTCCTGGTTTGCGCCACTACTTGGCGGAGCTAATGTTTGAAGAATGTTTACCTTATGCTCATGTTTTTTTATTATTTAATGAGTACCCTTGTTTTATTCACAATTACAGATGTCGCAACTGCGGGTTTTGGGGGGTGTCAATATATAGTTGAGCCCCTAGATGGGGAAAGTTTCCTGGTGGTGGGGTTACCTTGCGATTTAAATCGCTTGAAAGAAAAAGTGAGTGAATCAAACACACACACACACACACACACACACACACACACACACACACACACACACACACACACACACACACACACACACACACACACACACACACACACACACACACACACACACACACACACACACACACACACACACACACACACACACACACACACACACACACACACACACACACACACACACACACACACACACACACACACACACACACACACACACACACACACACACACACACACACACACACACACACACACACACACACACACACACACACACACACACACACACACACACACACACACACACACACACACACACACACACACACACACACACACACACACACACACACACACACACACACACACACACACACACACACACACACACACACACACACACACACACACACACACACACACACACACACACACACACACACACACACACACACACACACACACACACACACACACACACACACACACACACACACACACACACACACACACACACACACACACACACACACACACACACACAGACACATACACATACACATACACATACACATACACATACACATACACATACACATACACATACACATACACATACACATACACATACACATACACATACACATACACATACACATACACATACACATACACATACACATACACATACACATACACATACACATACACATACACATACACATACACATACACATACACATACACATACACATACACATACACATACACATACACATACACATACACATACACATACACATACACATACACATACACATACACATACACATACACATACACATACACATACACATACACATACACATACACATACACATACACATACACATACACATACACATACACATACACATACACATACACACACACACACACACACACACACACATACACATACACATACACATACACATACACATACACATACACATACACATACACATACACATACACATACACATACACATACACATACACATACACATACACATACACATACACATACACATACACATACACATACACATACACATACACATACACACATACACACATACACACATACACACATACACACATACACACACACACACACACACACACACACACACACACACACACACACACACACACACACACACACACACACACACACACACACACACACAGCAGCAGCAGCAGCCTGATGAAATGGCCCTCTTGTATTGTTTCATCGGTATTTCGCTCGACTGTTTATTAAGCAATACACTTAGAGAAATGTTATTTTTCTATAAGAATAAAGTTCTGTATGATTTAGAACAATAAAAGAATTGATGCTATTATTTTTTGGTTTTATAAAAACACCCAGACTTCCTCATAAAATATTTTATTTTTGAAAAAAAGTACATATATAATAATAATAATAACAATAACTCATAAAAATCTTAACCTATAATTTAAAACAAAATACATATATCTTAATAATTGAAAAAACATAAAAAATCTTAATTCTAACCTAAAGAATAATGGCCATAAGGTAGGGTGCTTGTTTTGTCCCCCAATATTACCCTTTTATTATCAAAGGGGCTCAAACAGATTTTATTTTGCTCTATGGTGTATAGCTTTAAGTCGAAAGAGCGGATAGATCTCTGCACGCGATACATTTCTATGTTCTCTTCCAGACATCTAACATAGTCTTCGAATGTAATGGTGTTTCGTAGGACATACTCGCGCACCCCTTTGGCTTTCTTTGTGACGTCATCATCGCGATTTTGATTTTGAACAGTGAAGCTGTACATTTTTGCCCGCAAACCAACGAACTTATCCATGAGGAGCCCTTTATTCTCGTCCTTCATTAAGCCTACTACTTTTTTGTTGACCTGTGGAATCTTAAAGAGGTTGTCTGGAGCATAATCACTTGTGTAAATTTCCCGATATTTCTATTTATAATTGACTCATAAATGTCATCGTTTGTAATAATGTGATAAATCAAACTGTCAGTGTCGGTGTAACATAATCGCATCAATCCAGGGTCTTTATATACTTTTAACATAAAGCCATAATGAAAATTATAAATGCAAGTTTTGGAAATGTCCAAAATAGACATCCCCACATAGATGGGTTTGTTGAATAAAACTTCTAATTTATTTTGTTCTATGGCCACCAAATTCTCCTCAAATATCTTACTGCTATTGAAATTAGGTTGGGAAATATAATAGCGAGCTCCATAGGGTCCATACCATTCATTAACTAATCTAACTAGTCTATGCTTTCGTACATTCTCTATAGATTTAACAAAAATTGCGTTGATCAGCAACTTGAAGAGAGCTATTTCAAACGCATTCTTAGAAGCTGCCCTCAATCTAGTGTTAAGATCTATGTAGGCTTTAAGCCATGGGGCTTGCTTAAATTTCAAAATCCTGTGGACTTTTTTCAGCACCATCCCCAGCGCCAAACATTGTTTTAAGTTTCGATAGTGAATGATGTATTTAGTTTCATTGTGGAGAGTTGTTAATAATTTAGGTAATTTGCTGTTGGGTGGTGCTGTATGTGTCGGACAAAGAGGGAGATCTTTGTGTAGATCATGTAGTTCAGGTGGGTATTCTAAATCGACTTCCAATATGTAGCCAATTGGACTTTCGTCTGAGACGTTTCTGACGTCTACATCATCGAGGTTTTCAACCCACTCGAACCCATCATAGGGTAAATATTGAATCATAGCCCACCCATATAGATTGCACACATCGAAATACATTAAATAACTATTTTCTTTTTCGGGCTCGTGATTATTCATGTATTTATTGTTGGCCTTTGCGAATCGATTACTGCATTGGCTCACACCTCCACGAATTCCCTTCTCCACAAATAATACCATATCGATGTCTTTTAAATATTGCAAAGACACATTTGTATATTTTTACATACAGTCCCACGTGAAGGAGGGAACCGTGAAATAGTGGGCTGGATCTAAAGCAAAAAGATCCATACATTTGCTGCGGAAATTCTCAAATACATCGGCCAATAATAAAACATCTGTTTTCAAATATAAATCCGAATAGTCACCTAAATTTCTACAATTAAAACTATTCCAAATTGTTTGAGCATGCTTATAATAATCCTCACTTATAGATTCGTCGCGTAATTTATTAAAAAAATTTTCTATTGGAGGAAGATTTTCCTCCTTCAATTTACCCCAATCATCCAAGTGCTCATAGGGAAATACTCCCTAACGAGTTATTAATTTAAATTTTTCATCGGATAAGTTCGCAAACTCGCTTTTCAAAATATTCAAGTCACCCACATTCAAATATGAGACTAATTTGTCCAAGCTAGAATCCAAAAACCGACAGGAATCGATGAAACGAAATTTAACCACAGAATTTTTGGTACTTCTAGTGAAACTTATATACTTCTCTTTATTGATGGGTAGTACTTGAATATTCTGCTTGGACGATTTGGCAATATCTCGAATCAGCAAAAACATATCGTACCCGCTGAGGTTATGAGCCACAACAGGTACTACGAATCGATATTTGTAATTCAAATTACAGTCCTGATGGGCTAATCCTCTATATTTCCCTGTAAAATGACAGTGGTCCTTCACACGAACATCTCCCTCTACGAACTGTTTCTCGCAAATATGGCATTTCGTTTCCTTCATAATATCAAGTAAACTAATACCATTCAAGTCCATAGGTACAATAGATTTAAGTTTTAGATCGATAAATTCTCCAATTTTATCTAACTGATCGGTCAACCATTTGGCTGGATCTGATTCTCTATAACTATCAAATCGTGACAGGGAATTGTTGAATTGACATTTTATTTTAAATAATAGCCAACACTATACGCCTCGTGTAGTTGAGTTTTGTTCGTATATGAACTTACATTAGATTGAGAGCAGTTCTGAATAGGTAATAGGAGAGCTTCAAAGTCAAAATAAATAATAAATGGTATGTGTAGTTTGTTTGAGTGATTCTCAAATTTCAAATAATCATCCTGAGGGAACGTAATTTTACACATGTTCATTTTACCACAATTACACATGTTCATTTTACCACAATCCTCAATATGATTTTTATACTTATTCTCACTCTTGAAATTATTTAAACATCTATCACACAAATAAGTTTTGTTGTTCCAGCTAATTTGAGAATTTACAAGTCTTGATAAATTTTTGATTAGGCAATAGTGAAATTCAACTGTGGGGTCAATAAAATTTGGGGATTTCGCAGGTTCTACATCTCGATAATATTTATCCTGAATTAATAGTAAATTAAAATGTCTATCTAATTTATTTTTGGTTAAATATGCTGGGAGAACCTTAAATTTCTCTCCCTGTTCCTCCTCCTGCTCATTACCTCCTCTTCCTCCCCCACATAATTCCAAAACGAATACATGAATTGAAATATCGTTATTCTTCTCGAAAGTTGGAATTTGTGATATAGGTAGGGGAAATGTTAGATTTTGCAAATTCAAAACAGTACTGAAATGTGGGTATGAAGAAACACGACTTGAATTCTTAGCTGTCCTAGCTGTCGGGTGTAGTCCCGCTGTTACTGCCCAGGCAAAACAATATTCATCATAATTTTTAACATTAATAATAGCCTGCTTTCGAAGTATCTCTTTTGGTAGAACTATATAAGAGGACCCAGAATTGATGACTTCATGTTTATTGATATTTATGCCCAAACTGATAACCTCCCAAAGACTCCACCCCGAGCCTCGTTCTGAAAAATCATACAGCTTGACTTGGAGCTTATCAATAACATTCTCCTTGAACCACTCCAATAAATTTGTAAAAGAATCTATCGGAGCGGATTTGGTGTGAAAATATTTATTCTCTGTTTGGATAAGCTCGTCGATCGCATTAAGCCGCATATATTCCCCACAAAATGTCGTGTTTACCTTAATAAAATTGTAAGTATGTAAAATTTTGGTGATTCTAGGGTGAAACAGATGAAAGGCATCATATAAAAAATTTATTGGATCTAAATGAGAAATGTTTGTTATAAAGCCAGTTCGAATTCGTTGGGAAAATGCACATTTACCATCCTTCCAACGAATTCGCTCACTACGGTTCTTATTAGTTGTAGAGGGTTTATTTCGGATCTCTAATAAAATTTTGAATCTTTTCAAATGGCCGATACTACATTGTAATTGATTCTTACACGACAAGTTCATAGTATCTTTAGTTATATGTCTGGAAAAAGTCCTAATGTACTTAGTACAGAAACCTATCCACTTTGCTATTTCCTGAGGGGATAATTTTGATTTTAATAAATCCTTTTGAGCCTCGTTGATAATATTAACGATCTCCCCACTCATTTTGGCGATTGAAACCATAGTTGAAAATAAAACAAGCAGCCTACCTTATGGTATATAACAGAAGTAACCTAGCAGGGATGTTGTTGTTGGTGGTGGTGGTGGTGCTGGAAGGCTCTCTCTCTCTCAACTCCTAGGGAGTAGACAACTCTAGAAACTCTATTTTAGCGCAGGATTTCCCTGTTCCAATAACTTCTTCCCCTCGATATATTAGAGCCGTGTTGCGCCCTTTATTGATATCTTCTACGAGTGGGAGAAGTGTTGCTGTGAGTCGTTTTGGTAAGAACACTGATAGTTCTCCTTCCAACTCCGCCAAAACGGTCTCTCCAAATTTTGTATTCACAATTTTTGAATTTACAATCAAATGTGGCACGTCCAATTTCAGATCAGAGATTTTTGTTGGTGTTGCCCTCTGTAAGAGAGAGATTTTGTTCAATTTGGTAAAATCCATTTTTAAATTATTTTTTTTTTAAATCTAAAACAAATCGGTGGAAGTTAGAAGTGAGAAGAATTATTTTGTGTGTTCAATTTACCTCATCAAATTGAATAACGGAAGATTAATAAAATACATCAAATTATTATTAAATATTTACCCAATCAAATTGTATAAAAGAAGATCAATAAATACTTTCAAAAAGTTAAAGTTTAGCCCGCACAGTTTTAAGAAAAGCAAAATAAATATCTCCTACATAGAAATTAACTCTACATATGAGAATAATATTCAAGTCAATAAATAAACTCACCTTGATTTAAGCACTCACAAAACACGTCCAGTTCTTTCTGAAGCTGATCGAATAATGATTTGATAATGGTATGAGGTATGCGCACATCGAGTTTTTTAAGAACTTCTTATCACTTTCCTGTTATGTTCACACGATGTGCAGGAAGTCTCATCCGCCTGTTATATCATGATAATAAGTTCGCTGTAACCACAAGCAGGAAGTCTCGTCCGTCTGTTATATTCATATTGGTAACATCCACAACCACAAGCAGGATGTTACATTCTATTTGAAATCGCGTGATTGCAGAAACTTCCTTGAAATATTTATCCGCATACATTTTTTCCTCAACCGATAACAACTTTATCATTTTTCCTGGGAACTAATTTAATTCGTAGGACTTTGGATTGAATATTGTGTATAAAAGTCTAGGTACTTCATAGGGAAAAAATATTATTCTTGTGAGTGTTGAATGATCGCGTGAAAATGAGAAAATTTTACGATTATGTTCAAGAGTTGACCAACAGGTTGGATATATTTACGAAAACGCAAGTGCGCCGTTGGATGATAGACAAGTAAGTTGTTCTATTTCATTTCAATCTTACTATATATCATAAGTGCATTAATTTGTTTTTAGTGATTATTCTGAGGAGGAAATTAGACAAAAATTGATACATCTCGATCAATTGGCGGCAGCTGATGACGCTGAAGATTTATTTCCTGAATTGGGCGGGCCTCAAGAAATAATTGACTCAACGTATGTTTTTTCCCCCAATTTATATAATATTTCTATTACTAAATTACTCTTATTTCCAACAGATGCCCAGAGATTTCCTCGGTAGAGTCGCTGCCTCCTCCGCTGGATATGCAGGACATAGTGTATGTGATTTTCCTACTCGTGAAATATTTGCTTACTAATTTCAATAATTACAGATTGAACGAATTACCCACCTACGTCCGGAACGATACCCCGACGTCTCTAGCGAGCTCCCCCAACATTTTGTATGTATTCATATTAAGTCTAGAATTATTTCAATTCTAATTGTACTTTCCCGATAGATCAATCGATGACTTAGCCACCCCAACACCTACACCTTCACCGACACCTCCCCCACAGCAGCAGATTTATGAGGGATTTTGCATTCCTGGTTTGCGCCACTACTTGGCGGAGCTAATGTTTGAAGAATGTTTACCTTATGCTCATGTTTTTTTATTATTTAATGAGTACCCTTGTTTTATTCACAATTACAGATGTCGCAACTGCGGGTTTTGGGGGGTGTCAATATATAGTTGAGCCCCTAGATGGGGAAAGTTTCCTGGTGGTGGGGTTACCTTGCGATTTAAATCGCTTGAAAGAAAAAGTGAGTGAATCAAACACACACACACACACACACACACACACACACACACACACACACACACACACACACACACACACACACACACACACACACACACACACACACACACACACACACACACACACACACACACACACACACACACACACACACACACACACACACACACACACACACACACACACACACACACACACACACACACACACACACACACACACACACACACACACACACACACACACACACACACACACACACACACACACACACACACACACACACACACACACACACACACACACACACACACACACACACACACACACACACACACACACACACACACACACACACACACACACACACACACACACACACACACACACACACACACACACACACACACACACACACACACACACACACACACACACACACACACACACACACACACACACACACACACACACACACACACACACACACACACACACACACACACACACACACACACACACACACACACACACACACACACACACACACACACACACACAGACACATACACATACACATACACATACACATACACATACACATACACATACACATACACATACACATACACATACACATACACATACACATACACATACACATACACATACACATACACATACACATACACATACACATACACATACACATACACATACACATACACATACACATACACATACACATACACATACACATACACATACACATACACATACACATACACATACACATACACATACACATACACATACACATACACATACACATACACATACACATACACATACACATACACATACACATACACATACACATACACATACACATACACACACACACACACACACACACACACACACACACACACACATACACATACACATACACATACACATACACATACACATACACATACACATACACATACACATACACATACACATACACATACACATACACATACACATACACATACACATACACACATACACACATACACACATACACACATACACACACACACACACACACACACACACACACACACACACACACACACACACACACACACACACACACACACACACACACACACACACACACACAGCAGCAGCAGCAGCCTGATGAAATGGCCCTCTTGTATTGTTTCATCGGTATTTCGCTCGACTGTTTATTAAGCAATACACTTAGAGAAATGTTATTTTTCTATAAGAATAAAGTTCTGTATGATTTAGAACAATAAAAGAATTGATGCTATTATTTTTTGGTTTTATAAAAACACCCAGACTTCCTCATAAAATATTTTATTTTTGAAAAAAAGTACATATATAATAATAATAATAACAATAACTCATAAAAATCTTAACCTATAATTTAAAACAAAATACATATATCTTAATAATTGAAAAAACATAAAAAATCTTAATTCTAACCTAAAGAATAATGGCCATAAGGTAGGGTGCTTGTTTTGTCCCCCAATATTACCCTTTTATTATCAAAGGGGCTCAAACAGATTTTATTTTGCTCTATGGTGTATAGCTTTAAGTCGAAAGAGCGGATAGATCTCTGCACGCGATACATTTCTATGTTCTCTTCCAGACATCTAACATAGTCTTCGAATGTAATGGTGTTTCGTAGGACATACTCGCGCACCCCTTTGGCTTTCTTTGTGACGTCATCATCGCGATTTTGATTTTGAACAGTGAAGCTGTACATTTTTGCCCGCAAACCAACGAACTTATCCATGAGGAGCCCTTTATTCTCGTCCTTCATTAAGCCTACTACTTTTTTGTTGACCTGTGGAATCTTAAAGAGGTTGTCTGGAGCATAATCACTTGTGTAAATTTCCCGATATTTCTATTTATAATTGACTCATAAATGTCATCGTTTGTAATAATGTGATAAATCAAACTGTCAGTGTCGGTGTAACATAATCGCATCAATCCAGGGTCTTTATATATTTTTAACATAAAGCCATAATGAAAATTATAAATGCAAGTTTTGGAAATGTCCAAAATAGACATCCCCACATAGATGGGTTTGTTGAATGAAACTTCTAATTTATTTTGTTCTATGGCCACCAAATTCTCCTCAAATATCTTACTGCTATTGAAATTAGGTTGGGAAATATAATAGCGAGCTCCATAGGGTCCATACCATTCATTAACTAATCTAACTAGTCTATGCTTTCGTACATTCTCTATAGATTTAACAAAAATTGCGTTGATCAGCAACTTGAAGAGAGCTATTTCAAACGCATTCTTAGAAGCTGCCCTCAATCTAGTGTTAAGATCTATGTAGGCTTTAAGCCATGGGGCTTGCTTAAATTTCAAAATCCTGTGGACTTTTTTCAGCACCATCCCCAGCGCCAAACATTGTTTTAAGTTTCGATAGTGAATGATGTATTTAGTTTTATTGTGGAGAGTTGTTAATAATTTAGGTAATTTGCTGTTGGGTGGTGCTGTATGTGTCGGACAAAGAGGGAGATCTTTGTGTAGATCATGTAGTTCAGGTGGGTATTCTAAATCGACTTCCAATATGTAGCCAATTGGACTTTCGTCTGAGACGTTTCTGACGTCTACATCATCGAGGTTTTCAACCCACTCGAACCCATCATAGGGTAAATATTGAATCATAGCCCACCCATATAGATTGCACACATCGAAATACATTAAATAACTATTTTCTTTTTCGGGCTCGTGATTATTCATGTATTTATTGTTGGCCTTTGCGAATCGATTACTGCATTGGCTCACACCTCCACGAATTCCCTTCTCCACAAATAATACCATATCGATGTCTTTTAAATATTGCAAAGACACATTTGTATATTTTTACATACAGTCCCACGTGAAGGAGGGAACCGTGAAATAGTGGGCTGGATCTAAAGCAAAAAGATCCATACATTTGCTGCGGAAATTCTCAAATACATCGGCCAATAATAAAACATCTGTTTTCAAATATAAATCCGAATAGTCACCTAAATTTCTACAATTAAAACTATTCCAAATTGTTTGAGCATGCTTATAATCATCCTCACTTATAGATTCGTCGCGTAATTTATTAAAAAAATTTTCTATTGGAGGAAGATTTTCCTCCTTCAATTTACCCCAATCATCCAAGTGCTCATAGGGAAATACTCCCTAACGAGTTATTAATTTAAATTTTTCATCGGATAAGTTCGCAAACTCGCTTTTCAAAATATTCAAGTCACCCACATTCAAATATGGGACTAATTTGTCCAAGCTAGAATCCAAAAACCGACAGGAATCGATGAAACGAAATTTAACCACAGAATTTTTGGTACTTCTAGTGAAACTTATATACTTCTCTTTATTGATGGGTAGTACTTGAATATTCTGCTTGGACGATTTGGCAATATCTCGAATCAGCAAAAACATATCGTACCCGCTGAGGTTATGAGCCACAACAGGTACTACGAATCGATATTTGTAATTCAAATTACAGTCCTGATGGGCTAATCCTCTATATTTCCCTGTAAAATGACAGTGGTCCTTCACACGAACATCTCCCTCTACGAACTGTTTCTCGCAAATATGGCATTTCGTTTCCTTCATAATATCAAGTAAACTAATACCATTCAAGTCCATAGGTACAATAGATTTAAGTTTTAGATCGATAAATTCTCCAATTTTATCTAACTGATCGGTCAACCATTTGGCTGGATCTGATTCTCTATAACTATCAAATCGTGACAGGGAATTATTGAATTGACATTTTATTTTAAATAATAG
Source organism: Endomychus coccineus (assembly GCA_958510875.1). NCBI lineage: Eukaryota > Metazoa > Arthropoda > Insecta > Coleoptera > Endomychidae > Endomychus > Endomychus coccineus. The sequence goes on along the minus strand of OY294069.1, from coordinate 105,936,084 downwards.
CCAACACTATACGCCTCGTGTAGTTGAGTTTTGTTCGTATATGAACTTACATTAGATTGAGAGCAGTTCTGAATAGGTAATAGGAGAGCTTCAAAGTCAAAATAAATAATAAATGGTATGTGTAGTTTGTTTGAGTGATTCTCAAATTTCAAATAATCATCCTGAGGGAACGTAATTTTACACATGTTCATTTTACCACAATCCTCAATATGATTTTTATACTTATTCTCACTCTTGAAATTATTTAAACATCTATCACACAAATAAGTTTTGTTGTTCCAGCTAATTTGAGAATTTACAAGTCTTGATAAATTTTTGATTAGGCAATAGTGAAATTCAACTGTGGGGTCAATAAAATTTGGGGATTTCGCAGGTTCTACATCTCGATAATATTTATCCTGAATTAATAGTAAATTAAAATGTCTATCTAATTTATTTTTGGTTAAATATGCTGGGAGAACCTTAAATTTCTCTCCCTGTTCCTCCTCCTGCTCATTACCTCCTCTTCCTCCCCCACATAATTCCAAAACGAATACATGAATTGAAATATCGTTATTCTTCTCGAAAGTTGGAATTTGTGATATAGGTAGGGGAAATGTTAGATTTTGCAAATTCAAAACAGTACTGAAATGTGGGTATGAAGAAACACGACTTGAATTCTTAGCTGTCCTAGCTGTCGGGTGTAGTCCCGCTGTTACTGCCCAGGCAAAACAATATTCATCATAATTTTTAACATTAATAATAGCCTGCTTTCGAAGTATCTCTTTTGGTAGAACTATATAAGAGGACCCAGAATTGATGACTTCATGTTTATTGATATTTATGCCCAAACTGATAACCTCCCAAAGACTCCACCCCGAGCCTCGTTCTGAAAAATCATACAGCTTGACTTGGAGCTTATCAATAACATTCTCCTTGAACCACTCCAATAAATTTGTAAAAGAATCTATCGGAGCGGATTTGGTGTGAAAATATTTATTCTCTGTTTGGATAAGCTCGTCGATCGCATTAAGCCGCATATATTCCCCACAAAATGTCGTGTTTACCTTAATAAAATTGTAAGTATGTAAAATTTTGGTGATTCTAGGGTGAAACAGATGAAAGGCATCATATAAAAAATTTATTGGATCTAAATGAGAAATGTTTGTTATAAAGCCAGTTCGAATTCGTTGGGAAAATGCACATTTACCATCCTTCCAACGAATTCGCTCACTACGGTTCTTATTAGTTGTAGAGGGTTTATTTCGGATCTCTAATAAAATTTTGAATCTTTTCAAATGGCCGATACTACATTGTAATTGATTCTTACACGACAAGTTCATAGTATCTTTAGTTATATGTCTGGAAAAAGTCCTAATGTACTTAGTACAGAAACCTATCCACTTTGCTATTTCCTGAGGGGATAATTTTGATTTTAATAAATCCTTTTGAGCCTCGTTGATAATATTAACGATCTCCCCACTCATTTTGGCGATTGAAACCATAGTTGAAAATAAAACAAGCAGCCTACCTTATGGTATATAACAGAAGTAACCTAGCAGGGATGTTGTTGTTGGTGGTGGTGGTGGTGCTGGAAGGCTCTCTCTCTCTCAACTCCTAGGGAGTAGACAACTCTAGAAACTCTATTTTAGCGCAGGATTTCCCTGTTCCAATAACTTCTTCCCCTCGATATATTAGAGCCGTGTTGCGCCCTTTATTGATATCTTCTACGAGTGGGAGAAGTGTTGCTGTGAGTCGTTTTGGTAAGAACACTGATAGTTCTCCTTCCAACTCCGCCAAAACGGTCTCTCCAAATTTTGTATTCACAATTTTTGAATTTACAATCAAATGTGGCACGTCCAATTTCAGATCAGAGATTTTTGTTGGTGTTGCCCTCTGTAAGAGAGAGATTTTGTTCAATTTGGTAAAATCCATTTTTAAATTATTTTTTTTTAAAATCTAAAACAAATCGGTGGAAGTTAGAAGTGAGAAGAATTATTTTGTGTGTTTAATTTACCTCATCAAATTGAATAACGGAAGATTAATAAAATACATCAAATTATTATTAAATATTTACCCAATCAAATTGTATAAAAGAAGATCAATAAATACTTTCAAAAAGTTAAAGTTTAGCCCGCACAGTTTTAAGAAAAGCAAAATAAATATCTCCTACATAGAAATTAACTCTACATATGAGAATAATATTCAAGTCAATAAATAAACTCACCTTGATTTAAGCACTCACAAAACACGTCCAGTTCTTTCTGAAGCTGATCGAATAATGATTTGATAATGGTATGAGGTATGCGCACATCGAGTTTTTTAAGAACTTCTTATCACTTTCCTGTTATGTTCACACGATGTGCAGGAAGTCTCATCCGCCTGTTATATCATGATAATAAGTTCGCTGTAACCACAAGCAGGAAGTCTCGTCCGTCTGTTATATTCATATTGGTAACATCCACAACCACAAGCAGGATGTTACATTCTATTTGAAATCGCGTGATTGCAGAAACTTCCTTGAAATATTTATCCGCATACATTTTTTCCTCAACCGATAACAACTTTATCATTTTTCCTGGGAACTAATTTAATTCGTAGGACTTTGGATTGAATATTGTGTATAAAAGTCTAGGTACTTCATAGGGAAAAAATATTATTCTTGTGAGTGTTGAATGATCGCGTGAAAATGAGAAAATTTTACGATTATGTTCAAGAGTTGACCAACAGGTTGGATATATTTACGAAAACGCAAGTGCGCCGTTGGATGATAGACAAGTAAGTTGTTCTATTTCATTTCAATCTTACTATATATCATAAGTGCATTAATTTGTTTTTAGTGATTATTCTGAGGAGGAAATTAGACAAAAATTGATACATCTCGATCAATTGGCGGCAGCTGATGACGCTGAAGATTTATTTCCTGAATTGGGCGGGCCTCAAGAAATAATTGACTCAACGTATGTTTTTTCCCCCAATTTATATAATATTTCTATTACTAAATTACTCTTATTTCCAACAGATGCCCAGAGATTTCCTCGGTAGAGTCGCTGCCTCCTCCGCTGGATATGCAGGACATAGTGTATGTGATTTTTCTACTCGTGAAATATTTGCTTACTAATTTCAATAATTACAGATTGAACGAATTACCCACCTACGTCCGGAACGATACCCCGACGTCTCTAGCGAGCTCCCCCAACATTTTGTATGTATTCATATTAAGTCTAGAATTATTTCAATTCTAATTGTACTTTCCCGATAGATCAATCGATGACTTAGCCACCCCAACACCTACACCTTCACCGACACCTCCCCCACAGCAGCAGATTTATGAGGGATTTTGCATTCCTGGTTTGCGCCACTACTTGGCGGAGCTAATGTTTGAAGAATGTTTACCTTATGCTCATGTTTTTTTATTATTTAATGAGTACCCTTGTTTTATTCACAATTACAGATGTCGCAACTGCGGGTTTTGGGGGGTGTCAATATATAGTTGAGCCCCTAGATGGGGAAAGTTTCCTGGTGGTGGGGTTACCTTGCGATTTAAATCGCTTGAAAGAAAAAGTGAGTGAATCAAACACACACACACACACACACACACACACACACACACACACACACACACACACACACACACACACACACACACACACACACACACACACACACACACACACACACACACACACACACACACACACACACACACACACACACACACACACCACACACACACACACACACACACACACACACACACACACACACACACACACACACACACACACACACACACACACACACACACACACACACACACACACACACACACACACACACACACACACACACACACACACACACACACACACAACACACACACACACACACACACACACACACACACACACACCACACACACACACACACACACACCACACACACACACACACACACACACACACACACACACACACACACACACACACACACCACACACACACACACACACACACACACCACACACACACACACA
>OY294069.1:105787069-105929569 GCA_958510875.1 Endomychus coccineus | reverse complement strand
ACATACACATACACATAACATACACATACACATACACATACACATACACATACACATACACATACACATACACATACACATACACATACACATACACATACACATACACATACACATACACATACACATACACATACACATACACATACACATACACATACACATACACATACACATACACATACACATACACATACACATACACATACACATACACATACACATACACATACACATACACTTACACATACACATACACATACACATACACATACACATACACATACCACATACACATACACCATACACATACACATACACATACACATACACATACACATACACATACACATACACATACACATACACATACACATACACATAAAAATACACATACACATACACATACACATACACATACACATACACATACACATACACATACACATACACATACACATACACATACACATACACATACACATACACATACACATACACATACACATACACATACACATACACATACACATACACATACACATACACATACACATACACATACACATACACATACACATACACATACACATACACATACACATACACATAAAAATACACATAAAAAATACACATACACATACACATACACCAAATACACATACACATACACATACACATACACATACACATACACATACACATACACATACACATACACATACACATACACATACACATACACATACACATACACATACACATACACATACACATACACATACACATACACATACACATACACATACACATACACATACACATCACATACACATACACATACACATACACATACACATACACATTCACATACAAATACACATACACATACACATACACATACACATACACATACACATACACATACACATACACATACACATACACATACACATACACATACACATACACATACACATACACATACACATACACATACACATACACATACACATACACATACACATACACATACACATACACATACACATTCACATACACATACACATACACATACACATACACATACACATACACATACACAATACACATACACATACACATACACATACACATACACATACACATACACATACACATACACATACACATACACATACACATACACATACACATACACATACACATACACATACACATACACATACACATACACATACACATACACATACACATACACATACACATACACATACACTACACATACACATACACATACACATACACATACACATACACATACACAAACACATACACATACACATACACATACACATACACATACACATACACATACACATACACATACACATACACATACACATACACATACACATACACATACACATACACATACACATACACATACACATACACTACACATACACATACACATCCATACACATACACATACACATACACATACACATACACATACACTTACACAGACACAGACCACAGACACAGACACAGACACAGACACAGACACAGACACAGACACAGACACGACACAGACACAGACACAGACACAGACACAACAGACACAGACACAGACACAGACACAGACACAGACACAGACACAGACACAGACACAGACACAGACACAGACACAGACACAGACACAGACACAGACACCAGACACAGACACAGACACAGACACAGACACAGACACAGACACAGACACAGACACAGACACAGACACAGACACAGACACAGACACAGACACAGACACAGACACAGACACAGACACAGACACAGACACCGACACAGACACAGACACAGACACAGACACAGACACAGACACAGACACAGACACAGACCCAGACCAGACACAGACACAGACACAGACACAGACACAGACACAGACACAGACACAGACACAGACACAGACACAGACACAGACACAGACACAGACACAGACACAGACACAGACACAGACACAGACACAGACACAGACACAGACACAGACACAGACACAGACACAGACACAGACACAGACACAGACACAGACACAGACACAGACACAGACACAGACACAGACACAGACACAGACACAGACACAGACACAGACACAGACACAGACACAGACACAGACACGACACAGACACAGGACACAGACACAGACACAGACACAGACACAGACACAGACACAGACACAGACACAGACACAGACACAGGACACAGACACAGACACAGACACAGACACAGACACAGACACAGACACAGACACAGACACAGACACAGACACAGACACAGACACAGACACAGACACAGACACAGACCACAGACACAGACACAGACACAGACACAGACACAGACACAGACACAGACACAGACACAGACCAACAGACACAGACACAGACACAGACACAGACACAGACACAGACACAGACACAGACACAGACACAGACACAGACACAGACACAGACACAGACACAGACACAGACACAGACACAGACACAGACACAGGACACAGACACAGACACAGACACAGACACAGACACAGACACAGACACAGACACAGACACAGACACAGACACAGACACAGACACAGACACAGACACAGACACAGACACAGACACAGACACAGACACAGACACAGACACAGACACAGACACAGACACAGACACAGACACAGACACAGACACAGACACAGACACAGACACAGACACAGACACAGACACAGACACAGACACAGACACAGACACAGACACAGACACAGACACAGACACAGACACAGACACAGACACAGACACAGACACAGACACAGACACAGACACAGACACAGACACAGACACAGACCAGACACAGACACAGACACAGACACAGACAACAGACACAGACACAGACACAGACACAGACACAGACACAGACACAGACACAGACACAGACACAGACACAGACACAGACACAGACACAGACACAGACACAGACACAGACACAGACACAGACACAGACACAGACAGCAGACACAGACACAGACACAGACACAGACACAGACACAGACACAGACACAGACACAGACACAGACACAGACAACAGACACAGACACAGACACAGACACAGACACAGACACAGACACAGACACAGACACAGACACAGACACAGACACAGACACAGACACAGACACAGACACAGACACAGACCACAGACACAGACACAGACACAGACACAGACACAGACACAGACACAGACACAGACACAGGACACAGACACAGACACAGACACAGACACAGACACAGACACAGACACAGACACAGACACAGGACACAGACACAGACACAGACACAGACACAGACACAGACACAGACACAGACACAGACACAGACACAGACACAGACACAGACACAGACACAGACACAGACACAGACACAGACACAGACACAGACACAGACACAGACACAGACACAGACACAGACACAGACACAGACACAGACACAGACACAGACACAGACACAGACACAGACACAGACACAGACACAGACACAGACACAGACACAGACACAGACACAGACACAGACACAGACACAGACACAGACACAGACACAGACACAGACACAGACACAGACACAGACACAGACACAGACACAGACACAGACACAGACACAGACACAGACACAGACACAGACACAGACACACACACACACACACACACACACACACACACACACACACACACACACACACACACACACACACACACACACACACACACACACACACACACACACACACACACACACACACACACACACACACACACACACACACACACACACACACACACACACACACACACACACACACACACACACACACACACACACACACACACACACACACACACACACACACACACACACACACACACACACACACACACACACACACACACACACACACACACACACACACACACACACACACACACACACACACACACACACACACACACACACACACACACACACACACACACACACACACACACACACACACACACACACACACACACACACACACACACACACACACACACACACACACACACACACACACACACACACACACACACACACACACACACACACACACACACACACACACACACACACACACACACACACACACACACACACACACACACACACACACACACACACACACACACACACACACACACACACACACACACACACACACACACACACACACACACACACACACACACACACACACACACACACACACACACACACACACACACACACACACACACACACACACACACACACACACACACACACACACACACACACACACACACACACACACACACACACACACACACACACACACACACACACACACACACACACACACACACACACACACACACACACACACACACACACACACACACACACACACACACACACACACACACACACACACACACACACACACACACACACACACACACACACACACACACACACACACACACACACACACACACACACACACACACACACACACACACACACACACACACACACACACACACACACACACACACACACACACACACACACACACACACACACACACACACACACACACACATGCATCGTGTCGTCAGTGCTTGTGATGCAGCCATGCCAAAAAGAGTGGTTGATGGTCGTCGCCCACCTGTATATTGGTGGAATGATGAAATAGTTCAGCTTCGCAGAAGATGTAAACATCTAAGGAGGCTACACCAGAGAGCAAGGGGCAGAAATAACTTCCCTGAACTTCAGCAACAGCACAGGGATGCCCGAAGGGAACTAAAGTCTGCAATTAGGGCGAGTAAACTTCGAGAGCTGGTAGAGCTCTATGATGAGGTCGAGCGCGACCCTTGGGGCAGGCCGTATAGAGTGGTCATGAGCAGATTGAAAGGTTCACATGCACCGCCCCCTGGAAACCCTGATCTACTCCAAAGAATTGTCAGTACTCTGTTTCCAGAACAACCAGAAGCCAGCTATGATTTGGGACCGATCCCGGAAGTGGAGATTGTGCCACCAGTCACTGAGGAAGAGGTACAGAGGGCATGTCGTAGAATTGGGAACAACAAGGCGCCAGGTGTGGACAATATTCCCAACGTAGCCTTGAAGACAGCCATTCGGGTACACCTCAGAACTTTCCAGGACTTATACAATTCGTGCCTGCAGGAAGGAGTCTTTCCTGAGCCATGGAAAAGACAGCGATTGGTATTGATTCCCAAAGGGAATAAACCTCCAGACGAGCCATCATCTTATCGTCCGCTTTGCATGTTGGACACTGCTGGCAAGATCCTGGAAAGCATAATCTCTTCTAGGCTGGAAGAGGCCGTTGATGTGGCTGAGGGTCTGGCTGATCACCAGTACGGATTCAGGAGAGCGCGCTCGACAGTGGACGCTGTCAGTCAAGTTGTTGGTATCGCCCGAAAAGCAATCGCCGGGAGGAGATGGAGGAGAGGTTCCAAGGGATACTGTGCCATTGTCACCTTAGACATCAAGAATGCGTTCAACTCTGCCAGATGGGAATGTATTCACGATGCTCTCCACAGGCTGAGTGTACCGAATTACATCAGAAAAGTGGTGGCTGACTACCTCAGTTGCCGAACTTTGGTGTACGATACGGATGATGGTCCTGAGCAGTGCAGGGTAACGTGCGGAGTCCCACAGGGCTCAGTTTTAGGCCCCTTGCTCTGGAACATTATGTACGATGGTGTGTTCAGACTACGGATACCCAGCGGAGCAAAAATCATAGGTTTCGCTGATGACATAGCAATAGTCGTTGTTGCAAAGTTCCGTGAGGAGGTTATACAGGTGTGCAACGAAACGGTAGCCATTATCCAAGAGTGGTTGACATCGGTCGGGCTGCAGCTGGCTGAGCACAAGACCGAGGCAGTCCTGATGACGAGTAGGAAAGTGAGGGAGACTATCACCCTCACGGTTGGTAGCCATACCATTATTTCACAACCATCCATCCGATACTTGGGGGAAGAGATCGACGCTCGGCTAACATTCAAGGAATACCTTGACAGGGTCAGCGACAAAGCTGCCAAAATAAATACAGCCCTTTCCTGGATAATGCCGAACACGAGGGGGCCAAGGCAGAGCCGGAGGTTGCTCTTGGCTGGTGTTGTTGGATCCGTTATGCTCTATGGGGCTCCTGTTTGGGCCACCGCTATGGAAGTTGGATCATATAGGCGTAAGATGGCCTCAGTATATAGATTGAGTGCATTGAGAGTGGTTGGCGCATTTCGCACTGTATCTAACGATGCAGTGTGTGTCGTCGCCGGGATGGCACCCATCGACCTACTGGCCAAGGAACGCCAGAGGTTGTATGGCCTGAAGAGACAAGAAAACCAGCCTCTTCGATTGCAAAACCGTAGAGCAGAGAGGAATGTAACCCTGCAGGAGTGGTAGGAGCGGTGGGATCGGTCAGAAAAGGGACGATGGACATACCGTCTCATACCCACCATCGACTCTTGGATCAATCGACAACATGGCGAAGTAGATTTCTACGTGAATCAATTCCTAACTGGGCATGGGTGTTTCCGAGCTTACCTCCATAGGTTCAAGCACGATGACACTCCATTCTGTCCAACATGTGAGGAGACACCGGAGGACGCTGAGCACGTATTTTTTCGTTGTCCGCGGTTCCTCGAGGAACGCCGTGAACTATGTGATGTGCTTGGGGTATACCCATCACCGGAGACCATCGTTGGATACATGCTGATGTCGGAGGACGTTTGGAGTGCGGTCGGTGCTTTCGCTGCCCGCATTTTGAAGGAGCTGAGACGTCTGGAACGGGAAAGGCATTACCAGGCTAATGCGACATTACAACTGCAGCGACCAGATGAAAACCACTACGCTGTATTAGCTGAAGGCAGTCGGTAAAGGCAGCCCAGAGCAACAACAAGAGGAGGAGCAACGTCTCTAGGCTCATCCCGTGAAGTAATGCTTGACGGCGGTTCCGCGGGATGACACAAAGGCCACAGTGAGAAAGGGAGGTGGTTTTAGTGGGTACAAGTCTCACACTACTGACAAGTTTGTCGGTGTCTTTTGAAGATTTCCACCTACCCTTTGGAAGAAAAAAAAAAAAAAAAAACACACACACACACACACACACTCGAGTCTAGATCTTTCATTTGCTGAAGTCGCATGAGACGCATGAGTCGGGTGAGTCGAACTGGTGGCGCCACCTCTACGAAGCAATCTGTACCTTCGATGGCAGCTGTCACGTGGTGGTAACATCTTCATGAAGCAGTCTGTACCTTTGGACCGAAGGTTCGCTATGACAGCTGTCACGTGGTGGTGACATCTCCATGAAGCAGCCTGTACCTTTGGACCAAACGTACAGATTGCTTCCTAGAGGTGGCGGAGCCCCCTCCACGAAGCAGTCTGTACCTTGGGTCCTCCATGACAGCTGTCATGTGGTTGTGACATCTGCACGAAGCAATTTGTACCTTAGGTCCGCCATGACAGCTGGTCCTTATGGTCCCCATGACAGCTGTACCTTATGATCGCCATGACAGCTGTACCTTATGGCCGCCATGACAGCTGGTCCTTATGGTCGCCATGACAGCTGTACCTTATGGCCGCCATGACAGCTGGTCCTTATGGTCGCCATGACAGCAGTACCTTAGGTCAGCCATGACAGTTGGACCTTAGGGCCGTCATGACAGCTGGACCTTATGGCCGCCATGACAGCTGGTCCTTATGGTCGCCATGACAGCTGTACCTTAGGTCAGCCATGACAGTTGGACCTTAGGTCCGCCATGACAGCTGAAGTGGAGACCGGATGTTGTTGTCCCCGAACTAGTCCAGTTCATCTACTGCTATTTTGGTTTTAATAAAAATTGTACTATTATCTGAACAGTAATTGCTACAGACCCATGAAGATAATGTTGTGGGTAGGTTAGTATATGTATGGCCCAATAGCGATTTCTTTCGAATAGGTTCGTTCACGATATTTCTTAAATTGAAGCTTATAACGGTATTTTGTAGTGTAATATGTTTACTTGATTTATATACATACATAACCCAATGCTTTGTCAATATTTTCGCAAAAAAATATTTGCATTCCCCACAGCACTGGGAGATACATAAACCGTTAATATTATAAGCGTTTCATAATTGTCTGGCTTCCACATTATACCACAGATTTCGAAATTTTTTTCTTGACAAAACAGGTTAAGATTGATTGAGGATACCTCAAGTCTTTGTCTATATCAAATTCCTATTCCTGCCCCTCTTTGAAGATTAGTCTAAATTTATATCTGCTTCTCTTCTCCAGATTTCGGTTGAACGAATAAAATTCAATGTCTTGAAATTATAAGTATAATCTGAAGGACCCCGCAACTTCCTTACGGGTATTGGTTCTCGATGGATATTTCTGAATTTTTGATATGATGCATTCCCTACTAGAAGGGATTATATTTACATTTTACTCATAATAGACTATTTATTTCTGAGGACGGGAACAATATTTGAACATGCTTCATTCTAGTTTATGTTACATAATATTGTTCTTCTCCCATAAAAAATTTTTGAAGCCCTTCGTAACCCCTCAGCCACCCTTAAATAAAAAATACCTTCTTATGTATCACTTCAAAAATCATTGGGAAATGTTTTAATATGCTGAAATACGGAATCCGCACATGCATATCAAAAATCATCTCCCCCTCAAATAGGGGATGCACAAAAAATGTAGGAGAATTTTTCTGAATTTTTAATATGATGTAGTCCATGTAATTTTGAACAAAATTTTATTCAGTCGCAAATGCCGAAAAATAAACAATTATTATATTTACATTTTACTCATAAGACTTATTCATTTCTGAAGGCGAGAACAATATTCTTACATGCTTAACACTAGCTTATGTTGCATAATATTGTACTTCTTTCACGAAGAAATGTTGATACCGCCCCCTATCCCCTCAACTCCCCGTAAATAAAAAAAATATGCCTTTTTCTGGATCACTTCAAAAATCGTTGCAAAATGTTTTAATGAGCTCAGATACGGAAACCGCACTTCTGTATCATAATTGCGTCTGTTATCCACATTGAGAGGATGTCTGTTATCCACATTTTGCCGGATAACTATTTATATAGCTACTTCACGTTTATTTGCATTTTTGTAAGGCGGGAAGATGGCTTCAAATGATCTCGATTGAACAGGACGCATACGGCACTTCTTATGAGTCCTTCAATTTCTACGCTTACTGGGACTACATTCGCTTCTTCATTCCAATGAACGCACTTTTATCAATTGCAATTAATTTAGAAGCGGCTATGAGCAATCTTCTATTTCGCCCCAGGAACTGTCAAACTTATGCACTGCGTCTTGTCGTCTTGTTTATTAGTAGTAATTATTGTTGTGCTCTTCTGCATTATTGTAGTTTTATTTACTGGTTGTGGTTACTAAAATTAATGGCGTACCTAAATCTGGGGATTGTTACGTATGCGGGAGATCTTTTTGCCCAGCGCAACTATCAAGAATTGATGGAGTAGTAAACACAAATAAACGTGAAATAGCAGTTATTCGGCGAAATGTGGCAAACAGACCTCCTCTCAATGTGGATAACAAACGCCTTTGCATTAATTGCAGTCGATCCATAAATCAAGAATTGATAGAAATGGGAAATAATCCATCCTGTTTAAGACTTCACGTTCTGAGTCAAACACAAAATTCGACTTGTTTTGTTCGTAATGCTATGAACGACATTCATAGACTTTCTTGAGAATGTAGAGTTGACGCATTTATTGAAAGAAATATTCACATTTCTGAAAATGTAAGATCATGTCGGGAACAATTGGACGATAACAGCCATATTTTGAGGATACTTCTTCCTGCCATGCGTCATGTAAACAGACCTTATATTCATAGACGAATTCAGATACAACAATTTTCGCAACAAATGCGAATATCTGTAAGCAAGGTTGGTGAAAATAGGTACAGTGATGAAAATTGTTCCAGTGATGACTTTGAGAAAGTGTTTTCTGTAACAAAAAGACAGTTTGGTGAACTATATACATTTTGTGACCCTGTACCTGAAGGGAATGTTTTGAGATATGTGAGCAAGAAAGATTCACTCATTTTTCTGTGCAAGATGCGACATGGCCTATCTGATGAGTTTTTGCCGGTTTTCTTTCAGTATTCAACAAGACAAAATACTAGTTCAATCATGTCGTTAGTAAGGAGAGCTGTATTGAAAAGATTTGTCAAAGAAAATATTGGATTTAATTCAATAACAAGAGAACAGTATGTGTAAAATCATGTGACACGTTTTGCAAATACACTGTATAACCCTGAACCTGATGTTGACAATGCTGTTGTGTACGTTGATGGTACTTATGCGTATATTTCGAAGTGCAGCAATTTTAGAGTTCTAAGGCAATCATACAGCACATACAAAAGACGACATTCATTAAAACCAGTGTTGATGGTAGCTCCAAATTGTTTCATTTTGGATATACAAGGACCGTACTTTTCAGACAGCCGAAAAATGACTCATAATTACTACGAATTGGATACGAAAGAGACCATGCCGGCAGACAACGTTGGTTTAATCAAGGTGATTTTTTTATATCAGATCGTGACGCAATTGCCTTCATGGAACAAAATGGTTTCTCATGTATAATGCCTCCACTTTTGAGACCCGGTCAGCGCCAATTTACTAGTGAAGATGCTTATGCATCCAGATTGATAACCAAAACCAGGTGGATAGTGGAAGCACGAAATGGACATCTAAAATCTTTGTCCAAGTTTTTGGCTGATAGTATTCCTCTACATGTTGTGCATATAGGTGACTCTTTTCGGATAGCCGGAGCGATAATTAATAGGTAGGTGTATATTCTGACCCCTCCTAGGAGTCATATCACCTTGTCGTTGGTGGAGGGGCTGAGTACCTGTGATCTCAGAGGCTATACCGGTAGGTTTACCATGCCGGGCCGTCCAGGAAGTGAACAGGGAAACCAAGAAATTACTCAACCTCCCAGGGAAAGCGTCATAAAAAACGCTACGGGGGTGGCGACCCGTGGAACAGAGATCCCTAGCTGCGGGCGGAAGCTTATCAACCACTCGCAAATACCGGAAGGCCGGACCTCAGTTCGAACCACTGGATGGTAAGCCAGAGAGGAGTGTGCTTCGAATCTGGAGACGGGAAGCTTGCCTTAATTGGCCGGCTCGCGAAGCATAAACCTCTATAAAAAACCGACAGCGAAGTCGTAAAAACCTGGGAAAACCGGGCGAAATTCGTAGTATATAGCCTTACCCAGGCATGCAGGGCTCTGCAGGGGTGGAAAAACTTCCCTTGCTCATCGTGGGAAAATCATGGAAGAACACATCAACTTAAAAAAAATGACAACGTAAGCACTCTGGAAAGGACTGGCACTGACAACGATAATATGAACAGAATTGGCAAAGGATCGGACAAGGAAACCATAAATAGAATTGGCAGAGGATATCTGACCAACTCGGATTTTAGGACGACATTTCATTCTAGTAATCAGAAGAAATGGCATTCTAAGAAGAACCAAAGGGAGGAAATTGACGACATACGGAAACATAGGGTATATTCTAGATCTGAAGTGAGTATGGACAACGAAATTATTCAAGATAGAACTGACAACTCCTATCTCAATAAGGAAAACCGCAATAGATTCCTGAATACGCCCGAAAATGGGAACAAATCCTTCTGTCTAGGATTCCACTCAGACACCGAATCGATGACTCCCTCCCTCAAGACAAGGGAAATAAGCTAGCTAGGAAATGGACCAAGAAGACTGAGTCTCCAAATCAGGAGTACCCAGGAAACAAAAGAACCAATTCATCCTCTACATCAGGAGAAAGTGGAAAGAACAAAATCGTCATCACGGACACATCATCCGGGTCAGAGGTTTTCTTCTCTCCATCTACAAAGAAACTGGAAATCAGCAAGACATCGTTGACCGAGAGAACAAGGCTAACGCCAAAGTCTGAGATTCGCACTCCCAGCAAAGCAGAAATGCTTTATGAATCAGAGATGGAAGGAGTCCAGCTGGAGGAAAAACTGGAGACGGTGTTCAAGGATCTCAAAAAGTTCATGAAGGATAAGAGGAACATACACACAGGGGTGAAAACTGCTGTAGAGTCTTTATTCCAAGGATACAAAGACCCAAAGATTAACTTGGAAAACACAAGGAAATTTAGGAAACATCACACTAAAGAACTTGAGACAAGGGTCACGCACCTGAATATTAAGCTTGATAAGTCGGAGAACCTTAATTCACAGATCGGGCCGCTTCAGGATAAGATAGCGACCCTGGAGGAACAACTGTGTAACAAGAGCTCAGAAAACACGCCACAAAAGGAAAATTCTGACGCTCCAACTCAGACTGTTAACCAGTCGAAGAGTAGTCTCCTTATCCAAGAAACTTTGAACTCTCCGGAAGCTGAGAAGAATCTTGAACACCTCCAAAAGATATTGGATAAGGAGTGGCCTCAGGAGTTATATACAATAACTAAAGATGGGGGAGCTGACTTAACGGAAGCCCCAACAAGAAGCGACCTGGTAGTCTTCGGACCTGCAAGCTCGAAGGACGCCAGAGGACTGGCGAAGAAATTCTTCGATTCGTTTTTGGGAGACGCTGAACAAGAGCCGATCCAAGAAAAGCCAGGAGAGATCATCACGGTCTCTACGAAAACAATCGTAGGGAACCGTACCAAGGAACTCCAAAATAGGTACAGGCATATCCATTATGCGATAGTGGACTCCACAAAGGAACAGGAATCTCCAACTCCCGAGTGCATCTATAATGCAGTTGCGAAAATCAAGGATTTTTGCAAGGAGAAGGAGAGGAAACACATCCCATTCCCTTGTATGGGCAAATTCGGCAACGACTTTGTTACCAAGACGGTCGAGTACGTCTTCCGCCAGGCCTCTGTCGAAATCGACATCTACGGTAGAATAGCCAAGAAGAACCTCACACACGCCCAGCAAGCGAGCAAGTCTTCAGGTCAGGGAAACAAAGCTCTTCCTATAAAGAAGAGATCCGATAACTCCGACGCCGTAATAATTAAGGCTAATGGGGTTCAATTTAAGGACCTCGTAGCCACCATCAAGAAGGAAATAAACCCATTGGCCCTGGATGTAAAGATCTCTGCGATGCATAAAACCAGAGATGGTAACCTTTTGCTACAAGTCGCAAACGGTAAGGAGAAGGCCGATCTCGTTAAGCAAACTATCAACAAAAATTGCTCCGGTCATGAAGCAAACATGACAAATAAGAATAGGACCGTAATTCACCTCAAGAGACTGGAGGTTACCTCCACAGAAAGAGACATATCGCTAGAACTGAGCACTCTCCTAGGAGCTACCATCGAAGAAAAGGATATTACTTCCCTGAGACCGGCGTATGAAGAAAGACAGAACGCCACAATTGTGCTAGAAAACGGTCTAGCCAAAAAGCTCACTGACCAGAAGTACATATATATAGGATGGTCCAGATGCTTTGTAGAACAAAGGATCCAACGAGCAAAGTGCGCTAGATGCTGGGAAACAGGCCACTCAGAACACAAGTGCAAAGGCCCGATTAGGAAGGAGTTATGTAGGAACTGCCTAGCACCTGGGCACATGGCCAGATGGTGCCCTAACGAGCCTAAGTGCTTGAAATGCGAAGGAAAAGGCCACAACACCTTCGAAAAGAAGTGTCCCAATCAGAGGAAGTTGAATCTCTCACGTAAAATCAGTGATGAGAGTCCTCCAAGTCAACGTCAATAGATGTAGAGAATCACATGATGTGATTCAGGCCTTCGCGATGACATCAAAAGCGGAGGTAGTCCTAGTTAGCGAACCTAATATTAAAATATCTGGCAATACAGGATGGTGGGTAGATCTCAACAAGAGAGCCGCTATCAAAGTAAATAACAATTCTCTGGTGATTCAGAAATCGGGATCGGAGGACGGGTTCATCTGGATCGACGTCAAGGATCTTAGATTATACAGCGTATACTTTTCTCCGAATTCTCCCTTGGTAGAGCTGGAAATCGCACTATTGCGATTATCAAGACATATCAGGCGAGCGAAGAGGAAGGTATTAGTAGGAGGTGACTTTAACGCGAAGTCCATAGAATGGAGATCTCCAAGTACTGATCCAAGAGGTATCCTAGTAGGAGAGTGGATGGTTCAAAGCAACTTATCCCTAATTAACATCGGAAACACTCCCACATTCGAAAGAAAAAACTCCAAATCCATATTGGACCTCACATTCGCCTCCACAGATCTTGCCGCTTCGATATCGGAATGGGAAGTCCTAGACGAGGAAACTCTCAGTGACCATAAACTGATCTCATTCACCATCAAGGGAATTACTCAACAACCGAACCATCTTGACCGCACAGGGTGGAATGTTAACAAATTGGATAATACAAAACTAATATCGTCATTGGAAACCTCTCTACCTTCTGTTAACAACTCGGTTGATCTCATCAGATCCATGCAAAAAGCATGTAAGGCAGCCATGCCCAATCGACCTAGGCACAGAAACTTCCGACCTGTATATTGGTGGTCCCAGGATATATCCGACCTAAGGAAAATCTGTATCGCCAAGAGAAGAACTTGGTCAAGAACTCAACATCAGACGGCGGCATTCCAATCCGCACACAGAGAGTATAAAGACTCTAAAAAGACCTTACGGAAAGAGATCAACCGCTCGAAAAGAGAATGCTGGAAGGCTCTCTGTCGAGAATAAGATGAGAATCCATGGGGTAATGCTTATAAAATAGCCACCAGGAGAATCCACGGCTCCCCAAGGTTGCATAACATTCCATACAATCTGGCGGAGGAAATCATAGATGAATTATTCCCAGTACAAAGAGAGTTTCCCCGACGGGACCTGCAAATTGCAAACGTCTCTCCTTTCACGAAACAAGAGCTACTTGACGCCTCAAAGAGACTCAGATCTAAGAGCGCCGCGGGCTTAGATCACGTCCCGGTGGAAATTGTTAAAATAGCAATTGGCGAATTTTCAGAAGAAATTCTGAAAGTTATGAATCTATCATTGTCCTCAGGAGAATTCCCAATACTCTGGAAACAAGCTAAAATTGTTCTGATCAAGAAACCGAATAAACCCGAAGGTGTATTCCATCGTCATATAGACCAATATGTCTATTAAATGTCTTAGGCAAAGTCTTAGAACATCTCATTCTGAAGAGACTTCAAAACTTCCTAGAAGAGAACTCTATCATCTCAGAAAGACAATTCGGCTTTCGAAAAGGCAATTCGACAACAGATGCGATAAACTTAAAATTGGGTAAACTAACGAGTGTACTTAATGGACCACATCAAAAACGTAAGATTGGATGCATCATTACCCTTGACATCAAGAACGCCTTCAACTCGGCTTCGTGGAAGAAAATTCTTGGGAAATTAGATGACATTGGTTTAGATGAAGACCTCAAGAAACTTATAGGAAGCTTGGATAGTAGACTTATAGGAAGCTATCTTTCGAAGAGATCAATCGAAAATACCTCCGACGAAACCTTATTACAAAGGTCAGTCAACAGTGGAGTGCCGCAAGGCTCCATTTTAGGCCCTACTCTTTGGAACATCCAATACAATGGAGTCCTGGAACTGGATTTACCAGGTGTTTCAACAGCTGCATTTGCTGATGACCTTGCGGTCGTAGCTATCGCAAGGAACCATAGGGAACTAGAGGAACAAGTAAACGGCGCCATAAGGATTATTAATCACTGGCTAACCACAAATGGACTAACGATGGCTGCTGATAAAACAGAAGCAGTTATTATAACTACAAAAAGGGAGGTCTCTCCATTAACATTTAAGGTTAAGGAGGCCACAATTATTCCTCAAAAGGCCATAAAATACTTGGGAATTTGGATGGACACGAAATTGTCTTTCAAGACCCATTTAACGAAAACGATGGAAAAAACAACAAAGGTTGTCTCGGCGTTAAGCAATCTCATGCCTAACGTGGGAGGCCCATCAAGTAGCAAGAGAAAACTGATAAACTCAGTAGCTATATCTACGGCTCTCTATGCTATTCCTATATGGTCATCGATCCTCAGATTCAAATATTCTAGGAATATACTGAATTCGATGGGTCGTAAGCTGGATCTGAGAATATGTAGTGCCTATCGCACTACATCCAGTGAAGCAGTAGAGGTTTTAGCCGATTCTCCACCAATTCATCTAATTGCCCAGGCACGCAGAGAAACGTATGAAGGAATTCCGAAAAACATCGCGAGAGAAAACTTGTTGAACAGATGGCAAACAAGATGGGACAATACTCCTAAGGCTTCTCATACCAAGACCTTGAACCCTAATATCAGAAAGTGGATCATGAGATAACATGGACAAGTGGACTATTACATCACCCAAGTCCTATCAGGCCACGGATGCTTCAAAGAATACTCACACCGATTCAAACTGTCAGAAGACAACAGATGCGTCTATTGCGGAATGCAAGACTCTCCACATCATACCATCATGATATGTCCCAGATGGGAATTAGAGAGACGTAGGATTCTGGACTTCCACGTTACAGTAATCGATCTGAAATCCATGGTCGACATTATGTTAGATAATGAAGAAGCATGGATTGAATTTGGAAACTTGATAAAGAGTATAATCATCAAAAAGAGGAGGAACAGGAGGAAATCCCCATACCCCATGGATAAAGAGATATGCATCAAGTACACAAACCTCATAAGAAGGATCATAAAGATCAAAGAAGAGGAACAACACGAGTACGAATAGACCAACATACTATGATGAAGACGTACTAAGAAACTTCTGTGCTAAGTTCCATTCCGATGATGGACAGGTCACCTGTCCTAGGGTGATGAAAAGCTAGAAACAACAACGAGAAAACAATCCATATTCTGAAGTAATGCGACAAGCGGTCCCGGAATATGGATGAAGAAAGGAGAGGTTTTAGCAGGTATGCTCATTCGTGAGTGAGTCCTGCACTACCAAATAGTGATAGATCTAAGGCTATTGGTGTGCATCAAGCATTTCCTCTCCACAGAAAAAAAAAGAAAAAAAAAAAAAAAGTGTATATTCTGAAACTTCTCTTTATTTCAGTTTGTAGTATGCATCCTCCTGTTCTATTCTAAATATTCTAAGTGTCTTAGATTCTTGATTCTGGTAGGGTATTATTGAATACAAATATTCGTATATTATATTTAATATTAGGTAACCCTCGTATAAAAATATTTTATTTATAGGTATCATGGGGCTATCTATTACAATGCAAGATGCTGATGAAGAATTGGCTGAGCATATGATTATTCAAGCAAGGGTAATAATTGGAGGACCTATAGAAAAAATCCCGTATAGGTCCATTTAAATATAGATCATTTGCAGGAATTTCCTCGACTAACTTTGAAATACTTAAAACGGTTGACTGTAGGTGAGATTTTCGCTTCTTTCTGAAAATCGACCCGTTCTGGATTTCAATTTCTCATATTTTTTTATTACTCACACAATGTTATGTGAAAGATTCATCTTAGGTGTGTATCAACTAGAACTGGCTTCATCCTACATTCAAGACAAGTATCAGAGATGGCGTCGAAACTATTCAAATAGACGAGCATTTTAATGAACATGGGTTTATTAAAATGCGCATTTACTCACGTTATACCAGGCTTTCCAAACACCAGTTTTTGATTGCTTTTAACCTGAATATGCAGAATGAAGAGGCGGATGAGTCAATTATTGGATATTACTGTACTTGCAAAGCGATGGCAAGAACTTTTGGCTCATGTGGCAAGTGTGTTATGGTTTTTGGGTTTTGCACGCCATGAACCGAATGTTAAATACTCATGGACGATCTTATTGGATGTAGTTATGGATGCCGCCAACAGGCCTGCACAAATTAATCCACATCAAGCACCTCCTCAAATTCGCTTCATTGATATTTAATTTTCTGTGCATCCACGGTTTTGAGGAGAGTTATTATACAGAAGTGCGATTTCCGTATCTGAGCTTATTTAAACATTTCCCAATGGTTTTCGAAGTGACCCAGGAATTTGAGTTTTTTATTTCCAAATGGGGGTTGGGGGGATAGGTGGGTTTCAAAATTTTTTCATGGGAGAAGAACAATATTATGCAACATAAACTAGAATGAAGCATATAAAAGTATTGTTCCCGTCTTCAGAAATAAATAGTCTATTATGAGTAAAATGTAAATATAACCCCCACTAGTGGGTAATCTGTCCATTTTTGGGGGTTGGCCCAATGAACAACAATAAAATTTGTTCATAATTACATGGACTACATAAAAAATTCGGAAATATCCATCGAGACCTAATTCCCGTAAGGAATTTGCGGGACCCTTTATAAAATTAATTGTCCTATCTGTGAGACCTTGACAATTCAGAGACAGAATATTTGGAGGTTGTTCTATGTCTTCTCGTGCATCTTCGCTCTTGGATGAAAAAACCTTGTCACATAAGTTCCGTACGGCCAAATTTTCGAGTCCATCGCTTTATCAATTGTCAATAGTTACTTTAAAAGATGAATAATATACCTGGAATTTAGAAGTCATAATCTCACACTTTACCTCTGGAAAAGAAGGCGTTATCAATAATTTTACTATGTTGTCAGGTGTTGTTTTGGAGTCCAACCTAGATACATGAAGAAATGCATTTCTTGGACCCTTCTAAGAAGAGACCCTCATCATTCACAACAACAACAAAGCAGGTCTATGTGAAATGTATCACTCTAAATCCTGTAAATAAATCTACAAAATTAATTCTACACTAAATTTCTGCAATCTCGGCAGATCCATTTGTAGATGTAAAGAAGTATCATTTATTTAGGAGCGAATATGTATTTTGATACGATGTGTAGAGGACTAGTTGAACGACCTACGTATACCAGATACGAAAAATTTTAAATGTTGTAGGACAATTATAAAAGGTTTGGACGACTTATGGAAAATGGGTTAGGCTGAAATGAATAATTATTCTAGCGGAAGTCGAGGATTTAAATATATTTTGGTTATGATCGATTGCTTCTCGAAATATTTGTGTACTAGTACGCTGGAATGAAATCAGCCGAAGAGGTTAGAAAAGCGGTTAACTATTTTTTTGGAATCGAACGGACGTATACTCAGGAATCTGAAAAGTGATCAAGGAAAGGAGTTCTTCAATACACACTTCCATGAGTGGTTGGAGAACCATAAAATCTACCATTATAATACGTTGTTACAAACTTCGAAAATATTGAATAATTATTTAATGAGAAACACGTATATTGGCCATAAATTTCATTTATATTAGTATTTAGAATTCATAATTCTGAATAATTATAACGTTGTATAGCAATACATAGTACCGAGTGTGAACGAACGTGAATTATAACGATCAAATCTGCATTAATTTCAAGTCATAAACCGCTTATGTATAATTTCATTTAAAACCGTGCATATTTTATTTCAACATAAGATAACAAAACAGATGTCATAAGCACAAAAACCACGGCCCACAATTCAGGAATTGGTGAAGCATCATTCATGCGAAATGATTAAAATAGGGATCTGCAGGAACTGGTGGAGGTGACTTGACCAGCATCTCGATCAGTATAAAAGAACTACTTACTCGGATGCGGTAAGATATACTCAGTTAGTTAGTCAGCCCGAGTCGATCAATTAGTCCGCCTGAGGCAGCTAGATATATTCAGTTATTTAGACAGCCATAGCCATACAGAGTAAGTTGGTGAGTCTCTCGAAGTAAGTAATCATTTGTACTACCAAAATCGAAAAGTAAGTGTTCCGCCAGTTACCATTGAAGTGTAAAGTGAATGGTAATTTCGCTAAGCGAGTTAGTACATTGAGTTCCATTATTTTGCTCACGGTAAGTCCTTGTTATATCAAATATCGTTTAATTAGTGATTATAATCGTTGTATTGTACCTGATAAGTCTAACCCGTTCAGATTTTCATAAGTTCCCGATACAACTAATTGTTCTTTGTACCGATAAGCGTATAATTGAATTTATTAAGTAATTGTATTGAGTCATAGTGTGTGAATGATTAGAGTGAAAGTGGATCACGACGCACCAATATACACTGTGTCTACCCATGAATAACGGTGCGTCGTAGATAGTCCACCGCCAGGGTCTACACGCTGTGACTATCTGGGAGTAGGCTCTAGAAGAGGATGTATGTTCGAGAGTCGTGATATCCCATGTACACGCTGTTTCTACTCGGAAGTGAAGTGGTTTCGCTGACGAGGTAATTATATTTCTAACCTGCTACGACTACCCAGAAGTAAGAGTTATAATTGTCAAATTTATTTGCGTGTAGTATATAAGTGCCTGGCACTGTCCTACAATTACCAGTGAGACCGTTGTCGAGAATGTGCGAGTACTAACCGGAAAGAGTATAGGGTGAATGAAACTAAGTATTCACCATGATCGAAAAATACTGAAAAGATTACTTATATTGCGCGGGCGTGATGGGTGTGTTGCGTAGGAGCCAGAACAACTCAAATACTTGCTTTCACTTGCTGTGTTTGAGTATTCCATGCACAATAAGTAATTTGATAATAGCAATCAGCCACCTTTAGTAGATGTGCTAGGCCGGTTCAGCCTCAAAATCGACCTTTTTTGCATGTATATATCCGTAAGGAAATCTAAGCTTCATTTTAGCGGAAACGGTCCATTCCAAGGTCATCCACAATCGGACGTACGCGGTCATAAAAGTGTATGATTCACCAATCGATGGGTTTGGTAATCTATAGCTCCTCCGTCTATGGTCAGGTAGTCTATGGTTCTCTCAATTATGGTCTGGGCAAGCTATGGTTTTCCAATCTGCAGTCTGTGAACCCACATTCTGTCACCTCTACTGAGATGAACATTTTTTTTACACCGAATTCAAACCGGAGAAATAAATTTCAAAGTCGGGCGGCTTAACCGCTCAGCTATAGACGACTTGAGAACAATTTATTTTTAATGTAGTATATATAATCTGAGCCAACTCTAGATCGGATCAAATTAGACGAAAAAAGTATAAAAGCTGGGAAAATTTGCGGGCAACTTCGATCGACTCCGGGTTTCTTGTAAAATGTTCCTGAACGGATTTATGACATTCCCGAAAAAAAAAAATGTGCTTTTCCATTTTTCAATTTATTGGCCAGTTATTGGCCAATGTTGATGGACAAAACGCGGAAATTTTGCAATTTTCAACGAAAATGGCTAGAGAACTGTACACGGGGGTTTTCGAGGTCGCTGATCACGATTCCGAAGTCGGATTTTCCATTTTTCGATTTATTGCCCAGTTATTGGACAATGTTGATGGGCGAAACGCGGCAATTCTGCAATCTTCAACGAAAATGGCTAGAAAACTGTACTCGAGGGTTTTCGAGGTGACTGGTAACAAATCTTTTTACGTTGTTGGGAGATTTATATTCGATCTATGGAGTAACATTCAAATTACCGCGCTTCAATTCTGAATATGATGATATATAAAGAAATTTTAAAAAGGGGTGGGCCAAGAGATTATCTAGTATGAATGGAGTCTGTATGCGTCAAGATGATATGGTGTCGTGACCGTCTATATGACAGCTGTTCAAAAAAAGATGAAGGGAAAATGTGAAAGACAGACGCAAGGTAATGAAGAAGAGTAAGGAGGGATCACTTTCTATATTGGAATATCAAGATCATCTCGGGGAGACGCATACTTTCAAAACCGTTGATTGAGCATGTGGGGGATCAGCTCTTTGATTGGGCGGTTTGCTCTAAACTGTCCCGTGGTCCTGGTAGAGGTATAGGGGAAGGAAACACATCACTTATAAAAAAGAGTCACTTTACTTAAGGTAGAGCTCGGCGCCATTATGGCTTAATGCCTTACTCTTAGAAATTACAACTTAGGCAGGTACATTGACTATACTGTCAAGATGCGTGGACAATGAATATACTGTATACTACTATATGTACTGATATGCTCGACATTACTATATATACATGTTATGTCACTGTTTATTGTTTAATGTTCTACTAAACTGATCTACGATTCAAGGTATCTAGGTTAGCCGTTATGTAATATATTAACATATTGCTTGGTGACCCAAATCCGAGATCTAAACATATACTTACATAATAATTAATATAATTAAGGTCTATTCGGGGATTCTAGGTAAACTCGTATAGGGATGGAAGATTCCTATACTACACCTCCCTACGCGGGGTAAAAAAATGTTGAATTGATAGATTAACATTTTTTTTCCCATTGTCGTACCTTAATTTTATTTTACAAACAATATTTTTCCTTATCTAATCATGGTACAGTTTTAGTCTATTTTTATGTATTTCCACTTGATTGTTTCCTACTTTTATCACTACATTGGGGTTCCTTTCTTCCGTAATCACGAAAGGACCCTTGTATAACTGTTCAAGTTTATTTTTCGGAACACTTTTCACTAATACCTTATCACCTATCTTAAATTTAACTATATTACAATTTTCCCTAGATTTTTGCACACGTTCCAGTTTCGATACTATCAGATTATCCCTAGCTTCTTTACATGCTTGTTGAAGTCGATACTTCAACTCAACCGGATAATTCTCGAAGTTGTAGACGGGTTCTACCTGTTCCGTTATGTTGGAAGGTAAATTACACGATTTTCCGAACACTAGATCGTGCGGTTTGTACTTCGTTCCCGTATGAACTGTGTTGTTGTATGCAAAAGTCCAAAATGGTACCCATTCGGTCCATGAGTCTTTAAATTTTGCCACTTGAATTCTTGAATACGCGCCTAGGTGCTTATGAGAATTTTCGAGGGCTCCCATCGTTTCATGATGGTAAGCTGTTGAATTTAGCTGTTTTATTCCCAACACATTACAAGATTGCTTGAACACTTCCGACAAAAATTCTGTACCCTGGTCGTGGGCTATCTCCCTGGGAATCCCATACCTTAGTACAAAATTTGTGACGAATGCTTTTGCAACTGTGCTAGCTTCTTTATTAGGTATTGGATAAGCTTCGACAAATTTACTTAATTCACATTGGAGAGTGAGTATATATCGATCGTCACCGATGTCGTTGCCTATCGGACCTATTAAATCAAGAAACACCTTCTCAAAAGACGCTGATGCTGTGGTAGTCACTGTTAGTGGTTCTTTGGTGGGTCTAGAGTGTTTATATCGCTGACAATCGTCACAACGTTTTACAAACTTCTCTATATCTGACCTTAGACCTGACCAAGTATATTTTGATTTCATGTTATTGAACATGCGGTTTATACCTGCGTGTCTTCCTGTTTTTAATGTATGAAAATCGTTTAAGATTGATTGTCATTTATTTTTAATCCTATTTCAAAACCGGCGGATTTTATTTCTTTTATTTCTTTATTTAGCGCGCTTATTAATTCCTTATTTTTGGAATTTTTCATGATGCATATTTCAGCAATATTGAAATCTTTACACAAATTTTCTACACTTCTCAACAATGCCCTTAGGTACAATGCCGATCGAAATTGTAGTTTTATGTAAATCAATTTTCTTTCTTCATCATAATATAATGAATTGTTATAATTTTTGTCTAGACATTTTTCCTTATTTAATTCATCAAATTCTTCCTCAGATAACACTTCTAGTAACACACAATCGGTAGGACGTTTTATAAGTTCGACTACTCCCGGGTGATCAATCCTATTAGTGTCGTAATCGTTCTTATTAATTTGTCCTTCCTTTTCTGCTTTTACCTTTTATTCTCTTGTGATTGCAAATATTTCCTCCGATGTTTTATTACATATCGTCTTAAGTTCTGATGATTCAATACGAATCCTTGATAAAGCATCGGCTGTAACATTTTCCGTGCCTTTTATATAATTTATAGTAAAATTATACTCTTCTAGAGTCAGTCTAAATTCTGTCAATCTACTAGATGGGTTTGTCATGCCAAAAAGATATACCAGCGGTCTGTGATCAGTGTATATATCAAAGGTTCGACCATATAGATAGGGTCTGAAATGCTTTACGGCCCAAACTATTGCTAAAAGTTCTTTTTCGATTGTGCAATAATTCTGTTCTGCCTTGTTTAATGTTCTGCTGGCATATGCGACAGGTCGGTCATCACTGTTAGATATCGAATATCCCGATGCGTCACATTTTAAAATTAATCTATTTTCCTTTTCAAAATTTGGGTATTGCAGGATTGGTGTGCTCATGAGAGCTAGTTTCAGGGTTTCGAAAGATTTTTTGACACCTATCGTCCCAATTAAAAGATGCATTTTTTCTTGCTAATTGATTTAAAGGATTTGCGATTTTTGCGAAATTTGGAATAAATTTCCGATAGTAGTTTGCGAAAGCTACAAAACGCTTTGCATCTCCGGCGCCCTTTGGAACCGGATACTGCTTAATAACTTCAATTTTTTCCGGATCGGGTGATATCCCGTCCGCGAAAATTAAATGACCCAAATATAAAATTTCTTTCTTTAAAAATTCGCATTTGCTTGGATTTAATTTCAAATTTACATCTTTTAATCGTTGTAAAATCTTTACGAGATTTACGTTGTGTGTCGTCAAATCTTTGCCAAAAACTATAAGATCGTCCAAATATATGAAACACGATTCATAATTTAATCCTGTCATAGCCATTGTCATGACTCTGGAAAATACACTTGGGCTTATCTTTAATCCCATTGGTAGCCTTGTTAGCTGATACTGACCTCTGTCTGTAGTGAAAGCGGTGCATTTCCTGCTTTCTGTATCTGATTCCACCTGGTAATATCCTTGTGACAAATCCAAATGTGAAAAATATACTACTCCTGATAATGAATCTAGAATTTCTGATATGGAGGGAAGTGGAAACCTATCATCTTGTATCTGTTCATTAAGTAAACGATAGTCTATTACTACTCTCCACTTTTTTACTCCATTTTTGTCTACTTGCTTCTTTGGTACAATTAGAAGCGGGGAAGACCATTCAGAGATGGTTTCCTCAATTATGCCATCTTGCAGCATCTTATCTATGTGCTTGTGAATTTCATCTTTCTGTGCGTTTGGTAACCTATACGGTCTCACGAACACTGGACTAGAGTCCTTATTCAGATGAATTCCTTGTTTTGTGATATTTGTTACCGTGAGAGGGTCGTTTTCTAAATGAAAAACATCGGCATATTTTGCACAGATTTTTTCAATAGTCGTTTTTTCCTCTCTGTGTAACGTGTCCAAATTTACTTTTTCCAAAAGTTTCTCTACTCGCTCAACTGTCATGTAATCTTTTTTGAATTTACATACATTATAATTTGATAATCTATCAGTAGTAGGGGTAAAATTCCTAATTTTCACTTCTCTTTCATTCGAATTTAAAATACGTACAGGAACTTGACCTTGTACTGGTTTTACTATTGTGCCTGCAATAAAAACACCGTTGCATATTTCCTCATTCAAAACGATGCATTCTTCGCTCTCATTTACGTCGAAATATCGTACAATTTCACACCTTGCAGGAATTGTTGTATAACATTCACACCTTGAATGAATTGACATTGAAATTTTTTCATTATTCAGCATAAAGGAAAACGTAAAAGTTTCATAATTTATTATTGCTTTATGTTTTAAAAAGAAATTTGACCCCAGTATTCCTTGAATTTCGTTAGTAAATTGATTTAAAACTATGAATTCTTGTTCAAACTCTATATTGTTCACTTTTAAATTTATGTTGACGGAGCCTTGTGACATTACGGAACTAGCGATTCCTTGTATGTTTACTTTTTTGTTTTCGTTTATCCTCTCTGAATTTTGAATAACTTCCTTGAAGATGACACTGACTGAAGATCCTGTGTCGATAAGAAAATTTAATTCATTCATCCCATATCTCATTTTCACACAATTCATTCCATTCGTACTTAGATTTTCATTCACTCTATTCGGAACGAAAAAACTGATTCTTAAATGAACCTTTCACCTCTTCTCCTGAAGTGCTACTACTGTTCAGATTACTTGCCATTTGAGCTGCAAAGCAACCTTGATTTTTGGGTTTGAACCCATTATTATTTTGAAAATTATATCCAAAAGGTTTGTGTGGGCGTTCAACACTCTGTCTTGTTTGATTTTGTTGCGGATTGTTATTGTAGCGTTGGTTGTTTCTTCTGAAGGGCTTGTATTGTTTTCTGTAATTTTGATGCCTTGCGTCAAAATTGTTACCTTGCTTGACTCTAGTCTCGCATGAGGAATGTTTCCACTTTGGGTTTCTCTGTATGTAGAGATCCATTTTCTTCCACTGCTCCACGAATAGCGTCGGCTAAATTGTCGTAATTTCTAGCCTTTACTATTGTGCGTAGGTCGTTATTGTTCAGACCATTTGCGAAAATATTTACAGCTAATCTTTCGTTTACCGATCTCAAGATATTTGCTGTTTCTTCGTTTCCTTACGCTTGTGCTACTGTTAGATCTACCAATAAACCTTCAACAGTTCCTCCAAAACTATCAATGCTTTTGATTCCTTGCTTTGCGCTATGGAATTCATTTGCGAGGGCAGCCTCCGATTTTCTCGTAAGCAGTTTATTTTTTATGTCCTGAACCAATGCCTCAACTGAGTCGTATGCTTTCTTGACTCTGTTTTGCATTTTGGCTCAGCCTAGTTTTTAAAACGAAATTTATTAAAAATACCCTTCCAGAATTATCTAGCATGTCGCTGTATAATTCGATAGCATCGATTAACTGTTTCGTGACGTCATTATTTCTATTCATTACTGGAAGTAACGAGGTCGCGGTGCGTAAATCAAACTTGTCAGACATATTTGACGCTTGAACAACTGAATCAATTGAATTTAATCTTTCGGTTAAGCTAGTTTTTATACTTTCAATTAAATTCTCTATTGAACCCGTGTATTTCCTTGCTTCTGAAATTAAGTTTTGTTCATGTTGTTCTCTGTTAAATATGTCCTTCTCAAGCTTAAAATTTCCTGTTATTACATTTAACTTATCTAATTTCCTCCTAGTAGCGGTTAAATCTGATTTTCTAACACTATTGTCTTTGTTAAGATTCCTATTAAAAACTCTTAATTCTTCTAAAATGTACCTAAAATTGTCTAAAATGCTCATTACTCACATGATGTTCGAGACACTACACCAATGTTGGTTGGCTTCTTCTAATCTCCTCTCTGATTCTCCTAACCATCATTTTTCTAACGATCCTGTGGACTAGGTACACTACAATGATTATTACCAGCATGAGAGTTATTATTCCCAGTATCTCTGCTGTAGAGAGAGAAATTCCTGTATTGTCCCTGATGCCCATTTTCAGCCCATCGCTGTTTGCAGCCTGGACGTTCATCATCTCTTCTGATGATTTTGCGTTTCCCATTTTTGAAACTTCGATTTCCAATTTGCCAATAATCAATTTAGCGTCTTCCTATGCCATGTAGGGGATCACATATGGCGATGTGGACAGGAAGCGGTTCGTTTCTTTTTTTTCCATAAGAAAAAGACTGGTATGGATCGCCATGTGGGGGATCACATATGGCGATGTGGACAGGAAGCGGTTCGTTTCTTTTTTTCCATAAGAAAAAGACTGGTATGGATCGCCATGTGGGGGATCAGCTCTTTGATTGGGCGGTTTGCCCTAAACTGTCCCGTGGTCCTGGTAGAGGTATAGGGGAAGGAAACACATCACTTATAAAAAAGAGTCACTTTACTTAAGGTAGAGCTCGGCGCCATTATGGCTTAATGCCTTACTCTTAGAAATTACAACTTAGGCAGGTACATTGACTATACTGTCAAGATGCGTGGACAATGAATATACTGTATACTACTATATGTACTGATATGCTCCACATTACTATATATACATATTATGTCACTGTTTATTGTTTAATGTTCTACTAAACTGATCTACGATTCAAGGTATCTAGGTTAGCCGTTATGTAATATATTAACATATTGCTTGGTGACCCAGATCCGAGATCTAAACATATACTTACATAATAATTAATATAATTAAGGTCTATTCGGGGATTCTAGGTAAACTCGTATAGGGATGGAAGATTCCTATACTACAAGCACGTGGCTGTTGAATTTCATTGCGTTTATTGTGTAAATTGTGTTTATTGTGTAAACGAATTTTTTTCTTAATTATCATTTTTTGGAATAATTAATAATCAACCATTCATCCACAAATTAATTTTTTTTTACATCCACTTATTACGAATTGTAAGTATTTACCTATATTCATTTGTATTACAAAATTTCTTTGTTTCCGATTATTTGCCAGCCCTTAATAAAAAATCATGTTCACGGATCAATCATTTATGAGTATAGTATCAAGTTTTTTCAAGTCATCAAATATACTGATAAAGGCATCGAAATAGTAAGATTACAAAATTTTGTTGATAACATTTAACAGTGAATATTGAACCATATTTTCACGACAATTTAGCCAAGTTGTTGGTAACATACTCAAATCCAGAACCATTGTTAACAACACCGGAAATTCATATAACAATAGTCGAATTGAATTTTGTCCTACAAAATTACAATCATACATACATAGTGGAGTAAATCTGGCGAGAAAATAAGCAAGGTTGGCGAAAATTTTACGATGCATAGCGACCCGGTGGAAAAGTTTTTTTAGAGTACCAACAACAACCTCCTGAAATTTTTATTTCCCAAAGTGGGTGCTAACTCAGTCATTTTTCAACCGATTTGGCTGACATTCGGACTGAAGATAGGTGTTATGGTTTCAAAACTACCATTCGAATTTCAAGTGAAAATATTGTATAGTTCTCGAGAAATTCAAATTTAAGTCAATTTGCTGGTTATTTATCAAATTGAGATATCTCATGTCATTTACATCCGATCGGGATCTGCTTTGGGAAAAAATGTAGGTAAACGCATATAGTTTTATGTCATTGAGCTCATTTTTTATTTATTTATCTTTCCGGCCTATATTGGCCATTTTATTTTCGTTATTAATATCCACAAAACTTGTGTCAAATTAATTAATTTGGAGTTTCTAAAAGTGCGAAATTTCGGAATTTTATACGAATATTGTGAGGCTCAGAAGTTGATAGCGCGTCAGGCTCCGGGATTTCGAAATTAGAAGGTTCAAATTGTATAAAAACACAATTGCATGAACGCTAGGCGTCCTATGTAATTAGCTACGAACGTAATTATTTTGACGTTTCCCTCGAGAAGCTCGCTACGCGTCAGATAGAGTTTATACATTTCACCTCGGTCTTGTTGTGTTGAGGCCGTTTCTTGCCCCGTGCGGGCGGTCCCAGTTGTAATAAAGTATTTTCGGCTGTGGGCCGCTAGCTTTCACCCGCTTCGGGTATATTTTAGTAGCTAGAGAAGTCCTTTTGTTACGTCGCAGGTTAGACGCGCGTAGTAGAGACCTGAGAGTACCTGTTTCTATTTTAATAAAGTTTCCTATTTAATGGACATTTACCGAAAAAAGAAGGGCCGTCGGGCACGGTACGATACCTTATCTACTACATGGAGCGAAAAGTCGTTGTAAAGCCGTAATAGGTACAACCAGTTTGCACTTTTCTAACTCGCCAGCTACGCGCTCCTCACGTGAACGTCATTCGATTTATCTCTAATTGACCAAAATGGCCAATATAGGCCGAAAAAATGAATAATCAAAAAATGAGTTCCATGACATAAAACTATATGCGAATACCTACGTTTTCTCGCAAAGCAGATCCCGATCGGATGTAAATGACATGAGATATCTCAATTTGAAAAATGACTAAAAAATTGACTTAAATTTGAATTTCTGGAAAACTATTCTATATTTTCACTTGAAATTTGAATGGTAGTTTTAAGATTATAACACCTATCTTGAGTCCGAATTTCAGCCAAATCGGTTGAAAAATAACCGAGTTGGCCGTTACGCAAGATTCTTTGCATATATGAGTATATATATATATATATATGTATATATATTTCTTCTTAGGTTCTCGCGGACGTAATGTGTAGAACTGGATTCTCGGGTATTGATCCGCGTTGTGTGGTTTCGGTCCTCAAAAGGACCAATTTCACGACGTTTCGGCAAAGTCGCATTTGCCATCTTCAGGTGATTCGACCGTAGAGTCTGGAAAATCTAGGCGAACTGACGCTTACTTGGAGGGACAGGTATTTATATCCCCCGTTATGTTTGACCTTTGGACTTTCGAACTATTTCACGCTTGGTTGATTTCTACGTGTTTGGCTCCGAGTGACACGTTTGGATGACGTCATTGCGACGCTGGAATCAGCCGGAAAGTTTCCGTGACCTGTTGCACGTGCACTGGATATCACGTTCTCTCTTGTTTTTGGTTTTATCTTCCGACTTTCTAAAGCGGGTTTCCATGTTGCTGGTAATCTTAGTCCGTCATCTCGTTTGTTAAGACTATGTGGACGTTTCTCGATCTCTATTGCCTCCCTGGTTATTCTGGTGTAGAAGTGTTCAATGTTGGCTAGAGTCTTTGTGCCGCTAAAGTTGATCATATGGCCAGTACTTCTTACATGTTCAGCTAGTGAAGACGTGGTTTCGTTTTTCACAACAACCTTCACAACAACCTTCACAACCTTCACAACAGATAGGAAAATCAAAAATGTTCTTCGGAATCCAAAAGACAGAATTCCTCTAGAATGCCAAGGAGTGTACGAGGTGCCATGTGGTAATTGTGAAAAGACATACATCGGGCAGACCAACAGACGCATTGATGTGCGAAAGACTGAACATGCAAACGCTGTATCGAAAAACGAAACCACGTCTTCACTAGCTGAACATGTAAGAAGTACTGGCCATATGATCAACTTTAGCGGCACAAAGACTCTAGCCAACATTGAACACTTCTACACCAGAATAACCAGGGAGGCAATAGAGATCGAGAAACGTCCACATAGTCTTAACAAACGAGATGACGGACTAAGATTACCAGCAACATGGAAACCCGCTTTAGAAAGTCGGAAGATAAAACCAAAAACAAGAGAGAACGTGATATCCAGTGCACGTGCAACAGGTCACGGAAACTTTCCGGCTGATTCCAGCGTCGCAATGACGTCATCCAAACGTGTCACTCGGAGCCAAACACGTAGAAATCAACCAAGCGTGAAATAGTTCGAAAGTCCAAAGGTCAAACATAACGGGGGATATAAATACCTGTCCCTCCAAGTAAGCGTCAGTTCGCCTAGATTTTCCAGACTCTACGGTCGAATCACCTGAAGATGGCAAATGCGACTTTGCCGAAACGTCGTGAAATTGGTCCTTTTGAGGACCGAAACCACACAACGCGGATCAATACCCGAGAATCCAGTTCTACATGTATATATATATATATATATATATTTGTATGTTTTCTTGGTATATTGGTTCGTATATATACTGATAATGAAATAAAAATTCTAGTCAGTTTGCCTAGATTTTCCAGACTCTACGGTCGAATCACCTGAAGATGGCAAATGCGACTTTGCCGAAACGTCGTGAAATTGGTCCTTTTGAGGACCGAAACCACACAACGCGGATCAATATCCGAGAATCCAGTTCTACACATTACGTCCGCGAGAACCTAAGAAGAAACATATATATATATATATATATATATATATATATATATATATATATATATATATATATATATATATATATATATATATATATATATATATATATATATATATATAATTCAAATATAAGTCAATTTTTTAGTCATTTTTCAAATTGAGATATCTCATGTCATTTACATCCGATCGGGATCTGCTTTGCGAGAAAACGTAGGTTTTCGCATATAGTTTTATGTCATGGAACTCATTTTTTGATTATTCATTTTTCCGGACTATATTGGCCATTTTGGTCAATTAGAGATAAATCGAATGACGTTCACGTGAGGAGCGCGTAGCTGGCGAGTTAGAAAAGTTCAAACTGGTTGTACCTAATACGGCTTTACAACGACTTTTCGCTCCATGTAGTAGATAAGGTATCGGACCGTGCCCGACGGCCCTTCTTTTTTCGGTAAATGTCCATTAAATAGGAAACTTTATTAAAATAGAAACAGGTACTCTCAGGTCTCTACTACGCGCGTCTAACCTGCGACGTAACAAAGGGACTTTTCTAGCTACTAAAACATACCCGAAGCGGGTGAAAGCTAGCGGCCCACAGCCGAAAATACTTTATTACAACTGGGGCTGCCCGCACGGGGCACGAAACGGCCCCAACACAACAAGACCGAGGTGAAATGTATAAACTCTATCTGACGCGAGTTACATCATCCTAGATGCCGTTCCCATGCGTATTGTGCGGAATCCGACACTCCATGGATCTTCGTCAGCAATTCGCTTATCTTATATGTTTCTTTTTATAACATACATTTTTTAATATGAATTTAATTCAGTCTTGACATATAATTCAATCTGTTGATACCTATTTGGAAATATAATTTGTACCTTTTTATAATAAAATAAATAATTTTATTTTATACTCAACGGAGTTATAAAATTGGCGCAGTCGATGCAGGATTGTTACAAAGAATCTTTCTCAGATAACTTTTCTATTTTAATAGTTAAGTAACAATCGCGAGTAATTCCTACGTTTAAGTGGAGTGGAAAGAAATCAATATTTTTCCAAAGGATTAGCAGTTCCAAGGATTTAGCAGTGCAGAAATCAATGGAGATAATCGTACTGTAAGTTCCTTTCATATGTCAGATTCCTCTAGTTTCTCCTCTTCCTTTTGTGAACGTGAAGACCATCTAGAGTTAGATATTAATTCATTAGTTGATAGTTTAAACACTTTCACCTTATCAGAAAATATTTCTGGTTCACCCGAAACCGATTATTTTAACGAAGTAAATAACATTTTCAAATAAGAAGTAATTATCGAAGAAATCGATTCAAACAACATGTCTCAAGTTCCAAATTTTTTTAAAGTTCATGCAGAAACCATTCCAGATTTCGATGGAAATATGAACGAACTAAACTTCTTTTTAGAAAGTATTGAAAGTATTGTGAAGCATTTTTATGACCAGCAAAATCCAAATAATTATCAAAATGTAATAATATTTCGTACAATCATTAGCAAACTAAAAGGTAATGCAAGAGAAGTCATTAATATTAGTTGTGCAGAAACTATTCAAGAAATACGAGATATCCTTATTAGAAATTTTAGTGACCCCAGAAATGAAAGCTGTTTGTCTCTAGATTTAAATAACCTCAGACAGTTCCCAAACGAAACTCCATACCAATTTCATGATAGGGTTCGAAAAATTTTGAATACAATATCTAATTATTTATCAATTCATGAAAATGACGTAAACGTACGCAAATTCAAACAAAATATGTATAACCAACAGGGACTTGAAGTATTTCTAGCAGGGTTGCGAAATCCCTATGGTATAATGGTACGCACGAAAGAGCCTACGTCTATGTTAGATGCAATTAATTTTATAAGAAAGGAAGACAATATCAAATATTTACAAAATTCATATCTTCCTCATCAATCTTCTTCGATGCAAACCGTTAGAAGGAATCCTGTTAAACAGGGCAATTTCAATTTTGCAAATCAAAATTTTTCCGGACCGAATGTTCCACCTCAAAAACAAAACTTCAATCCAAATTTTCATTCACAAAATGCTCACTCATCTCATTCTGCCTATCAAAATCAGAATTTTCAGTCTAAACCCCCATTTCCTACAGGGCCGGTTAATATTCAACAAAGACAAGTCCAAGCACCACAAAAATTTTTAACTAATCAGCAAGTTTTTAGAAAACAAAAAAATGTGTGGAAATCAAACCCAAATTCAAGCTCAAACCAGTTAAAACCTACACCAATGAGCATTAATTCAAGACAACTCACGTCTACTACTAGACCGCAGTTTCAAGCCCCAGTTCAAAATTGGCGCTCTGAAGAACTGTACAATACGGAACAAAATGACATTCCCAACGAATATTACTTAGAGTATCCTCCTGAAAACGAGGCTGAATACGAATATGATACCTCTGAACGCGATATATATGAAGACCCTGAGGATTTTCAGTCGAGCACCCCTCCGATACAGGAAACTTGATTGAATTCAATACTTCATTCGACAAAAGACGATTACCTTATCTTGACATCAGCAATCCTCCATTAAAATTATTAATAGACACAGGTGCAACGAAATCATTCCTCGATCCACAAATAATAAATAAACATTTCGCAAATTTCAAAAAGTACGACCCATTTGTTGTCTCTACATCTTTTGCTTCCTCAAAGCATGATACGTCAGTAACAATACCCGCTTTTAAAGAACTTAATGTAGAAAGAAATCTGAAATTTTATGCTTACAAATTTCATAACATATTTGACGGACTTTTAGGAATAGACCTTATAAATTTACTAAGCGCTCAATTGGACTTTCCCAACCTGCAATTTATTACACCTAATGTCAACATACCTATTAAATATTTTAACGCAAACCCTACCGTGATTGTAGAAAAACTGTTACCAGGCAATACTTTATCACAAATCAAAATTCCAGTAACGACTCCATCAGGTGAAATTTTAGTTCCGCCGCAAATTATTCAAAATTGTACTATCCCAGAAACTTTGACTGTTTCAACAAATGGATGGGCCAACGTCGAAATATATAACAACTCTTCGGACGAAACAAATTTTACTTTACTATACCCAATCAAAACTGACCTAGTTCAACATAACTTTGAGTGTTACCACATGAATATAAATGAAATAAATGGCCTTAACGACCAACAAGACATTGATTATTTGATTAGAACTGACCACATGAATTTAGTAGAAAGAGAGCAAATACTTTCCCTTTGTAGAAAATACTCTGATATTTTTCACTTGAATAAAAATTCGTTAACGTTCACCAATCAAGTAAAACATCAAATAAAGACACACGATGAAATTCCCGTGCATCAAAAAAGCTACCGATACCCTTTTATTCATAAAGCGGAAGTTAATTCACAAATTCAAGATATGCTCCAACAAAACATTATCAGACCAAGCTGTTCACCTTGGTCCTCTCCTATTTGGATAGTTCCCAAAAAGGCAGATGCATCCGGTAAAAAGAAATGGCGCATTGTAGTAGATTATCGTAAAGTAAACGAAAAAACCATTGATGACAGATATCCTTTACCAAATATAACTGACGTTCTCGATAAATTAGGCAAATGCAATTATTTTTCCACCTTAGATTTGGCTAGTGGATTTCACCAAATCGAAATGCACCCTGATGATGTTCAGAAAACAACATTTAACGTTGAAAACGGGCATTACGAATATTTACGTATGCCTTTTGGCCTAAAGAATGCTCCTGCCACCTTTCAACGGGTCATGGATAACATCCTACAGGGATTGCAAAACATAATTTGTCTAGTATATCTTGATGATATCATAATTTTCTCAACTTCTTCGCAAGAACATATGGTCAACTTAAAGAAGGTATTTCAACGCCTCCGCGAATCCAACTTTAAAATTCAGCTTGATAAATCGGAATTTTTAAAAAAGGAAACAGCCTATTTAGGTCACATAATCACAACGGACGGAGTGAAGCCTAACCCTGATAAAATTAAAGCCATTAGTAAATTTCCTATCCCAAAATCAACTAAAGAGATCAAAGGATTTTTAGGCCTATTGGGATATTATCGAAAATTTATTCCCGATTTTGCCAAAATCACGAAACCTATGACATCTTGCTTGAAAAAAGGATCGAAAATAGATCTGAACTCAGAATACATCCGATGTTTCGAAATTTGTAAAGAACTCTTAACCAATGACCCTATCCTACGATACCCTGACTTTACTCAACCTTTTAACCTCACCACAGATGCTAGTCAATTTGCCATCGGCTCAATTTTATCCCAAGGACCAGTTGGTCGTGACAGACCCATA
Source organism: Endomychus coccineus (assembly GCA_958510875.1). Classification (NCBI taxonomy): domain Eukaryota; kingdom Metazoa; phylum Arthropoda; class Insecta; order Coleoptera; family Endomychidae; genus Endomychus; species Endomychus coccineus. The sequence goes on along the minus strand of OY294069.1, from coordinate 105,893,633 downwards.
GCTTATGCCTCAAGAACTCTCAATCAAGCCGAGCAAAACTATAGCACGATAGAAAGGGAACTCCTTTCGATTGTGTGGGCGACGAAATATTTCCGTCCATACTTATATGGAAGAAAGTTTTCCATTTATACGGACCATAAGCCTCTTCATTGGCTCTTTTCAATAAAAGACCCAAATGCAAAACTGACAAGATGGCGACTTAAACTTGACGAATTCGATTATACCATCCTTTATAAGCGAGGCTCTCAGAATAGCAATGCCGATGCATTAAGTAGAATAAAAATTAATGAATTGCACGCCAATGACATTGTTGAATTTAACAATAAATTTACAAACAATAATTGGCCTTCGGACAATGTAGATACCGACTCTATAGTAGGAACTATAAACGAAACACCCGACATGAATGACGTTAGTTCCGAAAATGGTGAAAACAATGAAAATGACGATAACGAAACTATACACACCAGCCATGAGAACCCTATACTCGAAATTCCTATTTCTGAAACACCAATTAATAATTTTCAAAACCAATTGTTTCTAAAAATTGTATTACATTCTCCAGGCGTACCAAGAATAACACGATTATTTGAAAATAAAATAAGAACAAGTATTCAAATTTCCGAAAGTAATTTTGATACCGAAATAATAAACACTTTTAAAGAACTAACGGCAACTAACAAAACATTTGCCATTAATATAGATAAAAAAGAACTGATCCCAAGATTTTGTAGAGTACTTAAAGAAACATTTAGAAATTCTGCTCTAAAACTTGTACTTTGTAATAATATATTAGAGGACGTTATAAAAACAAATTCGCGAATCGAAATTATTAAACTGTGTCATGAAGGGAAAACCAATCACCGCGGAATAATCGAAACAGAAACTCAATTGAAACGAAGATATTATTGGCCTAATGTTCGAGGAACTATAACTAAATACATCAATAACTGTGAATTGTGTCAACGAATGAAATATGATCGAAACCCACCGAAACAAAAACTAGAATTGACACCAACTCCGAGTAAACCTTTCGAAATAGTACATGCAGATACTTTCACAATAAAAAATCAAAAGTTCTTAACCATCGTAGATGCATTTTCGAAATATGCCCAGGCCTATCCACTAACAGCAGCAACGGCTATCCATGTTACAAAAGCTTTCATAACTTTCATGACTCATCATGGCTCACCAAAATTATTAACTTTGGATAATGGATCAGAACTTAAGAACAATATTATGAATGATTTTGCGTTACTGCATAAAATCAAAGTTCACTATACCACACCCTTAAACCCTAACTCAAACGGTATCATTGAAAGATTTCACTCAACAATATTAGAACACTTAAGAATAGTTCGAGATACCAGAAAAGACTTGAACATTCTGGACCAAATGCCCTATGCGATTCTCGGTTATAATCATGCCATTCACAGCGCAAAAAAACAACGCCCTGTAGATATCATAAATGGCCATCTAGATTCAAATAGCCCTTTCGACATCAACTTAAAGGAGAAATTATTTACTAATTACATAAACGAACATAGAGAATGCACTAAAGAACTGTATAAACATCTAAACGAACAAATGTCCAGACAAAAAGAACATACTTTAGAAAAACAAAACAAAGACAGACACGACCCTTTACCTTATGAGACCGGTAAATTAGGTTACCACAAAACAAATGCTAGAGATAAATCAAGCCCTAGATTCAAGTCCCACGTTATAACAGCTGACCAAGGTATACAAATTGGTACCACCGGTAACCATTATAATAAAAATAATTTCAAAAGACCTTTATCTAACCAAGATCATATAACGTTGCAGGGTACTACTCGCCATGGCGACAACCCAGGTGGCTCAAGAAATTAAAATGACCAAGTTAGACTCCAATCCTGGTATCCTACCTTACAAATTGGGGAACGCGAAATTAAAAGCTACCTGTCATACATTCATTCATTATTTTGATTTAAAACCTATCGAAACGGAATTAATTAAAATCTCCCATCAATACCAAAACATAAAAACCACAATAAATAAAAAACATATTCTCTATTCTATGGAACTGAGAAATGTAGATAATTCAATCTTTTTCGAGCTAGATCTTGCTAAACAAAAATTCAACTCCTTACACTCTAACAAAAGAATAAAGAGAGGACTTGTAAATGGATTAGGTTCAATTTTTAAAAGTATCTCGGGTAATTTAGACGCCGAAGACGGCAAGAGATATGATGAAGCCATTGCCAATCTAAAAGAAAATCAGAATAACATAGCTATCACCTTAAACAAACAGATTTCATTAACTACCAAAATTATTGAAGATTATAATGGGAGCCTGACCCTGATTAAACAAAATGAAAAACAATTAACAGATAAAATTAACGAACTCAATCATGACTTAGATGAAACTATATTTGATCTACAAAGTTATTTATGAGCTAAAAATGCTTACGATCAAATAGGTCGCGTAGTTAATATCATACTTCAATTATTGAACAATCTAGAAAATGCCATTACCTTTGCTAGACTTAAACTTGCTCATAATAGTATTCTGAAAATTGAAGATCTGGACTTTATTATTGAAAAACTTCTTAAACATCACCACCCGAATAAATTGTTATTTGGATTTAATTTTTCAAATACATACAAATATTACGAAATTCTAGAAGTCGAATCGTATCACTCCAATGATCGAATAGTTTTTGTAGTCCATTTTCCAATTGTTTATCCAGAAACTTATTCATACTATCATCTCTACTCTATACCTACCAATGATAATACCATCCTTATCCCAATGAAACCTTATCTGGCTGTGGAAGGTGACCACTATCAGTATCAAGACAGCGAATGCAGAAATACACACCCAATGTATTATTGTGCCAATGGACAACCACTCGAACAAGCACAGCAAACAGACTGTACATATCAACTACTTCAATTAAAAATTACGAATGCCACAACATGTGAACCAATTCCAGTTGTAATTAAAAATGAAGTTATCGAAGAAATTTCCACCACCCACTACATCGCTATATTTCCTGAAGACACAAAAATTCAAATGAACTGTTATAAAATCGACTTAACAACACTCAAGGGCACCTACTTAATCGAAGTACCCACCGGTTGCAGCTTCCAGACACCAAACAATATATATACAAACAATGAGGAAACCATCCCAGGACAACCACTGCTACTGCCATCCGTTCAAGTACCCAAGGTGGTTGCTAAAGCAAAACAAGAACTAGTTATCCATAACATACCATTGGACCAACTACACCAATTACAAAAAGAACAACAGGGAATTCAACAAGTGACACTAAAGAACATACCAACAAACTCAACCCACATCTGGACTTTACCTCTATATGGAATCGTCCTTATTTTATTAATATATGGAATTGCGCGTTTTTCCAAACTCAAACGTTCCAATCAAAACACGATGCCGCCATCAACCAAACAGGCCGCCGAACCACCCAAAAACATCATTCCACTCCAAACATTGAACTATGGAGATGAATGACCGACTCACACCTTGTGTGGTTCCTTCTAGGAAGGGAGGAGTTACATCATCCTAGATGCCGTTCCCATGCGTATTGTGCGGAATCCGACACTCCATGGATCTTCGTCAGCAATTCGCTTATCTTATATGTTTCTTTTTATAACATACATTTTTTAATATGAATTTAATTCAGTCTTGACATATAATTCAATCTGTTGATACCTATTTGGAAATATAATTTGTACCTTTTTATAATAAAATAAATAATTTTATTTTATACTCAACGGAGTTATAAAATTCGCGTAGCGAGCTTCTCGAGGGAAACGTCAAAATAATTACGTTCGTAGCTAATTACATAGGACGCCTAGCGTTCATGCAATTGTGTTTTTATACAATTTGAACCTTTTAATTTCGAAATCCCGGAGCCTAAAGCGCTATGAACTTCTGAGCCTCACAATATTCGTATAAAATTGCGAAATTTCGCACTTTTAGAAACTTCAAATTAATTAATTTGACACAAGTTTTGTGGATATTAATAACGAAAATAAAATGACCAATATAGGCCGGAAAGATAAATAAATAAAAAATGAGTTCAATGACATTTACTCCCAAAGCAGATCCCGATCGGATGTAAATGACATGAGATATCTCAATTTGATAAATAACTAACAAATTGACTTAAATTTGAATTTTTCGAGAACTATTCAATATTTTCACTTGAAATTCGAATGGTAGTTTTGAAACCATAACACCTATCTTCAGTCCGAATGTCAGCCAAATCGGTTGAAAAATGACTGAGTTAGCCGTTACGCAAGATTCCTTGCATATATGAGTATATATATATATATATATATATATATATATATATATATATATATATATATATATATATATATATATATATATATATATATATATATATATATATATTTCATTAATCAAAATCAAAAATTTATGTCTAAGGTCAATAAATTAGACATAAATTTATCAAAGAATAACGTTGACAGGAACAATAGAATATCCAATCAAATCATAGATGATGACATCCTTCTTAATTAATTGCATTGTTCTTGATACATATTTCAGTGTGACGTGTCAATTCTATGGTTAGATTGATTATTCTGTTGTCACTTCTAAAACCGCGTGGTTGTTGCAATATCTGTCGTAATTGGAATATATTAATCTTATAAAGTATACTAATCTTCAATTCAAATGAATCACAAATATAATTTATTACTCATCATCCTCATCGCTGTGAACGTCTTCCATCAGAATGTTAACATCTCTGTAATCAACCTCATCAAAGTTGTAAGTCATATAGGTTATTTTATAACAATTTTATCTTTGTAACTGTAAATTTATTGTAGTTTCCCTGAGGATGGAAATAAATATTTCCGAAAGCTTGGATAACCTTTAAAGAGTTCTCTTTTACTTGCTACGCAATCCTACTATTATTAGTTTTATTCCTATCTAGTCAGCAACGACCACCCTTCCTCTATATATATATATATATATATATATATATATATACATATATATATATATATAAATTCGCTGTGGTTTTCTTTTGCTGGTTTATCTAAAGTAAGTTGTGGGTTCTCTTAGGTTTTTCAGCAATTTTAAATGAATTATCTCAATGAAACAATCTTTTCATTCGACGCGTTTCGGCTTTCGCCTTCTTCAGGAATTTATTCATTGTTTACATTATGAACTGAAATTTAACAAAATATTTTTATATTAATTAGCTGTATGCACAATCTGTATTTATGACAAAGTTTTTCAGTTTGTTATGAGCATTGACTTTAGTTTCATATTTAAAATTTATGTGTATAATAACATAATAACTAACTTAGTTCGGTGATTATGTACAAAATAAATTAATTTTTCATGAATTATTTGAATTTTGAATATACTTATTACGTGATAGAATACCAACAGATTTCGTTTGCGTATGTTGGGGTTTGAGATCTTTCTGATATTGGTGACTAGTATGTTTAATTTACTTACGTGAGTTGATTTTACGGAAGCACACACTCATCATGGCTTTGAAATTCAGACTGAACACAGTTTGCAGAATGGGTTTTTGTTCTGAATGTAAGGGTAAGATACCCTGCTGGTTGACCGTTTGTTACACTTGTTAGATATCACTGCCTGTTTGCATTAAAATTTAATTGCTAACATGTGGCTCTTGTATCATATGTCTGTTTGACTGGACTATTTCAATTTAGTTACTTTAAAGAATTATATTATATATTTGCGAAAGATTATTCATATCGGTCTTATCGTTTACGCAGTTTTGATTTTTTTTTGATGTGTACCATTTCTAAAAATATTCGACTCTTCTCATTTTGTTCTTTTTCTATTATGTCGAAATGCTCAAAATTGAATTTATGTGTAGTATTTGTCTCGTGTTTTTTTAACGCTGTTGAGTTTTTTTGATATTTATGACCTTTGATTCGTTCTTCTATGTTTTGTTTTGTTTGTCCGATGTATATTTTGTCACAGTCTGTACACGGAATTTTATAAATACAATGTGAAATTTTATTTTTGGGAATTTTGCTTTTAAGTTTAGAATATAAATGTTTTAGATTATTATCATTTTTATGTGCTATTGTAAAATTGTATTCTTTTAGAATAATATTGAGTTTTTCTGAGAGATGTTGAACGTATGGGAGTCTTATATATTTTTTAGTTTCTGTGTCTTCGTGGTTTATGGTTTTATTGTTTTCGTTGTAGTATTTGTGAATTCGGTTTTTAAAAATTTTGTTTATGAATTTTTGTGGATAATTATTGTCTGTAAGAATAGCTTTTGCTTTAGTTATTGCAGAATTGCGATATTCGGGATCGCTTAAAATGATTGCTCGATCAGCTAAACCTGTAACAACATTTCTTTTATGATTGTTCGGGACTATTGCTTCATAATAACAACAAAATTTCCACATCATGGTATACAAAACCGACCTGGTCGGACCGATATTTGAATTATGAAGCAATAGTCCCGAACAATCATAAAAGAAATGTTGTTACAGGTTTAGCTGATCGAGCAATCATTTTAAGCGATCCCGAATATCGCAATTCTGCAATAACTAAAGCAAAAGCTATTCTTACAGACAATAATTATCCACAAAAATTCATAAACAAAATTTTTAAAAACCGAATTCACAAATACTACAACGAAAACAATAAAACCATAAACCACGAAGACACAGAAACTAAAAAATATATAAGACTCCCATACGTTCAACATCTCTCAGAAAAACTCAATATTATTCTAAAAGAATACAATTTTACAATAGCACATAAAAATGATAATAATCTAAAACATTTATATTCTAAACTTAAAAGCAAAATTCCCAAAAATAAAATTTCACATTGTATTTATAAAATTCCGTGTACAGACTGTGACAAAATATACATCGGACAAACAAAACAAAACATAGAAGAACGAATCAAAGGTCATAAATATCAAAAAAACTCAACAGCGTTAAAAAAACACGAGACAAATACTAAACATAAATTCAATTTTGAGCATTTCGACATAATAGAAAAAGAACAAAATGAGAAGAGTCGAATATTTTTAGAAATGGTACACATCAAAAAAAATCAAAACTGCGTAAACGATAAGACCGATATGAATAATCTTTCGCAAATATATAATATAATTCTTTAAAGTAACTAAATTGAAATAGTCCAGTCAAACAGACATATGATACAAGAGCCACATGTTAGCAATTAAATTTTAATGCAAACAGGCAGTGATATCTAACAAGTGTAACAAACGGTCAACCAGCAGGGTATCTTACCCTTACATTCAGAACAAAAACCCATTCTGCAAACTGTGTTCAGTCTGAATTTCAAAGCCATGATGAGTGTGTGCTTCCGTAAAATCAACTCACGTAAGTAAATTAAACATACTAGTCACCAATATCAGAAAGATCTCAAACCCCAACATACGCAAACGAAATCTGTTGGTATTCTATCACGTAATAAGTATATTCAAAATTCAAATAATTCATGAAAAATTAATTTATTTTGTACATAATCACCGAACTAAGTTAGTTATTATGTTATTATACACATAAATTTTAAATATGAAACTAAAGTCAATGCTCATAACAAACTGAAAAACTTTGTCATAAATACAGATTGTGCATACAGCTAATTAATATAAAAATATTTTGTTAAATTTCAGTTCATAATGTAAACAATGAATAAATTCCTGAAGAAGGCGAAAGCCGAAACGCGTCGAATGAAAAGATTGTTTCATTGAGATAATTCATTTAAAATTGCTGAAAAACCTAAGAGAACCCACAACTTACTTCATATATATATATATATGTATATATATATATATATATATATATATGTATACATCCCGCTATATTCTTGGCGTCCGTACATTGTCGATTTACTATTCTCTCGGCGTCCATGTCCAACTGAGCGTCCGTATGTGGACGCCGAGTGGTATCCCCATTGAAATTTTGCCAGAGGACTCGTATAGTGTTATAGAAGTGTTTGCCGAAAATCGACTAGGACGCCCAGATTATGGTGAAATGGATTATTTGTATGTTACGCTGTATATAATAGTTCAATCAGTTTGCAGTGAGAGGCGCAGCGCGCGCCGCCGTATGTCCGATGTATATACATGATTTATTTCATTAATCCCTCGGCGTCCTTCTTGCATATTTCAGCTTTCACTTCACGGATTCCTCGGCGTCCGTATTTGGCAACATTGTATGTGTAAACTCATCGTTTCGCGAGGAATGTAACTGTACAATAGCTGCTGCGACTGTCCCGATGTTTTATTTCAAATATCATACCAATTTGTTGGAATTACGGAGTGTTATACAATTTGTTCTTTGATTAACTTATGCAGATTTGTCTATTGAAGCTAAACTTCAATTTTCATTCGTTGCGTTTGGACGTGTGATATTATTCCAGAATAACAAATGTTATTTGTTGAGTAGAAGGTAGGTAATTATTCCACAATGAAGATTATTTTGTATAAAACAAAATAAAGTTATTCAAACTATTTTGTTAACGTTGTTGTAAATCAGGGTTGGAAATTCATCGAACTAATAGCGTAATAGCTTTTTATTTTCAATATTCTAGTTTGAATTCAGTTCATCAAATGACGAAACAATAGATCTTTCGAAAATTATCTTAGATGAATTATTAATGAGGATAGCCGATGTAGATGAGAGCATGACTGCCGATATACGTATTTGAACAAATTCAAATTGGTTTCAAATTACTTTTATTTTTTGTATTAGTTGTAAGGTCTTGACATCCCAATGTCACTTTAGCACAAGACATTTTTTCATAAGACACATACACACACTTACACACACGCACACATACACACCTACGTCCACAATATTCTCGAAGCCACTTTATAAAATTATCCTGATCATGTTGTTTCTAATAACTCAAAACCGCTGTGTCTTTAAAGTGGGTGGTGAGCCCATCAAGCTTCATTAATGTATCCTCTAACTACTGTGGTAGTAGTTTACCCAATTTACAAGGTGTTCATTCATTGCGTAATAATAATTATAATAATAATAATAATAATCTTCATTTTGAGATATAATTACAATTTATTGCATGTAGAGCAGCCATTGAAGAAAATGGAGTTGATCTCAAAAACACCTACATATTATGAAATTCTCCCATTGTATAGGGTTCCAAGTTTATTGACATATTATAGATTTCTTGGTTACATGCAGTAAGATTATTGATAACTTTGATGTGTTCTGGCAACTTGTTGAAACATTTGATAGAAGAGTACAGTGCCCCCTTTCAGTTACACTCAGTCTATTTACAGATTTACATGTCTAGTTGGGTATAGGCCTCTTGTTTCAAATTGTGTGAGTAAATGCCTATTTCTGAACAGAAATAACAGATATTCTTGAATGTATAAAGCTGGTACTCTCTGTATCCTATTTTTCTTCAAATAGCCCCTACATCACTCTTTGCACTTCAACTTTAACATTATTCTCAATGCTCGATAATGAATTAAGACCACATTTTCAGTATGTCTACTACTGCCAAAATATATCAAATTATATCTTATTCTTGTTTCAAAATTTGCATAATGCACTATTTTCAGTGTTTGAAAGCTTGCATATTTTTTAATTACCCTGAATGAGTAACATATGTGACTCAGTTTGACAGAGTTGCTCAACATGGATAGCTCAGCATAAAAAATTATCTACATAGACCCTCAAGAACTTGGAGTGCTTACTAACTATGTTCTTTCTACCTGAACTAACATCAAAAGGCAAGTCAGTGCGGGCATAGATTGTTTTGAACAGTACGAGATTTGTTTTATTTTCATTAAGAACCAGTTTATTTTGTATGAGCCAAGATTTGGCTCTTTCAGAGTCTAAATCTGCTTTGGCAATCATACTGATCATATCAGGAGCCTTCACTAGCATATTTCTGTCGTCAGCATAATTAATCAACTTACAAGCCTCAACAAGCTTCATGAAATTATTCAAATCATTCACGTAAACTCTAAAAAGCAATGGTCTCGTTATGCTACCTTGTGGAATACTGATGTTTGATAATTTTTCGGAGGATTTTCCCTCAACTTCATCTTTCGTGATCTTCACCGTCTGTTTCCTATCCTCTAAGTATGATCTAAACCATCTTAGAGCTGGTCCCCTTATTCCGCAATATTCCAGCTTATTTAACAATATCTCATGATTCAAGCAATCGCATGCCTTAGAAAGGTCTAAGAATGAGTCTAATGCTAATGTATCATCCTTTAATGGGTCTATTATATGCTGTATGAACTGGAAAATTGCAGGATGGTTAGATTTTCCTTCCAAGTAACCATGTTGAGAGTCACTTATCAAGTTACATGCTGTTGTGAGAATCAATCTATTACACATTGTAGTTTCAAAGATTTTTGAAAAAGCTCACAATAAGTTTATTGGTCTATAGTTATCTGTAATTTCTGGATCACCATTATTTTTGAATACAGGAATTATACATGCCCTTTTCAACTGAAATATGCCAATTTTGAAGGAGTTATTCATGATGTAGACTGAAGGTTCTGCAATTAAACATCAACAATTTTTATCAATTTGTTCGGGATCTCATCTACACCACTGCTCATTCTATTTTCCAGATTTTTAACTATATTCAGGAAATCACTTCCACTAACTAAATTAACAAACATAGATTTCATATATTTGGTTGTATTGCTTATATGTGGCTGATTTTGACGAATTATTAACTCATCAATATAATCAGTTATATAGTTCAAGAAGCTGTCAGCAATGTAATGAACAATTCCCTGTACTTTCATGGAATCATGTACATTTCCCACGGCTCATTTATTTTGTCACTAGCTATGTCATTTATATGAGACCAATCTTGATTTTTCATTATGCTCTCGAATTTTTCCACATTATTTACATTGAAACATATGCTATAAGTATGGGAGCATGTGGTTCTCTGAGTCAAAAATTTTAATTTCTGTGCAAAGTGATCTGATATGGAGGTGTGTCTTCAATATTAGTGAACATATTATCTACACATGATGGAGATGATCGTGTAACTCTGGTGTACTTATTAATTTTGTGGATGATGTTGACTGAGTTCATCATATCACAGAATCTGAATTTATCAATTTACCTCTTAAACGTTGATGTTGAAGTCACCAGCAATTACAACATCTCCTCTCTCATTATATACCACAATAAAAATTTCTTCAAATTTAGAGAAAAATATGTCAACGTTTGCTCCTGAAGGCCTGTCTATAGAAACTATAAGCACTTTCCTTCTTTCAAAAATAACTTCACTCGCTACACAGTCAATTTGATCCTCTATTGACGATTTTTTAACTCGTCTCATTCTACGCCCTAAGTCCCTCTTCTTAGGTATATTGCTGTCTCACCATGCTCATTGTCATGTTGTCTACAGAAACTTGCCTCCAAGAAGAAATCCTCCAGGCTAAATGTTTTTAGTTGTTCCCCCGTTTTCCAGTGTTCTGTGATACATAGAATTTGGGATTATGCGTTATCTGACATCAATTCTTCCAACTCGTCTACACAGTTACCTATTGACTGCACGTTTTGAAGTATAATACTAATTTCACAATTTTTCTGATCCTCTGCTTGTTTTAATGTCAAAAATTCCCCCCATTATCCTTTCTAATTTGCACAAGAAATTGCTTGTGTTTCTGAAAGTCAAATCTTTTAATGCCAACTCCACTTGGACAAAAACAAGAGTCGTACATTTCTTCTTTCTTCTGCAGAGGAGCAGTAACAACATATTTTCTGAGTCCATTGCCAGTTATGGGAATCTTTTCCACCCATATTTCATCTTCCTCCAATCTAGCTTTGCTCCTAATGTAGCTTTTAATTTAGTCTCCGTTAGCTTCTCGCTTCACCATGTGTAGGTATATCCATAATTTTTTTGAACACCTGAAAATCCATCTGTCTTAGTTGTTTTTTCTTGGTTTACACCATTTTACCTGTTGAAACCCATCATTCTTGATCTGATTGTCAGTATCCGTCTTTGTTTTTCCTGGGCCAACCTTTTCCGAAATTCCAGATGCGCACGATATTAGCCCATTTGGCTGATTGTTAACTTCATAATCTTTTCCGGAATCTGGAGACCGAATTGGAGTATCAATTTGTGCAGATGTGGGACCAATTTGTGTTGGTTGTTTACATTTTTGGGACCACCGACTACCTTGCTCCGGTTTGGTTTGATCGTGTTTTCCTCGGCTTTTTGTGGGTAGATTATCTGTTCTTCATAGTTATTCATTTTTTGAAGGAGTGAATCATTATTTATGTGCAAGATATTGTTTTTATCTCTGATTTCTGCAATTATTTCTTTGAAGTACCTATTTTCAGCTTCTAGAAGTTTGTTTTTCTCCTGTAATTCCACTTGTTTTCTTATAACCTCACTGGTCTCACTGCAACTTACCATTTTCTGACCATTCAGAAAAAGAATTTTTGGGTTACTTTTTGTATAACTTTTGTGTAAAATACCATAACAAATTATATAGACATATACTGCACATAGCTTGCTACAACATTTCATCAGAATTTCGCTTTTTTCAACTTTTTCCCCACTTTCTCCTCACCATCGAGATCGCCGACACCGTCAGTCGCCGTCATCTTAATTGAGAATGAGGATTCAGACTATAGTCTGGTGTTAGCTCATACCCTTTTCTATAGATAGTTCAATGGTCGGAGTTCATCAGAAACTTCGTCTGCTTCAACGCGGACGAGACGAGCTCAAAATAGTCACCCCTTCAATGTCGAGCTCAAGACCTACCAAACTTCTTCCTACCAGACTTCATTTTTTCACCGAACAGCTAAGCTGTGAAACTCTAGTGAGTTCAGACGGAGGTCTACGCAATATTGACTTGCGCCATGGAAAATCTGCGAAGTAACTATGTAAATAGGAGCATATATATTTGCACAGACAGCCGGTCTGCCCTGGGCGCTCTCATGTCACCTAGAGTCACATCGAGACTAGTTAAATAATGCAGGGATTCACTGGCTGAACCAGCCAAGAAGAATAAAGTCAACTCATCTGGGTCCCTGAATATAGTCGAGTTGAAGGAACTGAAATGACTTACTGACTGACCAGGCGGGGGTCATCTGGCGTCCCTGTCTGACAGGAGCCAATGGTCGTTGTATCAAAATGCGAGGGGATCTTGTACTTCTGAGTCAACTGTACAAAAAGTGCTCTGACTTGTGACAAGATCACCACGTATGAGGCAGGCCAAGCCATTTATCAATGAGCCTGTACCTAGGCTAACAAAGAAACTCCTTTCTCTGAACAGAAGGGACATCAGAGAGATGACTGGAATCCTAACGAGTCATTGTCATCGTAACAAACACCTTCATACTATGGGCATCGCAGATGATCCTATTATGTAGGTGAAACAGAGAGGTGGGGGAAACACTCACATCCTGTTGGAATGCCCTGCTTTGACATCTTTCAGGCACCGTTACATCGGCGAAGCAAAACTGCCCCCAGAACAACCTGGTAGAAAAGAATAAACTTCTTACCACGGGGTGCACGATGGGCTCAACTAGGTAGGTAGTTTTTCCCTATGCCTATAACCTCCAAACCTTCAAGAAAAGAACGAATGCCTATCTCCCGTCTCTATATTCCATTGCTGACTCACATGATGTTCTTGGAACATTATAGGTTTCCCTCTCATGTGGTCAAAGTATTAAAAAAAAGATGAATTACAAGTGGAAAGCATCGATGATATAGATTTTCATCTTGGTAGCTTTGAAAGAAAGGAAATGATGAGTTACGAGAAACACTAATCTTAAAGTGTATCTCAAAATTTGGTATACTTAATTTGAGAACACCATAATATTAAATTTTAATCGATAATCTCAAAGTATGTTAAGTATTTTGGTGTGATAGGTTATTGCTATCGCGAAGAATCTTTCAAAATTTTGTCAATACTTATCTTTCATTCTTTTAGTAAGTCATAACCACACTTATACATCATATCAGCACACAGGATGTCCCACAATGACTATTCATAAGAATATTCTTTTGAGACTACTTCAATTGAAACAACGAAAATTTAAGTTTTTCTGGGTATCTATAGGTACTCTTCTCAAATAATAATAATACCTTTGGGTTACATACATTTGGACCTGAGCTGATCAAAAGTCAATTTTTAAAGGAATTTCCAGAAAATATCAAAATATTGATCGAATATATGTTTCCCATAAAAAAACTATTGATAAAATTAAATAAGCTTATAAGCTTATAACAATACCTAAATTGGAAATATCCCGAACAGTAGAATAAGCAAATGTAGAGATGACAGTAACAATATGAAAAAAGTTTTATTTTGAGTCATAATATACCACGATAAAATAATTTTTATCATTTTCGTAAGGTCCCAATACGGACAGAGAGTCGATTTCGGTTCCGACATTTCGAATTTTCAAATTTCCTCAAAGGATTCATAACCAGTGAACAAAAAACGAGAAAAAATTCAAATTTCGTAAGAATCGAACGAATAGAACGCGTTCTATTGTAATTTTAATGGATGCTGCCCAATTTCAAATATCCGCTGAAAAATCGTTACTATCCTTGGAATAACTGCCAAGAATGAAAAAATGTTCATTTGGGGTCATTATATGTGCTCAAATTTTTAGGATATTTCAAAAACGTCTTTGGCTACTTTCTCAACCCTTGGACTCGACTTTTTTCGTTTGTTTTGGAATATCTCTCGAAATATTGACCGGGAAGAAAAGTTATGTTAGCAAAAAATTCAACTTCCAATTATAAAATTTTTTGAATCTTCTAATTATTAGCCGATTTATGTTTTGCTCGATTTTTTTCCAGAGCCCTTTAACTCGAGAAGGCTGTGTTTTTCGGAAATATTGCATTTGGATCCGAAAAATACGAAAATATTATTTATTTTCAATTTCGATCATTTTTTGAACTTTTTTTTCTAGGGGGCACGTGAAAGCGGTCATCCTAACTGACCACAAGCAATATGGGATACGCCCTGAACCTACTCGCCAAGTTTCGTAAATAAAGAAGCACTCTCAAAAATCCGTGGGTAAAAACCTTAATTTACTGAACTATTCGTGATATTTTAAACATCAAATTTCATCAAATAAGTCATTCGCAATAAACATCAAACTCTTGACGTGCTTCATCTTCCAAATCTAATGATAAATTGTCAGCCGATTTTCTGGAGATTTCAGTTAAACTGGACGTTTTATTAGTGAATCCAAAAATAAAAAAAAAATATTTTAACTCATTGAAGTGGGTTCATCTATTATGAAGAAATTCATAGGAAATGTTCAGGTGTATTATTGGTTCGTCATTACTTTTGTAATGTTGCTCCATTAAAGAATTAAATTTTGAAAACTTGCCTATTTCAAGAAATTTTCATCATTATTTTCATACAGTTTGGTAGATGTACCAAGTGAAGCTAGACATTGTGGACATAAAAACTGTATTGAATAAAAATTATTCATTCATGATACGATACAGATATTTTGTTGTACATCCAATGAACGTAAATGAGCTACTCTCTTTCATATTATAGTTAAGAAAATCAACCAAGATCCGAAATTGTATGCATGATAGTTACACTTTTTGTATCTATATAGTACTAGTGACAAATGTTTCCATTCAGAACAATTCTCCTTATTGGACGAGTTTGTTAAACACTTGCCTAAAAGTTTGCAATAGAAACGTCAACCATATATCTTCTTGTGGAATGGATGGGCCAATCACTTACAACTTTTTCTCCTTTGGCATTCGTCTGGCGAAAAAATGTAGCAAAACTTTATTTAATTTATTTTATTTATTGGGTAATTCCATTTTGTCATTTTACAGTGTTCTTTTCCAGTTGGGAATCTTGCATCTGCTGATGTAATTATTAAATGGGCATTCTACAGGGTCATCAGATAGTATGGTGGGAAGAACATCTGCTGGAAGCATCAGAAAAACATTTGTTTCTGAAGAATCCAAATATTTTTTCAAAGAAGGATGTAATGTTGTCTTCCAAATAGTTACAGATATGAATATTTTAGAATCCTGCTTATAGTTTTTCAATGTAAGATCAGCAAGTTGATGATATATACACTTTCTATCAAAGATATGGGAAGAAAAAAAAAAGATAAATTCTGAAAATATTCGGAATTATGCGAAAAGTCAAAGTTGTTTTATAGGTACCTAGAATTTTTTACAATGATATCACATTCGAATCATCATCTTTGACACTACTTGACTGAAAAATGGAGACGAAATGAACTGAACGATTAACTAATCTTGATCAAAGAACAAATGTGAAATGACCCTTTTTATTTCTAAAACAAATAAACAGTCTACTTTTACTAGTCGGGTACCATAGGAGTTGTAAGTGTTTGTCTAACGGTTTCACCGTCCTTGATTTGACGGCCCGTGTCTATTGCACTCGTGCATCGGGGAGGACCTGGATATTTCTACCTTGCCTCTACTCGGTACTGCTATTGGAGAATAATCGTGGCAACGCCGCAGGACGCTCAGGCATCTGCCATGTAAACAGTTTTTTTATGTGAGGACGCCCAGGAATCTGTAATATGAAAGCTTCGTATATGTTGTAGACGCCAAGGTGCGTTTTTATGAAAGGACGCTGAGAATATAGTGAAGTGTATATGACTTCATAGAATTTGCTGAAATTTGGTGAGGTAACATCTGTTTATGATACAACGAGTATATGCGCAAAAATTTATAAATCCCTGTTACGAAATTGGACCGGACGCTGAGGGTCGCGTTTTTGTAAGGACGCCCAGAATATAGTGAGATGTATATATATATATATATATATATATATATATATATATATATATATATATATATATATATATATATATATATATATATATTCTTTTGTTGATATTCTTGAACCATTTGTAATATTTGTATGTTTTCTTGGTATATTGGTTCGTATATATACTGATAATGAAATAAAAATTCTGTTTTGACGTTTCGACAACGTTTATTGCCTTTATCAAAATTGTTGATTGAAATTAGTGTTTCCATGTAATTTAGAAAAGAATAGATGATTTCGATTAATGAAATGCGTCTGCAGCCGACTTGTGTTTTAAGATCCAATTAAAACTGCAGAAAACATTGGATCGGTTGTGTGTGAAAGAGTAATGTATGGCTAACTACAATTTGAAATAGATTGAATTTGATTAAATACAAGACATTCCAATATTGTACAATTATAAATATCTATGAATTATTGTATGAATTAGTTACTCTATGATGAGTATTTCTATCATAACTATTCAAGTTTAAGATAATTCTATGGAATTTAACCTCAAAATTGTTATTCTATAGTGTCATAGTTAAATAATACTTCATCTTTTTTAGGTTGAATTTTAAATAGACAATGGAAAGTGGCACTTCAAATTAATAAAATTTTGTTAAGTTTGAATTAGATTATTGTACAGTTTCGAAAGATTGGAATCTATTTTGTCATTTACACAATTGTTCTTTTTAATTTGAATAGATTCTAATATCAAATATACCAAAAATTCATCAACTGCGCTCAATAAACATGTGAAAGACACTAACCATACTTTCGACTACAACAATACAAAAATTTTAAATATTGAAACAAACGACAACAAACGTTTGATATTAGAATCTATTCAAATTAAAAAGAACAATTGTGTAAATGACAAAATAGATTCCAATCTTTCGAAACTGTACAATAATCTAATTCAAACTTAACAAAATTTTATTAATTTGAAGTGCCACTTTCCATTGTCTATTTAAAATTCAACCTAAAAAAGATGAAGTATTATTTAACTATGACACTATAGAATAACAATTTTGAGGTTAAATTCCATAGAATTATCTTAAACTTGAATAGTTATGATAGAAATACTCATCATAGAGTAACTAATTCATACAATAATTCATAGATATTTATAATTGTACAATATTGGAATGTCTTGTATTTAATCAAATTCAATCTATTTCAAATTGTAGTTAGCCATACATTACTCTTTCACACACAACCGATCCAATGTTTTCTGCAGTTTTAATTGGATCTTAAAACACAAGTCGGCTGCAGACGCATTTCATTAATCGAAATCATCTATTCTTTTCTAAATTACATGGAAACACTAATTTCAATCAACAATTTTGATAAAGGCAATAAACGTTGTCGAAACGTCAAAACAGAATTTTTATTTCATTATCAGTATATATACGAACCAATATACCAAGAAAACATACAAATATATATATATATATATATAAATTCGCTGTGGTTTTCTTTTGCTGGTTTATCTAAAGTAAGTTGTGGGTTCTCTTAGGTTTTTCAGCAATTTTAAATGAATTATCTCAATGAAACAATCTTTTCATTCGACGCGTTTCGGCTTTCGCCTTCTTCAGGAATTTATTCATTGTTTACATTATGAACTGAAATTTAACAAAATATTTTTATAGCATACAGCTAATTAATATAAAAATATGTTGTTAAATTTCAGTTCATAATGTAAACAATGAATAAATTCCTGAAGAAGGCGAAAGCCGAAACGCGTCGAATGAAAAGATTGTTTCATTGAGATAATTCATTTAAAATTGCTGAAAAAACCTAAGAGAACCCACAACTTACTTTATATATATATATATATATATATATATATATATATATATATATATATATATATATATATATATATATATATATATGTAGAACTGGATTCTCGGGTATTGATCCGCGTTGTGTGGTTTCGGTCCTCAAAAGGACCAATTTCACGACGTTTCGGCAAAGTCGCATTTGCCATCTTCAGGTGATTCGACCGTAGAGTCTGGAAAATCTAGGCGAACTTTCCAGACTCTACGGTCGAATCACCTGAAGATGGCAAATGCGACTTTGCCGAAACGTCGTGAAATTGGTCCTTTTGAGGACCGAAACCACACAACGCGGATCAATACCCGAGAATCCAGTTCTACACATTACGTCCGCGAGAACCTAAGAAGAAACATATATATATATATATATATATATATATATATATATATATATATATATATATATATATATGTAGAACTGAATTCTCGGGTATTGATCCGCGTTGTGTGGTTTCGGTCCTCATAAGGACCAATTTCGCCTAGATTTTCCAGACTCTACGGTCGAATCACCTGAAGATGGCAAATGCGACTTTGCCGAAACGTCGTGAAATTGGTCCTTATGAGGACCGAAACCACACAACGCGGATCAATACCCGAGAATTCAGTTCTACACATTACGTCCGCGAGAACCTAAGAAGAAACATATATATATATATATATATATATATATATATATATTTATTTCTTCTCAGGTTCTCGCGAACGTAATGTGTAGAACTGGATTCTCAGGTATTGATCCGCGTTGTGTCGTTTCGGTCCTCAAAAGGACCAATTTCACGACGTTTCGGCAAAGTCGCATTTGCCATCTTCAGGTGATTCGACCGTAAATTGGTCCTTTTGAGGACCGAAACCACACAACGCGGATCAATACCCGAGAATCCAGTTCTACACATTACGTCCGCGAGAACCTAAGAAGAAACATATATATATATATATATATATATATATATATATATATATATATATATATATATATATATATATATATATATATATATATAACTTAAGAGATATAGAATTAAATTTTCTGAATTATGAAGATAACTTAGATAATTTAACATAGGATTATAAAGATGAATAAACGTAAAAGACTGAACCATAGGCGGGATTCGAACCCACATTTCTGGATTTCTAGTCCAGGGTGTTTACAAAAATACACCACTTCGGTCCTGTTAGATTTTCATATTTTTGTAAATATAAACCTCTGAAAGGATAGTAGATCATTGATGAACACAATGCGATTCGATGCCCTACCATAGATCAACCATTCACGCACATTCATCTGAAGTTCAGTCGTTTTTTGAAGTAAGGATTGTAGGTTAGTACTGCTATGGTTGGCAGTTACTTGACAGTTCTTATTCAAATGACAGCATCCCGGTTCTTATATATTTCAACAGAACTGACTGAGAATTGTTCTGGTTAATTATAAGCAAGTTTAAAGTTTCTTTGCCTAATTGGCCACTATCGTGTATGTAACTTAAGAGATATAGAATTAAATTTTCTGAATTATGAAGATAACTTAGATAATTTAACATAGGATTATAAAGATGAATAAACGTAAAAGACTGAACCATAGGCGGGATTCGAACCCACATTTCTGGATTTCTAGTCCAGGGTGTTTACCAATTACACCACTTCGGTCCTGTTAGATTTTCATATTTTTGTAAATATAAACCTCTGAAAGGATAGTAGATCATTGATGAACACAATGCGATTCGATGCCCTACCATAGATCAACCATTCACGCACATTCATCTGAAGTTCAGTCGTTTTTTGAAGTAAGGATTGTAGGTTAGTACTGCTATGGTTGGCAGTTACTTGACAGTTCTTATTCAAATGACAGCATCCCGGTTCTTATATATTTCAATAGAACTGACTGAGAATTGTTCTGGTTAATTATAAACAAGTTTAAAGTTTCTTTGCCTAATTGGCCACTATCGTGTATGTAACTTAAGAGATATAGAATTAAATTTTCTGAATTATGAAGATAACTTAGATAATTTAACATAGGATTATAAAGATGAATAAACGTAAAAGATTGAACCATAGGCGGGATTCGAACCCACATTTCTGGATTTCCAGTCCAGGGTGTTTACCAATTACACCACTTCGGTCCTGTTAGATTTTTATATTTTTGTAAATATAAACCTCTGAAAGGATAGTAGATCATTGATGAACACAATGCGATTCGATGCCCTACCATAGATCAACCATTCACGCACATTCATCTGAAGTTCAGTCGTTTTTTGAAGTAAGGATTGTAGGTTAGTACTGCTATGGTTGGCAGTTACTTGACAGTTCTTATTCAAATGACAGCATCCCGGTTCTTATATATTTCAACAGAACTGACTGAGAATTGTTCTGGTTAATTATAAACAAGTTTAAAGTTTCTTTGCCTAATTGGCCACTATCGTGTATGTAACTTAAGAGATATAGAATTAAATTTTCTGAATTATGAAGATAACTTAGATAATTTAAGTTACATACACTATAGTGGCCAATTAGGCAAAGAAACTTTAAACTATATATATATATATATATATATAATATAGACTCTACGGTAGAATCATCTGAAGATGGCAAATGCGACTTTGCCGAAACGTCGTGAAATTGGTCCTTTTGAGGACCGAAACCACACAACGCGGATCAATACCCGAGAATCCAGTTCTACATATATATATATAAAACTTAAGAGATATAGAATTAAATTTTCTGAATTATGAAGATAACTTAGATAATTTAACATAGGATTATGAAGATAAATAAACGTAAAAGATTGAACCATAGGCGGGATTCGAACCCACATTTCTGGATTTCTAGTCCAGGGTGTTTACCAATTACACCACTTCGGTGTTCTATGTTAAATTATCTAAGTTATCTTCATAATTCAGAAAATTTAATTCTATATCTCTTAAGTTACATACACGATAGTGGCCAATTAGGCAAAGAAACTTTAAACTTGTTTATATATATATATATATATCTATTACGGAGGAGGGGAGGTCGGATCAACTAGAAATTTGGACTGGAAGTTCCTTGGACATTGACAATAAAGGGTACTTCTTTGGTTTCTTAATTTTCAATACAACCAGAGATATTAATTTTTTGTTGCTAAACTACCCTTAAAAATGTAAAAAAAAAACTTTTTGGCCAAAAAAAAAGGGTTGCACCCACTTTGGGAAATAAAAATTTCAGGAGGTTGTTGTTGGTACTCTAAAAAAACTTTTCCACCGGGTCGCTATGCATCGTAAAATTTTCGCCAACCTTGCTTATTTTCTCGCCAGATTTACTCCACTATGTATGTATGATTGTAATTTTGTAGGACAAAATTCAATTCGACTATTGTTATATGAATGTCCGGTGTTGTTAACAATGGTTCTGAATTTGAGTATGTTACCAACAACTTGGCTAAATTGTCGTGGAAATATGGTTCAATATTCACTGTTAAATGTTATCAAACAAAATTTTGTAATCTTACTATTTCGATGCTTTTATCAGTATATTTGATGACTTGAAAAAACTTGGATACTATACTCATAAATGATTGATCCGTGAACATGATTTTTTATTAAGGGCTGGCAAATAATCGAAAACAAAGAAATTTTGTAATACAAATGAATATAGGTAAATACTTACAATTCGTAATAAGTGAATGTAAAAAAAAAATAATTTGTGGATGAATAGTTGATTATTAATTATTCCAAAAAATAATAATTTAAAAAAAAATTCGTTTACACAATAAACACAATTTACACAATAAACGCAATGAAACTCAACAGCCACGTGCTCAAAACGGTTTTGAAAGTATGCGTCTCCCCGAGATGATCTTGATATTATTCCAATATAGAAAGTGATCCCTCCTTACTCTTCTTCATTACCTTGCGTCTGTCTTTCACATTTTCCCTTCATCTTTTTTTGAACAGCTGTCATATAGACGGTCACGACACCATATCATCATCGTCTATAGCTGAGCGGTTAAGCCGCCCGACTTTGAAATTTATTTCTCCGGTTTGAATTCGGTGTAAAAAAAAATGATCATCTCAGTAGAGGTGACAGAATGTGGGTTCACAGACTGCAGATTGGAAAACCATAGTTGCCCAGACCATAATTGTTTATAATTAACCAGAACAATTCTCAGTCAGTTCTATTGAAATATATAAGAACCGGGATGCTGTCATTTGAATAAGAACTGTCAAGTAACTGCCAACCATAGCAGTACTAACCTACAATCCTTACTTCAAAAAACGACTGAACTTCAGATGAATGTGCGTGAATAGTTGATCTATGGTAGGGCATCGAATCGCATTGTGTTCATCAATGATCTACTATCCTTTCAGAGGTTTATATTTACAAAAATATAAAAATCTAACAGGACCGAAGTGGTGTAATTGGTAAACACCCTGGACTGGAAATCCAGAAATGTGGGTTCGAATCCCGCCTATGGTTCAATCTTTTACGTTTATTCATCTTTATAATCCTATGTTAAATTATCTAAGTTATCTTCATAATTCAGAAAATTTAATTCTATATCTCTTAAGTTATATATATATATATATATATATATATATATATATATATATATATGTATGTTTTCTTGGTATATTGGTTCGTATATATACTGAAAATGAAATACAAATTCTGTTTTTATTTCATTTTCAGTATATGTACGAACCAATATATATATGTATATATATATATATATATATATATATATATATACATGTTTTCTCGTCAAGGTGAGATCCGTTTATTTTGTGGACAACCCGAGATCCACTATATTGAAACAATTTTTTAGATTTCTTTTATCGGGGCAATGCAAATAGATACATGCTTCGCAGGAATTACGAGAGAGGGGAAACAATTTCTCAATTTGAAATATACATATATATACGTACCAGGTAGAGTTCCGTAACAGATACATTCAAGACGAGATCCAAAGTTGTATATTAAGAAATTTTTGGTATAGGTGAGATCCGGCGGTGTTGCCGGTCCAACTCATACGTTATTCATTTGTATGTCTAGCAATAACTGTGCACATGCAAAACTTCTTGAATCTCTACTAATTTTTGATCACTAGACTAACTATATGAGTACAAACTTCTTCCAATGTCGTAAAAATATACTGAGTATAAGTATAATAATAAATATGAACACCTTAAAAACGTCCCTGTTTATATAGGGTAATAATATTTATGCCAATAATATTACTATATGCTCTCAATATTTGAATGTTTCGTTACCCTATGACTATTGAAGTTCATCTCAGAATGTCTTAATTATTTCATTTGTTGTTCATTATTACTTATTAGCAAAACTTGCAAGACTTGCAACTTACAAGTGTTATAATACTTCTGGCAATGTTGATATGCAAGCAAACATGTTAAGTATATTAAAGTTTAATAAGTGTAATCTTGGTTTTGATTTTGTTGTGATCATATCCTGAATTATAATTTTGATTTCCAGGAGTTCGTTTCAATTACAAAATAAAAGCAAATGTTCTTTATATGGGTAATCTCCAGAAATACTATTGTAATAGAAATATAAATTGAATTATAACCATTGAAATCTACCTATATATTAACAAAAATTAACAAAATCTGTGAGAGATTTTGATAAAATTCACTCGGAACCATCACAAATATAACCTTATATAATTAACCGATGAATGCGAATAACAATCGATCGGGCCTTCGCGCGCTAAAGACTGGTGCCGCACCGTATCGTTTGACTTTATTAGCATCCACGCTTCCCGCGATATTATTGCTGAATTGAAGTTATGTTATTGCAGAGATAATATTACTGGTTATTCTAGTGAATAGTTACCAAATAGTTGAAATGTTGCGGAAACAAAAGATAGTAGAACTACTTAAAAAGACTGAATCTAGGAACATTGAACCACCCATTGATCTAATTAATAATGTCATTATCGATAAAAATACATTGACTCAATCGTTCATGCTAATCGAATTCAGTTTCATAGAAAAACTGCTACATATCCAAGAATTTTGAAATAGAAGATCTTAGACCCAAATAATTCATGTAATAATTTTTATACCCAATGATATATACTACATGCTCTCAGTATGGAACTGTTCATTCACACCTACGAGTATTGGAGTTCATCTCAAATTGTCTT
Source organism: Endomychus coccineus (assembly GCA_958510875.1). Taxonomy (NCBI): domain Eukaryota; kingdom Metazoa; phylum Arthropoda; class Insecta; order Coleoptera; family Endomychidae; genus Endomychus; species Endomychus coccineus. Next base: position 105,868,842 of record OY294069.1, on the reverse strand, counting down.
ATTCACTTGTTTGTTATTATAATACAAATCACTCACATATTCTGATTATTACCACTCAGTTCAGTGAATTGTTCACCTATACGTCAAGTTTTTGGAGAGCTGGATCGGAACTAGAAAATGCATTTACACAAATGAAAATTTTCAACTGCACATGACGAGCATCTTCAATATCATTCGCAAACCAATATTTCACTTCTACAAATTTTAACAATTCCAAGCTTATACATATTTGATATACTAATTTCAATAAAGAAAAACGTTAACATGTAAAAGGAAATCAATGATTATATTCTCATGATAGTAGATTTGATCAAGAATACATTTCTCTCCAGACTTTCAGTAGCAAAAACACTCATTTATAAAGGTTCAAAAGATTTTAACAAGATTTTTGAAATTCTGCCTCTGGCTAGTAAGATATTTTTTTATGACAGGTGAATAAACTGCTCATCAAAACAAACGAACATAACACTCAAATTATTATCAAGTAGTTGATGTCACATACAGAGCATCCTTCAATTAGGCCTTAATTCAAGGGCTTTCTCTTATCCTGTATATTGGGTAATGTAATGTTACCCTATATAAGAGATGCCCCCTTTATTCGAAATACACTTACATCATTAAGTTTTAATTATATGCGAATGCTTGGAAAATAGGACACATTAAGACAGATGTCTACTATATTTTCGTCTTTACGTACGTTTCGGTTTCACGACCGTCATCAGAAGAGGTTTGAAAATTAATTCACATCAACTAAAGCGCTGGATTTCTTCAACTTATTTTACCGAGCACGTCATCAATTAAAATGTCTACATCGCAACAGTTAACGAAACTCGAATAATTGCAATAGTAACACATTATAATGTGTCACTGTCAAGATCGAAACCTGCCTAACTTCTTCCTACCAGACTTCATTTTTTAAAAGATTGGATTGTAACTATAGTGTGTAGTTCGATATAGTTTACTACTTTATGGGTCTCACATTCAATCGTTTTTAAACAATAAATGCTAGGATTTCAATTTTGGAAAAGTGCACACAGTTAAGTTAAACACATAGTGAATAAATTGAGTGTAAAGAAAATTGATTGGATATATGCTGTAAGTGAAAATTTCATATTGATATGGAATAATGTGTAACTGATTTCACCAGTAAATATCTACGAATTCGAAAGGATAATCACGTAAAACATCTGTCTGATAACGACTATCGTTTTAGTTTTTACCTACTGCAAATATTCTGTTTTAATTATGCCAGATACTTCCTTGCAAATATTAGAAGAAATTAAACTTATTAGAAAAGAGTTTAAGGAATTTAAACAAGATCTAACTCATCTCGAATCAAACCTAAGTAATAAAATAGAAAATATTACTACCCAATTTGAAAAACAACAATTAACGTTGAATAAAAGCATTGAATATTTGGAAAAAAAAATTAAAAAGAATAATGTAATTGTATTTGGGCTAGAAACTAATAACTACCGCACAGAAAATTTGGTAGAAGCAGTGACTAAATTTTTTCACAACTACTTACAAGTTCAAGTTACCGTGAGCGATTTGAATAATGTTTATGCAGTTGGAAAGGAGCATAAAAAGCCTATAGTGATAGAATTCACGTCATATTTAAAAAAATTGAGTATTTTGAAATCAGCGCACAAATTAAAGGGAAAAAATATTTTCATCAATCACGATCTTATACCAAAGGAGCGACACGAAAATAGGATATTGAGGAAACAACTAAAACTGGCCAAAGCGGTTGATCCCCAAGCTTACATAAAAAATAATAAATTGCACTCCCAAGGTGAAGTTTACACGGCTGAACATTTCCCAGAAGAAGAGGTAACGCCTATCGAAGCCGTATCAAAAAAGGCATATAGTGCTCCCTCAACACCGATCAGTAGCCGAGAGTATTCAAAAAAAGAAAATATTGATAAAGAAGAAGAGGATTTATTGAATATAGACAAGGAAGAAGTATTCGTAGTAAAAGGAAGTGAATATCATAGAAAAATATTACGTAGTAATTCAAACTGTAATAATAAAGATAATCCATTAGAAAATAAAGATAATAAATTAAGTCAAAGGAATAAATAAAAATATTTATCACTTATCGTATATGTATGTATGTATATATAAATATATATATGTAATGTTTTTCTAATTGCTTATAAAAAGTATCTTGTAACCATTTAGTTATTGATTGTATATATCTAATATTGATTATTCCAAAATTTAAAAACATCTTCCACTACTACGTATTTCTACTTCTTTTGTATCCTTTAAAATGGATAATTACCTAAGAGACTATAATGCAGATATTCCTGAAACAAAAATATGCAAATCAATAGATAGTTATAATAACACAATTAATGCAACAAATTCAAACTTTAAAATTATTCACAATAATATTAGGAGCATATCAAAAAACATAGACGAATACCGAATTTTTCTCAAACAATTTTCGCAATCTTTTGAAATAATAGTATTCACTGAAACGTGGAATATTAACTACATTGAACTATATAAACTACCGGGTTATAACATTTATTACAATGAAAGTAAAGTAAATCAAAACGATGGAGTAATTGTGTACGTTAGAGATTATTTTGAAGTGCAATCAAAGATTATTAAGTTCGAAGAGTTTAATATACTAGAACTAGAAGTAAGATGTTCTAGTAAATCTAATATAATTATAACGGCAATATACCGACCCCCATCTACTTGTCTAAATCAGTTTAACGCTAATTTAAAACAATATTTAAATGAGCATAAAATAAAAAAATCGTTAGCACATGTATTAATAGGTGACATCAATATTGATACATGTTCGACTAAAGAAAAGACAGAGGAATATTTAAATAACATATATGAGTATGGTTTTATACCACATATAAATTGCTATACTAGAGTAAAAGATAAACAGGGAACATGTATTGATCATATTATGGTCAAAACGAAGATAAAGAAAATAATACCCATTGTATATGAAACCGATATAACAGACCATTTCACAACCATTCTGTTAATGAAATTAAAAAACCAGCAGTACTTAAACCCCGAGAAAAACCATTTTAGAACTGTTATAAATTTTGAAACCGTTAAAAGAAAACTGAGTAATGTTGATTGGCATGAATTATATGAGTCCGATGATATACATTTAATAGCAGAATTTTTAACTGACTCTATATCGAAGAGTATTAATGAATCAAAAAAGCAAATAATTGTAAAAAGACATGAAAAAAAACGCAAAGAATGGATAACACCTGCTCTAGTAAAATCAATAAACAAAAAAAACCAACTATACCAGATACTCAAAAAAAATCCTGAAGATGAGCATTTGAGGAACGAATACAATACTTACAAAAACAAGCTATATACACTCATCAAAAACCAAAAAAAACTATTCTTCAATTCAGAAATAAAAAAGAATAAAAATGTGAACAAAAATCTATGGACAACTGTAAATGAATTATGCAACTCAAAAAAAGAAAAGAATAAAATAACTTGCATTGAAAATGAAAATGGCGATATGGTAACAAATAAGAAGGACTTAGCCACCGAATTAAATACTTATTTCACTAATATTGGAGCAGAACTTGCAACTAAAATAAAAAAGTAAAGACAAATTTTAATCATATTACACCTAACAAAAACTCTTTCTTTCTAAATCCTGTTACTACGCAAGACGTGAAAAACTACATATCACAACTAAAAAACAAAAAATCCACGGGGCATGACGATATAAAGGGTGAAACTCTAAAGATTATAGTAGAACAAATAGCACAACCTTTGCAATATCTTATCAATAAAACCTTCGAGTATGGAGAATTTCCAAACTTGCTGAAAATTGGTATTATCAAGCCAATATATAAAGCAGGAGATCATAAAGCCTTAGCAAACTATAGACCTATCACGCTTATATCCTCTATTGCAAAAGTTGTAGAGAAAGCACTGAATGAGCGATTAGTAAATTTTTTTGACAAATGTAAAACTATATCGCCTCGTCAGTTTGGGTTTAGGAAAAATACTTCCACAGAGCACGCTATTGCACACCTGACAACGCATTTGTATAAGTCATTAAATGAACGTACACCGACAATATGTTTATTTTTAGATTTAACAAAGGCCTTCGACACAGTCGATCATAACATTTTACTACATAAACTTGAAAAGTACGGTATTAGAGGAATTCCCTTAAATCTTATAAAGAGTTATCTATCTCAACGCAAACAATACGTTCAACTGGAAAATGAAAACAGTGAACCTCTTACTATAAAATATGGAGTACCCCAAGGGACAATACTGGGCCCATTGTTATTTACAATCTATATTAACGATTTATTAACTTTACCTTGCTCAGGAGAAGTTATCAGTTTCGCCGACGACACTGTAATTATTTTCAAATCAACATCTTGGGAGAATTTAAAAAATAAAATTGAAAGGGAAATGAAAATAATTAAAGCCTGGTATGACTCAAATTCACTAACTTTAAACTGTTCAAAAAGTTGTTGGTTACCCTTTACCTCACTAGCAAGAAATATACCACCATATCGTTCAATAAATGTAAATAAAACATCTGAAAACAGCCTTGAAATTGGTATGAAAACTTCTGTTAAATATTTAGGTGTAATAATAGATAGCCATCTGCGCTGGAATGAACATATCAATTACGTCATTAAAAAAATGCGTTACCTGTTACCTAAAATAAAATTTATGAGGGAATACTTGAATCCTGAAAATCTAATGGTAATGTATTATGCACTTGTTCAATCACAGCTGAGTTATGCGATAATAGGTTGGGGAGGAGCAGTAGATAGTGCAATAAAAAATTTAGATACACTACAAAAAAGATTTCTAAAAATAATTATTAACAAAAAACGTAATTACTCGTCAGACCTTCTATTCAAGGATGCCAAGGTAATGGATTTAAGACAACTCTATTGCTTCAGTATCCTAGTTTGTATCAATAAAAATAATTTAAATTATCCAATGCATGCATATAATACACGAAATAAATTGAATTTGACAATAAAACCAAAATCGTTAAAAACCATAGGGCAAAAAAATCATACTTATCTTGTTAGTGTTCTTATTGATATGCTTCCTGCTGGTATTAAATTGTTGAATAATATTAAACATTATAAATGCAAAATTAAACTTTGGATATTAAATACAACTAGGAAAACTTTCCACAATATTGTTAACTTAAAACACATTTTGAAATAACACCACCTTGGTATAGACACTTAGGTACTTATCACTGGTGATTGATTTATTTAAGTAAAATAGATTATTATTTGATAAAAAGAATACATATTTCATTTTTGTATTGTCTATGTTAAAAGTATTATGCAATATGTTTTCAATTTTTTATATTTTGTTTATTATTCTAAAAATGACATTATTAATTTTGAGATGTATTTTATCTCAAGAGTTATTATTTATTTGAATTAAAATTATATTTTTCACAAACAAAGTTCATATATGTTTTACATATATGAACTTTCGTGAATTAATTATCTAGTTTATTATAACTATTTTTGTAAATTGTACTGCCGAAAAAAAAAGCCAGTTTATGTATAATAAACGTTATTATTATTATTATTATCAGATCTACGAAGTTGTGGACCTAATGAGGTCTTTCCTTATGCCTATAGCCTTCAAACCTTGAAGAAAAATACCAATGCCTATCTCATCTTCCTACTTCCACTGCTGGCTCATACGATGTACTTCGAACATCATAGGATCCCTCTCGTGTAGTCAAAGTATCAACAAAAGTTGTTAATTGTTTCCAAGTTTTGCACTGAGGAAATGAACTGTCGGATTATTTGTTGTACAACTAACCCCTGTTACATTGTGTCTTGGTGTCTTCCTTACTATAATTGTACCGAGTTCCTCACCGCCTACCATTTTATGTCAGTAGTTCTTACGCTTCCTAGAGACAAATTCACTATTCCCCGGGTATTCAGTCCCTTCTTCGTAGATCGTTTCTCGATTTTTTGTGCATAAAGTAATTCTACTACATATGTTACATCTTGAAATATTCTGCCATATATGATATTGGTGCGCCTACCTACAATTCATCAACATTTTTATCAAAATCTATCAATAATATAATAGGAAAAAATGAGTTTTATGTGAATGACTCATGGAATTTTAATGAATTTAAAAAAAATAAATCCGTACCCGTAAATCATCAACTAATTTCCTTGGATGCTGTATCTTCATTTACAAATATACGAATCTTTTTGCCATTGAGTAGCATCAAAAAAAGTAGAACAGAGATTGAAAACCACACACCTCTAGATCAATCGGAATTTATAAATGCATTACAGTTTTGCTTAGAATGCACTTATTTTCAATATGGTGAGCAATATTTTGGACAAATATTCGGTACAGCAACGGGATCTCCTATTTCAGCTACTATTGCTAACCTTGTTATGGAATGCCTAGAGGAATCTGTTATGAATTCATTAGATTTTCAACCCGTATTCTTCAAACGGTATGTAGATGATCGCCTTATGTGTGTTCCCAATGATAAAATTAAGTACGTGATTAACAAATTTAACAATTTCCACTGTACACTCCAATTTACTTGTGAAATAAAAGTGAACAAAAACATAAATTTCCAAGATATGAACATTAGGCATGATGAAGATGGAAAAATGAAAACTTCGTGGTTTACCAAAGAAGTTTGGTATCAACGTTCAATTCCGTTGCACCAACATGAAAAAAAGTGTTATAAACAGCCTTACAGATCGCGCGGTCAAATTGTTCCACGCAGAGGACCGTCCCAAAAATTCAAAAATTGTTCGTAGTACACTGGAAATGAATGGCTACCCAAAAACATTTTTCAATCCTATCATTAAAGAAAGAATAAACAAAATCTATAATGGATCGTCATTTATAAATAACATAAAAGGTAATACAGACAATTTTATAACATTAACATACATTCCGAAGACCTCAGAGAAAATCAAGAAATGTTTGGAAAAGTATGATATAAATGTCGCGCATGAGCCTACACTAGCTGTGTTTGAAATATTTCTCAAATCTGAAACCTTTAATACCTGGAGATAAACAAACCCACACAGTATACAAATTAAATTCAATTGTGGAAGCCGCTACTTTATTTTTAACGAAATGATAAGACTACTTTGTTATACTATCACTGGTATTTAATATAGTCGTTACTATTGTTTCAACACTAAACGTGTCATCTTCAGACGAAAACGAAGGTATGAATAGTAACGACTATATTAAATATGAGTGATAGTATAAGAAAGTAGTATTATTTCGTACAAATTAAATTGTTTAGATTGCGATGGGACTGGAGTCTCTAAAAAATATTCACAAAAAAGAATGTATGGCCATAAGTATAGCACGAGGAACAAAAACTTTCACCGCCCTTGCTAAACACTGTTTTGATTATAACCATCAATTCGATTATAAAAATGTTAATATTTTAACTAAGGAAACCAATTATCATAAAAGATTTATTCTGGAGATTCACATGAAACGTGACTCCAAATCTGTAAATCATAGGACAGATATTCAGACACTAAGTCAGATTTATACTAACTTAATTAATTAAAACTCTTGCAAATTCCTACATGCGTCTTTATAATGTTAAAAGTATATTTTAGGTAGAATGTCAAAAGTATCTTTCCAATGACTGACAAACCTTCTACTATTAGCTCGTAAATCTTAGCATCTGATTTGAAAGTTTGAACCTTATGTTCTCGTTTCTAGTCATTCATAGACTTTGTTGACGTGAGCTTGCATTTTTCAAGAGTACTGTCTAACAGTGGATTCTTGATATTCATACTTATAACATTGATGTGTTACAATACCGATCATTCATATTTCTGTTCGTTTCGGCGACGTGGGCATTTTAATTGGAATTGGTGTGATAAGGACCCTTTTTGTTGATACAATTAGTTTTAAGTAACCCGGTTACAGACATAATAAGTCTTCTGATGATGGTCGTGAGACCGAAACGTACGGAAAGACGAGAAGATATAAAGCATGAAAGTTAATTAATTAATTTATTTATTTATCTAATTACACTAGCTCAACGGGAGAAATCCCTTCTGGAGCTTAGGAGTACATATAATATAATTACATGGTATGAATTAAAATTAACTATTATACACAGCTTTACAGATATCATTAGGGTTACAACAAAATATATCAACAGTCAAACCGATCATTTCGTAGAATCTACACATTTGGAAAATTGGGGAATATAATAAGGTATTTGTTCTGGAGATTGGCAGATAAAATGTTTGTGTGGAACGGGTGCGAGCAGATGTAACATGTAAATTCAGTCTTGATGAAATAACAGGAGTCAACCAGGTTATGAATGACCTTATAAAGAAATAAAATACTATGAATTTCCCTACGTTTATCTAACTCTATACAAGAGAATCTATCTAATAGAGCCTGATGGGAAAATCCGATAGATGGATAATTACCATCAGCTTTGAAGGCTAAATATTTTAGGAAACGCCGATTTACTCGCTCTATTTTGTTTATATAAATTTTATGATGGAAGTTCCACACAATTGAAGCATATCCGAGCTTATAACGAACAAATGAATTATATAATATTGTTATTGAATCACTATTGTTAAATAGGCGGCAATTTCGGATGATAAAGCCCAGCATTCTGTAGGCGCTAGAAACAATTGATTCAATGTGAGACGCAAATGACAATTTCACGTCAAACAAAACTCCCAAGTCTCTAAAACTATAGGAACAAACAAGAGCTGTGTCAACAAGTTTGAAATTGTAAATAATAGGGGTAATTTTCTTGGTGAAAGTCATTACAGTGCACTTACTAATACTAAGCTCCAGATTACACACCAAGTAGTGAGTGCATCCAAATCATGCTGCAGTGACATACAACATAAAGACATAAAGAATGCTTCACTGCCGAGTAAAGTTTGTCGTCTGCGTAAAGAAGAAAATAACAGAGAAATAATGGAGAAATGTCATTGATAAACAAATTAAATAGGAGTGGTCCAAGTACTGACCCTTGAGGTACACCTGAGGTGGGATGAAATGAATACGATTTAAAACCTCTATACTCTACATATTGATATCTATCACTTAGGTAAGAATTCCAAAATTCAATCAAATGATTTGTAAATCCAAAGCTAGACATTTTATTCAATAAAATACTGTGATCCATTTTATCAAATGCCTTAGCAAAATCGAGGTAGATACAATCAACCTGACCACCCTCATCAATAACTTCCGCCAAGTATTGACTGTAGCAACCTAAGTTAGTAACAGTTGCTCTGCCAGGCATGCTGCTCAGGGGATATCTGCAGTTTTACATGATTGAAAGTAGCATCATATAAGATATATTCAAATATTTTGCAGAAGTTATTGATGATGGCAATTGGGCGATAATTAGTAACCTCATCTCTATTACCTTTTTTAAAAACCGGTACTAATTTTGAAACTTTCCACAGATCCGGAAAAGTACGCGATTTTAAGGCTAATGAATATATAAATGCCAGTGGAGCTGCGAATATGTTGATGAAATCTTTCACAAAAAAGGCAGGAAGTTGATATGGATCCTTCGTGTGACTTGCTTTAAGTGTTTTAGCAACTTGAATCACTTCAGAGGAACTTACAGTTGAAAGAGATAGAATATTATTATTGAAGTTATTAAAGTTATCCGAAGATTTATTATTTGTTGAATTAGAGTTAATATAGACACTTTAGAAGTACTTTGCAAAGACATTAACAATATCATGAGGACTAGTGTAGCTGAGATTATCACATTGAATGTGTTCAGGAATAGAACTGCTCTTATTTTTGGTATGAAGGAATGACCAGAAAGATTTGGAATTACATTTTATGTTATTTTCTATTTTTGATATATAGAGTCTAAATGAACAGGCAATATCGGTTTTGATTGCCGATCTTAAAGTCTTAAATGCCTCATAGTCATCCAGTTTAGCATCTTTTTTGTACTCATGCCAATGATTTTTCTTTAAGTCTTATATTCCTTATTATGTAAGACGTGAACCAATGTGGAAACTTGCTCTTTTTCTTGGGGGAAGTGTATGGAACGCAAGTTGTTAGCAAATTGGTAAGATGTTCATAGAACAATTGTAATGCGACATTAACATTGCATGTATGATATAATTCAGACCAATCAAAATCCAGTAACAGGTTATACAGTAATGGATAATTTGCCTTATTGAAATTGAAAATGTGTACATCATTATGATGGAAGAATGATGTGGAAGGTACACGGCCGAAGTACTGAAATTCAATAAATAATGAAGGATATAGTGCAAATCTTCGCGCAATAAGCAAATGAGATTTAGAATTCTATTATTACTATTTAGACAAAAATTGTACTGGTTAAGATCGAAATAACTAGGCAGATAATTTAGAAGATTCAATTCAACTTAATAAGAACTATTTTTAATATTTGCTGATTCGTTGCTCCAGATATATAAAATGTTATTATATAACATTTCACGGTCATGAATTCTACCTTGGATCAGCAAAATTCCGTGGTGTAGGTCCACGTTAACATTGATTCTTCCAGTTGAACATTACTGGAACGTTGACTTATATTCATTTTAAAATTGATATTTGAAATTTTGATTATTTGAGTACACAGACTTTTGAGCCTTAAATTTAACATTTGTTTTGACAATCTACCTAGACTGTGCAACAACTGTATTTCCTTAAATATTTAGTTGCCCTTTATTGAAGGAAACACATAGTTTGCTGTCTTGAAAATAATAATTTTATCAAACACTTCCGTATTTAAATTTATACAACATACAATTATCTAAACATTCATATAATTGAAACTAAAATTAACCTGTGCGTCTTCACATTTCCCATACAGATAGATATAAGTACCTGTTCAAAGTTCTTCAGTTGGTTTCACTGCTGTGCTATGGATAGCATCGTCATAATGCCCCTGATTTCTCCTTTTAATCTCCCATGATGGTTTTTCCACCACCATCCCGTTAGTTCTTTGTTTGCTGCCTTAGTATTTCGCATGATGATAAATAAATGAAATTGGTACTCACTGGTTACCAATATTGACTTTGTGTCAGTAAAATATGGTTTGGCCATGTAGTAAAGTAAGAGCCACTTGGCTTAGAGTTTGTTTCATGAGACAAGTACTTGCATTTTGTGCTCCATAGAGAGCATCCTCTTAATTTACTATGGGTACTGAATCGATCTGAATCAATTACCAAATGAATTCTGATTGCGAATTATTTAGAATCTTTCTTTTATATCCATAATAATTAAATATTGAATGCTCTCTCTCTTACTACTTACATGTACGCTTTAATCAAAATGAAAATGTGCACATATTTAATATACAGCTTATTTCGCTTGTTAAATAAATTTATTCATCAAATTACTGGAAATTTAAAAGTTTAGAATGAATTTTCATGCCGTAATGGAAAATTGTATTCAATAATATTTCGTTTGTTTTTGTATTCAGTAATTATGTTTCAACCTAAGTGTCTGTTGCCCCGTATATAGGGTAATGAAATATTCCTCTATATACTACAGAATAAAATTAAATCAAACGTCGAGACTATCTGTTATTGTCATAGGTAATGTGAGGTTAGATATTGTATGTGAAATTAAGCAAAATCTGAGTTCATATCATATATATATATATATATATATATATATATATATATATATATATATATATATATATATATATATATATATATATATGTAGAACTGGATTCTCGGGTATTGATCCGCGTTGTGTGGTTTCGGTCCTCAAAAGGACCAATTTCACGACGTTTCGGCAAAGTCGCATTTGCCATCTTCAGGTGATTCGACCGTAGAGTCTGGAAAATCAGTTCGCCTAGATTTTCCAGACTCTACGGTCGAATCACCTGAAGATGGCAAATGCGACTTTGCCGAAACGTCGTGAAATTGGTCCTTTTGAGGACCGAAACCACACAACGCGGATCAATACCCGAGAATCCAGTTCTACACATTACGTCCGCGAGAACCTAAGAAGAAACATATATATATATATATATATATATCATTCATATATTAGAAAATTAGATTAGACGGGTAATTTCCAGAAATTCTATCTCGATTCTAATTTAAATCTGAATTGAATTATAATTACCTTTCGAAATCTACCTGCACACTAGCAGGTGTTGCCCCGTATATAGGGTAATGAAATATTCCTCTATATACTACAGAATAAAATTAAATCAAACGTCGAGACTATCTGTTATTGTCATAGGTAATGTGAGGTTAGATATTGTATGTGAAATTAAGCAAAATCTGAGTTCATATCATATATATATATATATATATATATATATATATATATATATATATATATATATGTATATATATATATATATATATATATATATATATATATATATATATATATCATTCATATATTAGAAAATTAGATTAGACGGGTAATTTCCAGAAATTCTATCTCGATTCTAATTTAAATCTGAATTGAATTATAATTACCTTTCGAAATCTACCTGCACACTAGCAAAAATGAACTAAACGTTCATGAGATAATGTTAAAATCGATTTGGGAGCATGACAAATATAACTTTATTGTCCTATTTTGAAACATTTCAACAACGTATTTCTAATTTTTTAGTCCAGGAGACTGATAACCGTAATAATTTATAGTGAATAAATTATTAGTTAAACGAGAGAATCAAACTCAGCTAATGCTAATAATAATACCTCTCTTTCATTTCACGTATTTAGTTGTCTACAGCGTTGCCGCTACGAGAGGATCTCGTGTGGTGCATAAAATAGCTATTTGCTAGTGTATTGTGAAGCGCCACCTTCATCAATTTCTATGAACTATACTTGTTATAAGAGGTGAAATTATGAGTAAAAATGAGATCCATTGAAAATTTTGAACTTTGTTTCTATGAACATGAATAATGGAAATGGTGTCGATATACGCTAGAAACAAAACGAGATCCGAAATCGGATCTCACCTTACAAAACGGATCTCCATTTGTATAGAAAATATATCTAACAGATCTCATCTTGTCGTAATACATGTATATATATATATATATATATATATATATATATATATATATATATATAAACACGTTTAAAGTTTCTTTGCCTAATTGGCCACTATCGTGTATGTAACTTAAGAGATATAGAATTAAATTTTCTGAATTATGAAGATAACTTAGATATATAGATATATATATATTCTTTTGTTGATATACCAAGAAAACATACAAATATACATATATATATATATATATATATATATATATATATATATATATATATATATATATATATATATATATATATATATATATATATAAGTTTAAAGTTTCTTTGCCTAATTGGCCACTATCGTGTATGTAACTTAAGAGATATAGAATTAAATTTTCTGAATTATGAAGATAACTTAGATAATTTAACATAGGATTATAAAGATGAATAAACGTAAAAGATTGAACCATAGGCGGGATTCGAACCCATATTTCTGGATTTCTAGTCCAGGGTGTTTACCAATTACACCACTTCGGTCCTGATAGATTTTCATATTTTTGTAAATATAAACCTCTGAAAGGATAGTAGATCATTGATGAACACAATGCGATTCGATGCCCTACCATAGATCAACTATTCACGCACATTCATCTGAAGTTCAGTCGTTTTTTGAAGTAAGGATTGTAGGTTAGTACTGCTATGGTTGGCAGTTACTTGACAGTTCTTATTCAAATGACAGCATCCCGGTTCTTATATATTTCAATAGAACTGACTGAGAATTGTTCTGGTTAATAATAAACAAGTTTAAAGTTTCTTTGCCTAATTGGCCACTATCGTGTATGTAACTTAAGAGATATAGAATTAAATTTTCTGAATTATGAAGAAAACTTAGATAATTTAACATAGGATTATAAAATAAAGATGAATAAACGTAAAAGATTGAACCATAGGCAGGATTCGAAAAAATGTGGGTTCGAATCCCGCCTATGGTAACAAACTCTAAGCCAAGTGGCTCTCACTTTACTACATGGCCAAACCATATTTTACTGACACACAGTCAATATTGGTAACCAGTGAGTACCAATTTCATTTATTCAATCATGCGAAATACTAAGGCAGCAAACAAAGAACTAACGGGTGATGGAAAAACCATCATGGGAGATTAAAAGGAGAAATCAGGGGCATTATGACGATGCTACCCATAGCACAGCAGTGAAACCAACTGAAGAACTTTGAACAGGTACTTATATCTATCTGTATGGGAAATGTGAAGACGCACAGGTTAATTTTAGTTTCAATTATATGAATGTTTAGATAATTTTATGTTGTATAAATTTAAATTCGGAAGTGTTTGATAAAATTATTATTTTCAAGACAGCAAACTATGTGTTTCTTTCAATAAAGGACAAATAAATATTTAAGGAAATAAAGTTGTTGTACAGTCTAGGTAAATTGTCAGAACAAATGTTAAATTTAAGGCTCAAAAGCCTGTGTACTCAAATAAGCAAATTTTCAAATATCAATTTTAAAATGAATAGAAGTCAACGTTCCAGTAATGTTCAACTGGAAGAATCAATGTCAACGTGGACCTACACCACGGAATTTTGCTGATCCAAGATAGAATTCATACATCACGTTCATGACCGTGAAATGTTATATAATAACATTTTATATATCTGGAGCAACGAATCAGCAAATATTAAGAATAGTTCTTATTAAGTTGAATTGAATCTTCTAAATTATCATGCTTGAACAATCTGCCTAGTTATTTCGATCTTAACCAGTACAATTTTTGTCTAAATAGTAATAATAGAATTCTAAATCTCATTTGCTTATTGCGCGAAGATTTACACCATATCCTCCATTATTTATTGAATTTCAGTACTTCGGCCGTGTACCTTCCACATCATTCTTCCATCATAATGATGTACACATTTTCAATTTCAATAAGGAAAATTATCCGTTACTGTATAAACTGTTACTGGATTTTGATTGGTCTGAATTATATCATACATGCAATGTTAATGTCGCATTACAATTGTTCTATGAACATCTTACCAATTTGCTAACAACTTGCGTTCCATACACTTCCCCCAATAAAAAGAACAAGTTTCCACCTTGGTTCACGTCTAACATAATAAGGAATATCAGACTTAAGAAAAATTATTGGCATAAATACAAAAAAGATGATAAACTGGATGACTATGAGGCATTTAAGACTTTAAGATCGGCAATCAAAACCGATATTGCCTGTTCATTTAGACTCTATTATATATCAAAAATAGAAAATAACATAAAATGTAATTCCAAATCTTTCTGGTCATTCCTTCATACCAAAAATAAAAGCAGTTCTATTCCTGAACACATTCAATGTGATAATCTCAGCTACTCTAGTACTCATGATATTGTTAATGTCTTTGCAAAGTACTTCCAAAGTGTCTATATTAACTCTAATTCAACAAATAATAAATCTTCGGATAACTTTAATAACTTCAATAACAATATTCTATCTCTTTCAACTGTAAGTTCCTCTGAAGTGATTCAAGTTGCTAAAACACTTAAAGCAAGTCACACGAAGGGTCCATATCAACTTCCTGCTTTTTTTTGTGATAGATTTCATCAATATATTCGCAGCTCCACTGGCATATATATATTCATTAGCCTTAAAATCGCGTACTTTTCCGGATCTGTGGAAAGTTTCAAAATTAGTACCGGTTTTTGGAAAGGTAATAGAGATGAGGTTACTAATTATCACCCAATTGCCATCATCAATAACTTCTGCAAAATATTTGAATATATCTTATATGATGCTACTTTCAATCATGTAAAACTGCAGATATCCACTGAGCAGCATGCCTGGCAGAACAACTGTTACTAACTTAGGTTGCTACAGTCAATACTTGGCGGAAGTTATTGATGAGGGTGGTCAGGTTGATTGCATCTACCTAGATTTTGCTAAGGCATTTGATAACATGGATCACAGTATTTTATTGAATAAAATGTCTAGCTTTGGATTTACAAATCATTTGATTGAATTTTGGAATTTTTACCTAAGTGATAGATATCAATATGTAGAGTATAGAGGTTTTAAATCGTATTCATTTCATCCCACCTCAGGTGTACCTCAAGGGCCAGTACTTGGACCACTCCCATTTAATTTGTTTATCAATGACATTTCTTCCTTATTTCTCTGTTATTTTCTTCTTTACGCAGACGACTTAAAACTTTACTCGGCAGTGAAGCATTCTTTATGTTGTATGTCACTGCAGCATGATTTGGATGCACTCACTACTTGGTGTGTAATAAATCATCTGGACCTTAGTATTAGTAAGTGCACTGTAATGACTTTCACCAAGAAAATTACCCCTATCATTTACTATTACAAACTTGTTGACACAGCTCTTGCTTGTTCCTATAGTTTTAGAGACTTGGGAGTTTTGTTTGACGTGAAATTGTCATTTGCGTCTCACATTGAATCAATTGTTTCTAGCGCCTACAGAATGCTGGGTTTTATCATCCGAAATTGCTGCCTATTTAACAATAGTGTTTCAATAACAATATTATATTATTCATTTGTTCGTTCTAAGCTTGGATATGCTCCAATTGTGTGGAACTCCCATCATAAAATTTATATAAACAAAATAGAGCGAGTGAATCGGCGTTTCCTAAAATATTTAGCCTTCAAAGCTGATGGTAATTATCCATCTATCGGATTTTCCCATCAGGCTCTATTAGATAGATTCTCTTGTATAGAGTTAGATAAACGTAGGAAAATTCATAGTATTTTATTTCTTCATAAGGTCATTCATAACCTGGTTGACTCCTGTTATTTTATCAAGACTGAATTCACATGTTACATCTGCTCGCACCCGTTCCACACAAACATTTTATCTGCTCCAGAACAAATACCTTATTATTTCCCCCAATTTTCCAAATGTGTAGATTCTACGAAATGATCGGTTTGACTGTTGATATATTTTGTTGTAACCCTAATGATATCTGTAAAGCTGTGTATAATAGTTAATTTTGATTCATGCCATTATATGTACTCCTAAGCTCCAGAAGGGATTTCTCCCGTTGAGCTAGTGTAATTAGATAAATAAATGAATAAATAAATAAATAAATTAACTTTCATGCTTTATATCTTCTCGTCTTTCCGTATGTTTCGGTCTCACGACCATCAGAAGACTTATTATGTCTATAACCGGGTTACTTAAAACTAATTGTATCAACAAAAAGGGTCCTTATCGCACCAATTCCAATTAAAATGCCCACGTCGCCGAAACGAACATAAATATGAATAATCGATATTGTAACACATCAATGTTATAAGTATGAATATCAAGAATCCACTGTTAGACAGTACTCTCGAAAAATGCAAGCTCACGTCAACAGAGTCTATGAATGACTAGAAACGAGAACATGAGGTTCAAACTTTCAAATCAGATGCTAAGATTTACGAGCTAATAGAAAAAGGTTTGTCAGTTATTGGAAAGATACTTTTGACATTCTACCTAAAATATACTTTTAACATTATAAAGACGCATGTAAGAATTTGCAAGAGTTTTAATTAATTAAGTTAGTATAAATCTGACTTAGTGTCTGAATATCTGTCCTATGATTTACAGATTTGGAGTCACGTTTCATGTGAATCTCCAGAATAGATCTTTTATGATAATTGGTTTCCTTAGTTAAAATATTAACATTTTTATAATCGAACTGATGGTTATAATCAAAACAGTGTTTAGCAAGGGCGGTGAAAGTTTTTGTTTCTCGTGCTATACTTATGGCCATACATTCTTTTTTGTAAATATTGTTTAGAGCTTCCAGTCCCATCGCAATCTAAACAATTTAATTTGTACGAAATAAAACTACTTTCTTATACTATCACTCATATTTAATATAGTCGTTACTATTCATACCTTCGTTTTCGTCTGAAGATGGCACGTTTAGTGTTGAAACTATAGGAACGACTATATTAAATACCAGTGATAGTGTAACAGAGTAGTTTTATTATTTCGTTAAAAATAAAGTAGCGGCTTCCACAATTGAATTTAATTTGTATACTGTGTGGGTTTGTTTATCTTCAGGTATTAAAGGTTTTAGATTTGAGAAATATTTCAAACACAGCTAGTATAGGCTCATGCGCGACATTTATATCATACTTTTCCAAACATTTCTTAATTTTCTCTGAGGTCTTCGGAATGTATGTTAATGTTATAAAATTGTCTGTATTACCTTTTATGTTATTTATAAATGACGATTAAATTTAGATTTTCATTATTCTTTCTTTAATGATAGGATTGAAAAATCTTTTTGGGTAGCCATTCATTTCCAGTGTACTACTAACAATTTTTGAATTTTTGGGACGGTCGTCTGCGTGGAACAATTTGACCGCGCGATCTGTAAGGCTGTTTATAACACTTTTTTTCATGTTGGTGCAACGGAATTGAACGTTGATACCAAACTTCTTTAGTAAACCATGAAGTTTTTATTTTTCCATCTTCATCATGTCTAATGTTCATATCTTGGAAATTTAAGTTTTGTTCACTTTTATTTCACAAGTAAATTGAAGTTTACAGTGAAAATTGTTAAATTTGTTAATCACGTACTGAATTTTATAATTGGGAACACACATAAGGCAATCATCTACATACCGTTTGAAGAATACCGGTTGAAAATATTATGAATTCATAACAGATTCCTCTAAGCATTCCATAACAAGGCTAGCAATAGTAGCTGAAATAGGAGATCCCGTTGCTGTACCGAATATTTGTCCAAAATATTGCTCACCGTATTGAGAATAAGTGCATTCTAAGCAAAACTGTAATGCATTTATAAATTCCGATTGATCTGGAGGTGTGTGGTTTTCAATCTCTGCTCAACTTTTTTTGATGCTACTCAATGCCAAAAAGATTGGTCCATTTGAAAATGAAGATACAGCATCCAAGGAAATTAGTTGATGATTTACGGGTACGGATTTATTTTTCATAAATTCATTAAAATTCCATGAGTCATTCACATAGAACTCATTTTTTCCTATTATATTATTGATAGATTTTGATAAAAATGTTGATGAATTGTAGGTAGGCGCACCAATATCATATATGGCAGAATATTTCAAGATGTAACATATGTAGTAGAATTACATTATGCACAAAAAATCGAGAAACGATCTACGAAGAAGGGACTGAATACCCGGGCAATAGCGAATTTGTCTCTAGGAAGTGTAAGAACTACTGACATAAAATGGTAGGCGGTGAGGAATTCGGTACAATTATAGTAAGGAAGACACCAAGACACAATGTAACAGGGGTGCAGTTTTAATTGGATCTTAAAACACAAGTCGGCTGCAGACGCATTTCATTAATCGAAATCATCTATTCTTTTCTAAATTACATGGAAATACTAATTCAATTAACAATTTTGATAAAGGCAATAAACATTGTCGAAACGTCAAAACAGAATTTTTATTTCATTATCAGTATATATACGAACCAATATACCAAGAAAACATACAAATATATATATATATATATATATATATATATATATATATATATATATATATATATATATATATATATATATATATATATATATGTAGAACTGGATTCTCGGGTATTGATCCGCGTTGTGTGGTTTCGGTCCTCAAAAGGACCAATTTCACGACGTTTCGGCAAAGTCGCATTTGCCATCTTCAGGTGATTCGACCGTAGAGTCTGGAAAATCTAGGCGAACTCTACGGTCGAATCACCTGAAGATGGCAAATGCGACTTTGCCGAAACGTCGTGAAATTGGTCCTTTTGAGGACCGAAACCACACAACGCGGATCAATACCCGAGAATCCAGTTCTACACATTACGTCCGCGAGAACCTAAGAAGAAACATATATATATATATATATATATATATATATATATATATATATATATATATATATATATATATATATATATATATAAATATATATATATGTAGAAAGAACTGGATTCTCGGGTATTGATCCGCGTTGTGTGGTTTCGGCCCTCAAAAGGACCAATTTCACGACGTTTCGGCAAAGTCGCATTTGCCATCTTCAGGTGATTCGACCGTAGAGTCTGGAAAATCTAGGCCTACCCGAGAATCCAGTTCTACACATTACGTCCGCGAGAACCTAAGAAGAAACATATATATATATATATATATATATATATATATATATATATATATATATATATATATATATATATATATAACTTAAGAGATATAGAATTAAATTTTCTGAATTATGAAGATAACTTAGATAATTTAACATAGGATTATAAAGATGAATAAACGTAAAAGACTGAACCATAGGCGGGATTCGATTTGAATAAGAACTGTCAAGTAACTGCCAACCATAGCAGTACTAACCTACAATCCTTACTTCAAAAAACGACTGAACTTCAGATGAATGTGCGTGAATAGTTGATCTATGGTAGGGCATCGAATCGCATTGTGTTCATCAATGATCTACTATCCTTTCAGAGGTTTATATTTACAAAAATATAAAAATCTAACAGGACCGAAGTGGTGTAATTGGTAAACACCCTGGACTAGAAATCCAGAAATGTGGGTTCGAATCCCGCCTATGGTTCAGTCTTTTACGTTTATTCATCTTTATAATCCTATGTTAAATTATCTTAGTTATCTTCATAATTCAGAAAATTTAATTCTATATCTCTTAAGTTACATACACGATAGTGGCCAATTAGGCAAAGAAACTTTAAACTTATATATATATATATATATATATATATATATATATATATATATATATATATATATATATATATATATATATATATATATATATATATGTATATATATATATATATATATATATATATATATATGTATATATATATATATATATATATATATATATATATATATATATATATATATATATATATATATGTATATATATATATATATATATATATATATAACTTAAGAGATATAGAATTAAATTTTCTGAATTATGAATATAACTTAGATAATTTAACATAGGATTATAAAGATGAATAAACGTAAAAGACTGAACCATAGGCGGGATTCGAACCCACATTTCTGGATTTCTAGTCCAGGGTGTTTACCAATTACACCACTTCGGTCCTGTTAGATTTTCATATTTTTGTAAATATAAACCTCTGAAAGGATAGTAGATCATTGATGAACACAATGCGATTCGATGCCCTACCATAGATCAACTATTCACGCACATTCATCTGAAGTTCAGTCGTTTTTTGAAGTAAGGATTGTAGGTTAGTACTGCTATGGTTGGCAGTTACTTGACAGTTCTTATTCAAATGACAGCATCCCGGTTCTTATATATTTCAATAGAACTGACTGAGAATTGTTCTGGTTAATTATAAACAAGTTTAAAGTTTCTTTGCCTAATTGGCCACTATCGTGTATGTAACTTAAGAGATATAGAATTAAATTTTCTGAATTATGAATATAACTTAGATAATTTAACATAGGATTATAAAGATGAATAAACGTAAAAGACTGAACCATAGGCGGGATTCGAACCCACATTTCTGGATTTCTAGTCCAGGGTGTTTACCAATTACACCACTTCGGTCCTGTTAGATTTTCATATTTTTGTAAATATAAACCTCTGAAAGGATAGTAGATCATTGATGAACACAATGCGATTCGATGCCCTACCATAGATCAACTATTCACGCACATTCATCTGAAGTTCAGATATAAGAACCGGGATGCTGTCATTTGAATAAGAACTGTCAAGTAACTGCCAACCATAGCAGTACTAACCTACAATCCTTACTTCAAAAAACGACTGAACTTCAGATGAATGTGCGTGAATAGTTGATCTATGGTAGGGCATCGAATCGCATTGTGTTCATCAATGATCTACTATCCTTTCAGAGGTTTATATTTACAAAAATATGAAAATCTAACAGGACCGAAGTGGTGTAATTGGTAAACACCCTGGACTAGAAATCCAGAAATGTGGGTTCGAATCCCGCCTATGGTTCAGTCTTTTACGTTTATTCATCTTTATAATCCTATGTTAAATTATCTAAGTTATATTCATAATTCAGAAAATTTAATTCTATATCTCTTAAGTTACATACACGATAGTGGCCAATTAGGCAAAGAAACTTTAAACTTGTTTATAATTAACCAGAACAATTCTCAGTCAGTTCTATTGAAATATATAAGAACCGGGATGCTGTCATTTGAATAAGAACTGTCAAGTAACTGCCAACCATAGCAGTACTAACCTACAATCCTTACTTCAAAAAACGACTGAACTTCAGATGAATGTGCGTGAATAGTTGATCTATGGTAGGGCATCGAATCGCATTGTGTTCATCAATGATCTACTATCCTTTCAGAGGTTTATATTTACAAAAATATGAAAATCTAACAGGACCGAAGTGGTGTAATTGGTAAACACCCTGGACTAGAAATCCAGAAATGTGGGTTCGAATCCCGCCTATGGTTCAGTCTTTTACGTTTATTCATCTTTATAATCCTATGTTAAATTATCTAAGTTATATTCATAATTCAGAAAATTTAATTCTATATCTCTTAAGTTACATACACGATAGTGGCCAATTAGGCAAAGAAACTTTAAACTTATATATATATATATATATATATATATATATCTATTACGGGGAGGGGGGAGGTCGGATCAACTTGGAATTTGGACTGGAAGTTCCTTGGACATTGAAAATAAAAGGGTACTACTACTTTGGTTTCTTAATTTTCAATACAACCAGAGATATCAATTTTTTGTTTCTAAACTACCCTTGAAAATGTCAAAAAAAAACTTTTTGGCCAAAAAAAAAGGGTTGCACCCACTTTGGGAAATTAAAATTTCAGGAGGTTGTTGTTACTCCACTAACATACTACTCCATTATAATAAAACTATTGAATCTGGATCAGCGACCTCGAAAGCTCCCGAGTATAGTTTTCTAGCAATTTTCGTTGAAAATTGCAAAATTTCCGCGTTTTGTCCATCAACACTGGCCGAAAACGGGGCAATAAATCGGAAAACGGGAAATCCGACTTCGGAATCGTGATCAGCGACCTCGAAAACCCCCGAGTACAGTTTTCTAGCCATGTTCGTTGAAAATTGCAAAGTTTCCGCGTTTTGTCCATCAACATTGGCCAATAACTGGCCAATAAAGTGAAAAATGGAAAAGCACATATTTATTAGTTTTTTTTCGGGAATGTTGTGAATCCGTTCAGGAAAATTTTGCAAGAAACCCGGAGTCGACCGAAGTTGCCCGCAAATTTTCCCAGCCTTTTTGCTAATATGACTCGACTACTACTGAAATGAAATTTGTCCTACACACCAGATTCGAACCCGGGGAATGGATCCCAGAATAGGCGCCTTAACCGCTCAGCTATGGAGGACATGACAACAATCGATTTCAATAAAGTAGATATAACTCCGGTGGACACCAGGTTTGTCACGTATAAGGTGGGTCTAGCCCACGGTCGTACATACAGGTCTGGGAACTCTATGTTCAACATGAGTCTCTTACATGTAGCCAAACTCGTAGTCCCCCGCTAGGCCACCAGCTAGCACTTGAATCGAAGTATGGCAACAATCACATTATTGAGTAAAATAATTTTTCTCATAACGCAATATTCACTATTCTGAGAGAGGAATAGAACTGTTACTCTAGTCAAAATGTATTACTCACCTTGAAAATAACTTCCCCTTTTTCGTTACACATGCTGGCACACATAAAAGACCTCGTTAAAACGATATTTATCCGGAATCACAAGCATCCACTTATTTCGCATTTCAGCATCTTTCGGCACTTCAAAAACAGAAGTTTCTTGGTTAACACTTTTGTATCCCGTTTTGCATTTCGCCACAATACACAATTTCGTAATTTTTTTCTAAAAACGCCGGTATTCTTTGTGTTTACAAGTCAGCAATGACAGTTGCCAGAGAACACCGTCGTATACGTGCCAGAGATCATTCCTCGACTCATGCGCCACCCTTTTGGTACTACGCGACCGTTGACGCTTAGCGGACTCACTTTTCACATAGGAAACAGCCTCGAGTTCCCAGGCCTATATACGACCGTGGTCTAGCCTAATGTCACCTTGATTGGTAATTGTTTCATCTTGATTATAGGTAAAGGTGAGCCTAGCCTCGTTCATAATAATTTCAAGTCGAAAGAATGTGATTTTTATTTTGTGATACAATTAGTTTGAAATTCGATTGAAAATAGTTATTTTTATTTTGTCGAGACTTGTTATTTTCTCATCTCTGCTGAGGTCACACACGCAGATCAAAACAAATATGATATTAGATGTTAAAATTATTTTGCATCAATAATTTGAGTTCATGATAATCATATCGCTTGTTGACCTTTACTGAACTTTCTATAGAAAGTGATAGTGATGGATGTTTACATCACCATACATTCAAATCTAAAATAGTAACATACAAATGATTCATGTAGCTCATCACTTCTTCACACTAGATTCCGAACTAATCCGGAAATCGAGGAATACTCCATGATAAGATCGTTAATGATGATGCAATAAGCACGGGTGTTTCTAGGGAAATTCAAGATACTTTCCATCTCTAGTTTAACGTCAACTGTTGATGACTTTATAGCATCGTTTTGCTTTGAACAATCAATCACGAAAATTGTTTTATTCTTGGATGCTATGTAATCTAGCATCGGCTCGCTTATCATTTTATTTGAAAATGATTTTTGGAAGTACATCTGGAACGCTGTTGATTGTTGGAATTCGATTTCACTGCTTCATATGGATAACACTCTGAATTCAAGTATAATTTTACATTTAGTAAGTTTATATATTATCGAAATATGTAGCTCGCGAGTTAAAAGGGTGCAAACTGTTTGTACCTACTACGGCTTTACGACGACTTTTTGCGTGTCGTTTTCGCTCCGAGTAGTTAGATTAGGTATCAGACCGTGCTCGACAGCCCTCTTTTTTTTTGATAAACGTTCATAAAATAGGAAAATTTTATCAAAATAGAAACAGGTACTCTTGGGTCTCAGCCACGCTCGTCTAACGGGCGACGTACCAAAGGGATTTTTCTCGCGACTAAAATATACACGAAGCGGGTAAAAGCTAGCGACTCAACAGGATTATTTTTTTGATCGGTTTGTAAAGCCAGAATGACATATCTGGGACGTTCTAAATTCATCGATGTTTCAACTGCCCAAATGTCTCGAGTACTCTCCTTCTTCAACGGATTTTCATGCAGATCACAACTACGGAAAGGAATCAATATAGACTTTTCAGCACTCAAATTCCCCAACCTTTGGAATTCAACTTGATCATTTGGAAAGACATGTCGCGCTTTTAATGCTATCGTCTTCACATTTATTTTAGCCCTTTTCGTACCACCCGTGTGATAAATATAGCAATCGTTACCGGTTCGAGATCTTATCAATCGCAGCTTATGTTTACCACTGAAAACTTTGATATAGTCAATGAATAGACCTAGTAGAAAATTGTGTTCATCAATGATCTACTATCCTTTCAGAGGTTTATATTTACAAAAATATAAAAATCTAACAGGACCGAAGTGGTGTAATTGGTAAACACCCTGGACTAGAAATCCAGAAATGTGGGTTCGAATCCCGCCTATGGTTCAGTCTTTTACGTTTATTCATCTTTATAATCCTATGTTAAATTATCTTAGTTATCTTCATAATTCAGAAAATTTAATTCTATATCTCTTAAGTTACATACACGATAGTGGCCAATTAGGCAAAGAAACTTTAAACTTATATATATATATATATATATATATATGTATATATATATATATATATATATATATATATATATATATATATATATATATATATCTATTACGGGGAGGGGGGAGGTCGGATCAACTTGGAATTTGGACTGGAAGTTCCTTGGACATTGAAAATAAAAGGGTACTACTACTTTGGTTTCTTAATTTTCAATACAACCAGAGATATCAATTTTTTGTTTCTAAACTACCCTTGAAAATGTCAAAAAAAAACTTTTTGGCCAAAAAAAAAGGGTTGCACCCACTTTGGGAAATTGAAATTTCAGGAGGTTGTTGTTACTCCACTAACATACTACTCCATTATAATAAAACTATTGAATCTGGATCAGCGACCTCGAAAGCTCCCGAGTATAGTTTTCTAGCAATTTTCGTTGAAAATTGCAAAATTTCCGCGTTTTGTCCATCAACACTGGCCGAAAACGGGGCAATAAATCGGAAAACGGGAAATCCGACTTCGGAATCGTGATCAGCGACCTCGAAAACCCCCGAGTACAGTTTTCTAGCCATGTTCGTTGAAAATTGCAAAGTTTCCGCGTTTTGTCCATCAACATTGGCCAATAACTGGCCAATAAAGTGAAAAATGGAAAAGCACATATTTATTAGTTTTTTTTCGGGAATGTTGTGAATCCGTTCAGGAAAATTTTGCAAGAAACCCGGAGTCGACCGAAGTTGCCCGCAAATTTTCCCAGCCTTTTTGCTAATATGACTCGACTACTACTGAAATGAAATTTGTCCTACACACCAGATTCGAACCCGGGGAATGGATCCCAGAATAGGCGCCTTAACCGCTCAGCTATGGAGGACATGACAACAATCGATTTCAATAAAGTAGATATAACTCCGGTGGACACCAGGTTTGTCACGTATAAGGTGAGTCTAGCCCACGGTCGTACATACAGGTCTGGGAACTCTATGTTCAACATGAGTCTCTTACATGTAGCCAAACTCGTAGTCCCCCGCTAGGCCACCAGCTAGCACTTGAATCGAAGTATGGCAACAATCACATTATTGAGTAAAATAATTTTTCTCATAACGCAATATTCACTATTCTGAGAGAGGAATAGAACTGTTACTCTAGTCAAAATGTATTACTCACCTTGAAAATAACTTCCCCTTTTTCGTTACACATGCTGGCACACATAAAAGACCTCGTTAAAACGATATTTATCCGGAATCACAAGCATCCACTTATTTCGCATTTCAGCATCTTTCGGCACTTCAAAAACAGAAGTTTCTTGGTTAACACTTTTGTATCCCGTTTTGCATTTCGCCACAACACACAATTTCGTAATTTTTTTCTAAAAACGCCGGTATTCTTTGTGTTTACAAGTCAGCAATGACAGTTGCCAGAGAACACCGTCGTATACGTGCCAGAGATCATTCCTCGACTCATGCGCCACCCTTTTGGTACTACGCGACCGTTGACGCTTAGCGGACTCACTTTTCACATAGGAAACAGCCTCGAGTTCCCAGGCCTATATACGACCGTGGTCTAGCCTAATGTCACCTTGATTGGTAATTGTTTCATCTTGATTATAGG
This sequence comes from Endomychus coccineus, assembly GCA_958510875.1. Classification (NCBI taxonomy): domain Eukaryota; kingdom Metazoa; phylum Arthropoda; class Insecta; order Coleoptera; family Endomychidae; genus Endomychus; species Endomychus coccineus. The sequence continues at coordinate 105,841,450 of OY294069.1, read as the reverse complement.
TAAAGGTGAGCCTAGCCTCGTTCATAATAATTTCAAGTCGAAAGAATGTGATTTTTATTTTGTGATACAATTAGTTTGAAATTCGATTGAAAATAGTTATTTTTATTTTGTCGAGACTTGTTATTTTCTCATCTCTGCTGAGGTCACACACGCAGATCAAAACAAATATGATATTAGATGTTAAAATTATTTTGCATCAATAATTTGAGTTCATGATAATCATATCGCTTGTTGACCTTTACTGAACTTTCTATAGAAAGTGATAGTGATGGATGTTTACATCACCATACATTCAAATCTAAAATAGTAACATACAAATGATTCATGTAGCTCATCACTTCTTCACACTAGATTCCGAACTAATCCGGAAATCGAGGAATACTCCATGATAAGATCGTTAATGATGATGCAATAAGCACGGGTGTTTCTAGGGAAATTCAAGATACTTTCCATCTCTAGTTTAACGTCAACTGTTGATGACTTTATAGCATCGTTTTGCTTTGAACAATCAATCACGAAAATTGTTTTATTCTTGGATGCTATGTAATCTAGCATCGGCTCGCTTATCATTTTATTTGAAAATGATTTTTGGAAGTACATCTGGAACGCTGTTGATTGTTGAAATTCGATTTCACTGCTTCATATGGATAACACTCTGAATTCAAGTATAATTTTACATTTAGTAAGTTTATATATTATCGAAATATGTAGCTCGCGAGTTAAAAGGGTGCAAACTGTTTGTACCTACTACGGCTTTACGACGACTTTTTGCGTGTCGTTTTCGCTCCGAGTAGTTAGATTAGGTATCAGACCGTGCTCGACAGCCCTCTTTTTTTTTGATAAACGTTCATAAAATAGGAAAATTTTATCAAAATAGAAACAGGTACTCTTGGGTCTCAGCCACGCTCGTCTAACGGGCGACGTACCAAAGGGATTTTTCTCGCGACTAAAATATACACGAAGCGGGTAAAAGCTAGCGACTCAACAGGATTATTTTTTTGATCGGTTTGTAAAGCCAGAATGACATATCTGGGACGTTCTAAATTCATCGATGTTTCAACTGCCCAAATGTCTCGAGTACTCTCCTTCTTCAACGGATTTTCATGCAGATCACAACTACGGAAAGGAATCAATATAGACTTTTCAGCACTCAAATTCCCCAACCTTTGGAATTCAACTTGATCATTTGGAAAGACATGTCGCGCTTTTAATGCTATCGTCTTCACATTTATTTTAGCCCTTTTCGTACCACCCGTGTGATAAATATAGCAATCGTTACCGGTTCGAGATCTTATCAATCGCAGCTTATGTTTACCACTGAAAACTTTGATATAGTCAATGAATAGACCTAGTAGAAAATTTAACGGTATCCATAAATTGATTTTATTATTGTACTCTGAACTCATTGCATCTTCATACGATCATCCGGAAATAGCTAGAGGTGTAGATTCATGATCGGCATATGTTGGATAAGCTCTACTAGTGCTGACAATACCAGGATCGCTTACCATGTCTATTCCTTTTCCATTCAATTCATATCTGATATATTCAAAGAGAAACACTCCAAAACTATTGGTTAGCGTACATTCACCATCACCACTTGCAATTCTGCCTTGATAAATAAAGCAGACGAGGGTAAGTTTACAAACACATCTTGTTGATTGATTAATATCTTAATTTCATCGCTGTTACCGAAAGATGTTGTGTGTGGATAGTAGGTGTGAGTTTCTTCTCGAATGATGTCTTCATTGAAGTTTGATTCGTTGAATATTTGAAGTTTTTCGGACATGGTAACCAAGGAACTTTGAAAAATTTATATTTCCCAATGATAGAGCTGCAGCAGCAACCTTCTCAGAAGAAATCGTTGTATGTAATGAATGCTGGTGAGTATTAGATAATAGTGATAAATTAACTGGGCGTATTTTCCACCAGGATATTCGGTTCTGTTCTGGCGATTGAGATCCGGTGTTTGTAATTATTGTTATCGGGGTAGATAGTTATCAGTGATTGCGAGTTGGGTTGTTTGTATGTATATACAGAGTGTTTGTAAAGTGTATTATGTTGTAGGTTGTTTGGAGAGATGTCACAACGTCACAGTCACGTGGTTATGAAAGAGTTGTTATGACGGCTATCGCGTGAACTGGCATGGTGGGTGTGACGTATGTCACATGATCTGCCATCTGTCATGGTGACTGTCACGTGTGGATCTATAAAGCGTCTCTCACGTGGACTGTCACGATGTCTATGACGTGTATGTATCACGGTGGCTGAAAGAGGTGTCATGGCGGCTGTCATGTGGGTCTTCAACGAGGTGTCATGGCGTCTGTCACGTGAGGTCTCCAACGAGGTGTTATGACGTCTGTCACGTGGGTCTTCAACGAGGTGTCATGACGTCTGTCACGTGTGAATCTCGCATGGCATGTGTCATAACGTCTGTCACGTGAACCTCCCACGAGGTGTTTCGGCGGTTGTGACGTAGTGGATCTATGAAGCGTCTGTCACGTGAATTGTCATGGTGGATCTGCCATAGCGTGTGTGTCATAGCGTACGTGAACTGTCATGGCGGTTCTGTCATTTGCAGCTGTCAAGTGTGTGTCATAACGTCTGTCACGTGAACTGTCATGGTATCTATCAGGTGTGTCAATGAACTGCCTTGGCGGTGGTGACATCCGCGTCATAACGTCTGTGGTGTGCGTGTCATGGTGTGTGTCATGGTGTACGTGAGCTGTCAAGAAATATCTAGATAACTGCACACCATCTATGAATGATATCTGTCAAATATGTTTTTATTGAATTAAGCATCATCATCAGGGTGAAACGGGAAGAATAAGGGTTTGAAATTTATGTTTCTGGTAAAGTAGCGTTATTGGTATCGAATGTAAGGTCTTGACTTTTAGAATATGAATGTTGCAATTTACATTGAGACACATTCAATATAGTTGAAATTAATGGGAAAAAGTCAATTTTGATGCAACCATAGCTTTATGGGTATCAAATGAAAGGTTAATTTCCATATTTTTCATGAGGGAAAATCAATAAATCGAGGAAAACATCTAACCATAGCTTTATGGGTATTAAAATAAATAATGATTTTGACGAGTAAGTGGTGTTTCATTGAATTGAAGATCCGGCGATCAAAGTTTACGAACGATGATGACGTCACTGATTCGAACCGGTGACAGTAATTGATTCAATCCGGCGACCATAGATTACGAACTATAATGGTCGGATAAGGAATAAAATGCGAATAATAATAACGATTATGTACTTATTATTCATCACACTGATATTCAGAACTCTATGTGTAGTAATGTGAATAGCTGGAGGTTATTCAAATTCCTAACCCACGAAGATAGTGATAATAAAGCACGGAAAAAATGCAATTTTTTTGCTTTTTTTGCAATTTTAATACTTGTTCCCAAAAAATGAATCTTTTTTTATATTTGAGCATTTTTTGCATTTATAGCCAATTATTTTAAAATCCTATTGAACAGAAAGTTTTCATTGTGGAATTTATTGAATCTGTTTGGGTTTGGAACTACCTGCTACTCCAAAATTGAAAGAACTTGGAAGAGTACGTACCTACTTTATTGAAAGGGTCTTACTATAATGTTAATTTTATTACTTTATTCTTAGAATGGGAAATACCAACTACCATGAACAATTAACTGTAACCGGGGGATTCGCAGCGGGAGCGGCCTCCCTCAGGAAATATTAGGTAAACCTTTAATTGAGCAGTATCTTCCAAGGAACGCGTTACGATTGGTGAACCTATTGTATATTGTAACATGATTAAAAGAAAGTACAAGTGTTTGAGTCGAAATGCCTGGAACGACATTTAATACTATGTGAATAAAGTATCACCGACAACTTACTTGGGATGGAGACCACCTTTTTTCTACAGTGTGTTCAAAAATTGTAAGTATATGTTACATATTGCTATTGACTTTGTTTTTGGAGTATGTTTTATCTAAAAGTATAAGTATTCATGTATTCAAGATATAGGTAACATATAATTTTTCAACAAATTAATTGTTTCTATCCTTACTACATGGAATCTTTCCATAATTAATAATTAAACTACGAGTTCAAAATTCTACAAATAAATACAATATATTAATTAACTCAACCGGTTTCACAAATTACTTTGCATCATCATCAATTCATCAATATTTTGTTTCTCCTGATGATGCAAAGTAATTTGTGAAACCGGTTGAGTTAATTGTATTTATTTGTGGAATTTTAAACTCGTAGTTCATTCATAATTTTTTTTTCTTTTTACTTATTCGCAGCTTATTTTTTAACAAATCAAATTACTCGATGTGAATTTTCTATATTCTTTGTGCCTACTAAGTAATGAAATTGTCCTCTCAGAAACGTACAGGGTGTCCAATTATTTTGCGGTTAGATATTTGTTTTTTTGTGCTTATATTTGTTTTGTAAAAATAATGAGTGGTTTCCCGTTTCCATTATAGATCCACGCTGAGAAAAAATTCATTGTGGATCAACACGTCAAATCTGCAAAGCATATTTCCAATATGCAGAAATTATCATCGCAACAAACCTTAAGAGGTTGCCTCCAACAACAGAAGCCAAAAAAAGACGACCAAAAATAGTTCAATGAGGATTTGTGCAAGGCAATGATTGCCAGTAACATACCGTTGAGCAAGTTAAATAATACCAACCTGAAGGAATTTTTGAGAAAATATTGTAAACTAAATATTCCTGACGAGTCGACCATACGTAAAGCAAGTGTCGACTCAATTTATGAACAAACATTATTTTGTATCAAAAACGAAGTCATTTCAAACTATTTTTATATTGTAGTAGACGAAATCACCGATTCGTGCAGTAGATATATCGCAGATGCGTTAATAGGTGTTTTAGGAGGAACGAATCTCAGCAGATCCTATCTTTTTGCTACAGAAAAACTTGAAAAAGCTAATAATTTAACAATAACACGATTTGTCCAAGATTTATTTAACAATTTTTTTTAGATAAAACTAAAGTTATAAGACTGTTGGACACATTAAGTGTAAAAAGTGAATAGGTAGTACATTTTTTAGCCCGTGATTCAACATTCCGACACGAGCTTCAACATTCAGATCCGTGTTTAGAACGTGCTTCAACATTCAGACACGTCTTCAGCACGTGCTTCAATATTCAGACACCTGTTTTGAGTGCTTCAACATCCTGACATGTGCTTGACATGTGTCTCAACATTCAGACACATTCAGGACATATTTGATACTCACTTTTGACAGTCACATAGTAGAAGTGCTCAACCGCGTGCTTGGACATACACAATATAACATCTTCAACATATGTATATAAACAATTGCTTATTAACATATAATTCAGATCGATTTCGATTCGCCTTTGGGCATAATGAAGATTGTTAAGCAAAAAGACTCGTTGAATATTATGAATTTAGGGTCAAGCATTGAAAATGTTGAACAACCACAACGTTACACTCTTTGCTGCTGAATACTCTACGAACAATAAACGGTGGTTCAAGTTATTGTGGGAAAACAAATGTAATGTTATTTCTATTGTCAGATTATATAAAAAATTCTCGGGAATTAGGTCACATTAACACTCTGTTATAAATGTTCGTCTTGACGTACGTTTCGATCTCACGACCATCATCAGAAGACTTATTTTGTCAAAAAGGAGTTAACTAAAACTAATTAGCACAAGCGTCCATATCGCACAATTTTCAAACCAAAAGCTCACGCCGTCGAAACGAACAGAACCACGAATAATCGAAAATTGAATCGTTTTCGATTATTCGAATTATTATTCGAAACGATGCAATTTTCGATTATTCGTGGTTCTGTTCGTTTCGACGACGTGAGCTTTTTGGTTTAGAATTGTGCGATATGGACGCTTGTGCTAACTAGTTTTAGTTAACCCCTTTTTGACAAAATAAGTCTTCTGATGATGGTCGTGAGACCGAAACGTACGTAAAGACGAACATTTGAGTGTTAATGTGACCTAATTCCCGAGAATTTTTTATATAATTCATACTGGGTCAAGAATCTTATTATATTTCTATTGTTAGATGCAAATGGCCTGAAATTTGAAAATGTGTACATCTATTCGAAGTCTTTACATCAACCAAAATACAAATTACTGAAGGAAACATCGAAGAAAATTGCTGCTGGGCTTGGATATTTTCCATATACTGAAAGTGATGACGTCATAGACCCCACAGAAGCGAAACCTAATTCGGTAATAATATTCGATGATATTTCTATTGTTAGATGCAAATGGCCTGAAATTTGAAAATGTGTACATCTATTCGAAGTCTTTACATCAACCAAAATACAAATTACTGAAGGAAACATCGAAGAAAATTGCTGCTGGGCTTGGATATTTTCCATATACTGAAAGTGATGACGTCATAGACCCCACAGAAGCGAAACCTAATTCGGTAATAATATTCGATGATGTAATGGATGAGAAACAGGAGAAAATTCGTGCATATGTTTCAAGAGGGAGACACAACTCAAATGATTGTTTCTGTTTCTCAGTCTTTTGCTAAATGTCCAAAACATGAATTGCGCGACAATGCCAATTGCTTGATTAATTTCAAAACAGGATGAACTCAATTTGAAACATATATTCACCGATCATATGAGTACCGACTTGAGAAATTCAAAGAGATATGTAGCGTATGTTGGAAAGATAAATATGGATTCCTTATGATAAACAAAGATTGTGATATGAACAAAGGGCGTTATCGCAAAAGTTTTGATAGTTATGAATACATCTAACATGTATATATACTTTCATTCGAAACAAACAAACCACTCAGCATGGACGTGGATGTGCCCAACAAGTTAAAAGCTAAACAACAATTGAAGAAAAAAATTTGGGAGTTAGCAAACGATGTGAGGAAAAAATATATAGCTGTGAAATTGGGTGAAGCAGAAAATGATGGTATTCTAGATAATATGTTCGAGAATGTTTCTAAACCTCTGGACGAAATTGCAAATAATGCATAAGTAATCGAACAAAATTCGTTGATTGAACCCAAAGGTATTGTTTCTACAACAACACAAATGGAGAACATACCAATCCCTAATATTGTAACTGAAGGGGAAGAATTCGTATATGACCCACCAGATACTGACGAGAATGTGTTTACCCCCGAATCTACTATCGATCAGATTCGTGAAGGATTCAGAAAATTTAAGAAAGATAATTCAGTGGCTACAGAGGTGTTTCTGCAACAATACCCCACATTAGCACGTTATTACTTATTGATAGTGATGATATTATCAAGGGTACCCTGTTCAAGGGTAACTGTATAATTTGATATTTTACAGAGATGTTCTAGCTGACACTTACACCGTGGAAGATGGGAAAAATTACAGTCAAATGATGGAAATGACTAGTGCCCATAGACGTAATAACGATCCAGCTGATCGAATAAGAAACATTGTAAAATACAAACATGTACTGAAAGCTTTGAATAATTTCATGAAAAGACCAAGCTCCAAAACATACACTGGGAATGCATATACGAAAAGTGATATGCTTGAATATAACGAGAAACCAATAGAATATATCTATTGGGATGACGTGATTGAAATTGTAGATAGACTTCTTGTTGCATCCTCGTATGCTGGTAATAATAACCATCAGAACGAGATAATCCCTATAATAGAAGAATTGATAGAGGCTAATGTAATTGAACAAAAACCATAACAAACTCATCACAGTTATGAAGATGACTTCAATGAATAAGTTTGGAAGAACCTCCTCTTCCATGTGGATATATGATACAAATATATTTAATAATAATGTCAAACAAGTTCACGGACAAGGATTATTCCTAACGAGCGATGGAAGTTATGATATGGAAAATCGTCGTAGATTGTGCAACGTGAAATCACCGAATGATAATGAAGATGTTGCAAATAAAGCATATGTTGATGAATCAACACACTAACTGAATCTGAAAACAGAAACCAGTCTCAAAGATACCTTCAATGTTAGGGTTGATAATTAAATCAAAGTTGTCAACAAGGATCAGGATGAACATAAATTAAAGAATGAGAAGGATATTCCCACCATGGATAAAGCATTTACTAAACATCTGACGAACATTCAGAATAAATATAATAGAATGGACCTATATAAAATCAGAGTATAAAACAATCAGTGATAGTGTGAGGGAAAATGAGATTAATTAAAAGAGATCAATAAGACATTTAACGGTGTGAACATGCGTCTAAATGACATTAGTAGTAAAGTGGAGGCGTCAGAACGAAGGATGACATCTGTGGAACCTTCTAAGAAGGGACCCACCCTCATCATCCACAACAACAAAGCAGGTCTCTCTGAAACGTATAACTCCAAAACCTGTGAATATACTCAAAAAATTAATTCTACACTAGATTTCCGCATTGATAAAATGAATAGAGAACAAGTTGTACATGAGCTTCATAAGCCGAGTAGGAAGAATTTCAAACGCGGCAGAACAATCATAAAAGGTTTGGATGATTTGTGGCGAATGGATCTGGGTGAAATGGGTAATTACCCTCGTGAAAATAGGGGATTCAAATACATTTTGGTTATGATCGATTGCTTCTCGAAATTTCTGTGGGCTCGTCCGTTGAAAACGAAATCGGCCGAAGAGGTTCGGAAAGCTGTCAGTTCTATATTGCTAAAAGGGCATCATAAGCCTAGGAATCTGCAAAGCGATCAGGAAAAAGAACTCTTCAATAAACACTCTGACGATCTGATGAAGAAACATAATATCAACCATTATAATATGAAAATAACGTATAGTGTGAAAAAAGCAGCCATTGCCGAACGTATCATTCGAACGTTGATGAGAACGCTGTACTAACAATTAGCGGGAAATACAAACGGCTTGATATACTTGAAGAAATCACAGAAAAATATAATAAACGTAAACATAGTACTATAAATATGGCTCCAATAAGTGACGAAACAGATTGAGAGCGAGATATCGAAGCGATCCTACTCGCACATTAAGTTAGCCCTGCCCACGGTCGTATACACAGGTCTGGAATTTCTATGGTTGACTTGAGTCTCTTACGGGTCGCCTAACTCGTAGTCTCTAGCTCAGCCACCAGCTAGCGCTTGGATCACGAAGTGGTAAAACGATTTCTAACCGGAATCGCAAGCATCCACTTTTTTCGAATTTCCGCATCTTTCGGCACTTTAAAAACAGAAGTTTCTTGCTTTACACTTTTGTACCCCGTTTTGCATTCCGGCACAACTACTCACATAGGAAACAACCTCGAGTTTCCAGACTTGTGTTTACGACCGTGGCCCTGCCTCACAAATACAACGTTGGAGATGTGGTGCAAATAAGTACAGCTTAACATATATTTGAAAAAGGATATGGTCGACGGAATTGTTTAAAACTATAAGAGTTCGCCCACCCCACCATTGACGTTTGGAGATTATAAGAAACAAACAAAAAGCCGGAATAGCTCGAGGGTATGGATATTATAATAGAGCAAAATTCTATGACTATGAGTGAATCAAGAGCGAAGATTGTAATATTTGAAAATATATGTTGTTAAGATTATACTAAAGTTTTTTGTATTGAGAAAATTTCTAAATTAATAGAAATAATAGTTTTGAGACCTTTGGTCTTTCTTCTTCCCCTCTTTAAATAACGGTGCAATTTCGAATTCTCATCACTCTGTATGGAAGCATACGTAGGAGAAGGTGTTCTCAATACACTTATAAAAAGCTATATTCCATATTTGCGAAACGCTAGTTTGGAAGGAAGTCAAGAGACAGAGAAATATTAGAGAACGCTGTTCGACAACGTGTCAAATCTAAAGATACAAAATTTGGAGAGAGGATTGCCGCTTTCGGTGTTAATAAAATTATGAAGGTGAAAAGGGAATTGGGGATGGGTATGGGAAAGAAGGTTGGGTTCGATAGTGCAATTGTCGATGGGGTAAGAAAAGTTATGAAGAATAAGTTTGACCCATCCAATATCAAGAAAACATCTCAAACAGCTTTGAAAGTTGCACGAAAACAATTCAAAAAAGCAGGTGGTCGGAAAAAATGTTCGATCACCAAGAGTAATTCCTGTTCCTAAGACTGGAGGATTTCTACCATTTTTGATACCTCTGGTTGTCGGCTTATCAATTGCTGGAGCATTGGTATGAGGTCGTGCAAGCATCGCTAAGGCAGCAAACCAGCTCGAAAAACCTTGGAGGGAATGAATGAGAAGACATGATAAAACAATGGAAGCTATAGTTTTGGGGAAACAAAGATCTGGTCTATATTTGAAGAAGTATCGCAAAGGTCTTGGTCTATATTTGAATAAACATCCAAAAAACTGTCAGTTAACCTACCCAGAAGACCTTTAACCAATGTCGATCTACAAAAACTAGCAACAGCTCTGAAAATTCCCCGTTTTGAAGGAGTATTTATGCGTGATGAACTGCCATCCAACGGATCATGAAAAAACGCTCGTGGAATAGTTGATTAAGATAGCTCGGATAATGAAGGTACTCACTACTGGGTTGGGTTTAAGAAAGTCGGTGAGACAGTTTTCTATTATGATAGTTTTGGCAATTTACGCCCCCACACGAACTAGTGGATTATTTCAAAAAGTGCAATCACGACAATTTTCAGCAATATAACACTTATAATTGTGGCCAGTTATGTTTGGAATTCCTCTCTAACTCTTAAGTTGTGGTCGACTAAAATTTTATTCATCAGTATATAAATAGATTGTTGATAAAGTTTTCATCAATCATGTCTCGGACGTTCACTATCACGGGTAAGAGCTCCCGCTTGTCTGTAGATTTTCACCCACCAACAGAACTAGATCCTCATTCATATTATTCTATCGCACTTGTTGGTTAACATACGCACAATAGCATCCCGAACATTGAAGAAGGTTTCAATAAATGTTATTATAAAATTGTGAAGGGTGAGGAAAAATTAGGAACTATACATACGGGGTCCTGCGAGTTGACAGACATCGAGGATTTCATACAAAGAGCAGTTTGTGGGGTAGGAGTAAAGCAAGAAGAACGTGACCGAAAATTATCAATAAAATCTAACAAAAACACCGGCCTATAAACATAATCAAAGTTCAAACTATTAGAGTGGAGTGTAACTTGACCGCAAGAGCATATTATAACAATAAGTTAGCTCATACGATATATGAGTTTTAACCTCTTGTACCACCTGGTTTTTCCATTGATATATAGCCTGAGAATCTTATTTATCTAACGATGATCAACAAGACGTCATTCGATAACATCACACTGAATATTTTAGATTAGAATTGGAAACGGGTAAATTTCCGAAGAGAAGAAATTATTATACGATTGGAGTTGGAAAAGACCGCGGGAGATTATGGCTTCCAACAATAAATAATAATCCTATACTCACCAGCATTCATTATATGGAAAGAATTCATCTGAGAAGGTTGTTGCAGCCGACCACACTAGAGGACATGGGTTTGGATTTCAGCGATGAAAGATATCCTCATATTTGCCATCGGTCATTATCTACAACGAGTTCAAAGGAGAAGGTTGCAGCTGCAGCACTATCATTGGAAAATAGAAATTTTTTGAAGACCCTTGGTTACCATGTCCGAAAAACTTCCAATATTCAACGAACCAAACTTCAATGATGACATCATTCGAGAAGAAACCCACACCTACGATTCACACACATCTTTCGGCAACAGCGATGAAATTGGGATATTAATCAATCAACAAGACGTGTTGGTAGATTTAGCCTCTTCTGCTTTATTTTTCGAGCCAGAATTTCAGCAAGAAGCAAGTGGTGATGGTGAATGTACGCTAATAATTTTGTAGCGTTTCTCTTGGAACATATCAGCTATGAAGTGAATGGAGAAGAGAGACAAAGTACGCGATCATGGTATTTTCAGCACTATTAGAGCTTATCTAACATATGCCGAACATGAATCTATGCCTCTAGCTATTTCCGGATGGTCGTATAAAGATGCAATGAGTTCAGTCTACAATAATAAAATCAATTTATGGATACCGTTAAATTTTCTACTAGGTCTATTCATTGACTATAACAAAGTTTTGAGTGGTAAACATAAGCTGCGATTGATAAGATCTCGAACCGATAACGATTGCACAGGTGGCACGAAAAGGGCTAAATTAAATGTGAAGACGATAGCATCAAAAGTGCGACATGCCTTTCCAAATGATCAAGTTAAATTCCAAATGTTAGGGAATTTGAGTGCTGAGAAGCCTATATTGATTCCTTCCCTTAGTTGGGATCTGAATGAAAATCCGTCGATGAAGGAGGGCACTCGAGACAGTTGGGCGGTTGCAACATCGATGAATTTAGAACGTCCCAGATATGTCATTCTGGCTTTCCAAACTGATCGAAAAAATAATCCTGTTAAGCAAAGTACATATTTCGATAATATAAACTTACTAAATGTGAAATTATACTTGAATTCAGAGTGTTATCCATATGAAGCAGTGAAATTGAATTTCAACGATCAACAATACGTAGAAGCGTACCAGATGTACTATGACTTCAAAAAATCATTTTCAAATAAAATGATAAGCGACCCGATGCTAGATTATATAGCTTCCAAGAATGAGGCAATTTTCGCGATTGATTGTTCAAAGCAGAACGATGCTATAAAGTCATCAACCGTTTACGTTAAACTAGAGATGGAAAGTGTCCTGTATTTCCCTAAAAACACCGGTGCGTATTGCATCATCATTGACGATCGTATCATGTAGTATTCCTCGATTGCCGGGTCAGTTCGGAATCTAGTATGCAGGACCAATTGATGAGCTGCATGAATCATTTGTATGTTACTATTCTAGATTTGAATGTTATACTGCCAAAATGAATATGTATCGTTTCACATAAACCTCATTATTATTATTTGTGATATTTCTTCTCTCAAACGGATGATGGCGATGTAAACATTCGTCATTATCACTTTCTATAGAAAGTTCAGTGAAGGTCAACAAGCGATATGATTATCATAAACTCAAATTATTAATACAAAATAATTTTAACATCTAATATCATATTTGTTTTGATCTGCGTGTGTGACCTAAGCAGAGATGAGAAAATAACAAGTTTCGACAAAATAAAAATTACTATTTTCAGCCGAATTTCAAACTAACTGTATCACAAAATAAAAATCACATTCTTTCGACTCGAAATTATTATGGACGAGGCTAGGCTCACCTTTACCTATAATCGAGATGAAACAATTACCAATCAAGGTGGCATTAGCCTAGACACAACTTATACGTGACAAACCTGGGGTGCACCGGAGTTATATCTACATTAAAATCGATTGTTGTCATGTCCTCCATAGCTGAGCGGTTAAGGCGCCAACTTTGGAATTTATTTCCCGGGTTCGAATCTGGTGTGTAGGGAAAATTCGTTTCAGTAGAGTTGACTCAGATTATATATATACTACTAGCCCGGTCAAATTAGACGATTTTTTTTGCCAACTCAGGAAATTTTCCGGACTCAACCAAATGAGATGCGGTTTTTTGCAAACTGTTCGAGAGGCCAAATAGATCATTCGAACAATATAACATATTGCCGCTAGGACATTCTCTAGCTTTGGGAGCATAAATTGTCCAATTTTCATGTTGAATTTTTGGTAAAATTCGGGAAATTCTCAAAGTGGCCGGAAAATTCCACTCCGGGGTTTTCGAGGTCTCTGATCAAGATTCCGATGTCAGATTTCACATTTCACCACTTCCTGGGGAGTAATTGGCAAATTATTGCTCCAAAAATGAGACAAATCGACAAATAGTTCGCAGTGGCCAAAAAATCCCACTCGGGGGTTTTCGAGGTCGCTGATCAAGATTCCAACTCCAGATTTTACATAAGACTATTTCCTGGGGGTAATTGGACAAAAATGGGACAAATCGACAAATAGTTCGCAAAGTGGCAAAGAAATCCCACTTAGGGTTTTCGAGGGCGCTGATCAAGATTTCGAAGTCAGATTTTATATTCAACTATTTCCTGTGGAGTAATTGGCCAATTATTGACTGAAAAATGACCAATTTCTGGAAATAACAATAAACATCAATTTTTTTTTTTATTAGATTAACTCAAATTAATATTTGTAAAATGATTGTGAAACATAGCATGTTAATAGTATATAATAATGTTTAAGACGTAAATAAAAGATGGAAAATCATTATATACAATATATATTATTGTATATTATATTATAGAAGAGCGGGTTTTCTTTTATCTGTGAGTAGTCGAATAGGGCCCGATATTTCATAGGAGAGAATGTTATTTTTATTCTTACATTCTCCTGTCCGTCTTCACAACTGCTGTAGCATTTTTTGTATCATGCGCATCTTAACTTCCCCTATTGGCGCACTTTTTGAATTTTTGGATGCGCGTCGTCTTGCAGAGTAAAAATGTCGTCTGCAGACGCATAAAAAAACGTTGATGAACATGGATGCACGTGTGTTATAAGACTTTGAAGTGTTAATATTACGTGTCCAAATAATTTGTTCTTTCAAATATGACAAATATTCTTCAAATATAAAAAGATTTCATTCAAGTATTTCATAATAATATATCTTGTGTTTTTTTGGTGTTAATGAGAGTTGAACCTGTTGAGAGTAAATTCTATGAAAGCCTTCAGATAGATCAAGTATTCTGAAAAGAATGATTGATGAGATTGAAAAATTATAAATAGATGTTGTAAGTCAAATTATGACATATGTTTCTTCGGAAGTTGGAGAATAAAACTCAAATTTTACACAAAACTTTTAACATTTAATTTTAAAATGCTGACAAATTGTTTCACCACACTGTGGCATTTTCAAAGCAAGGAGTTATCAACTAAAGCTAAATCTAAAAGTATGTCCTTAAATATCAGGGATCTGAATGTGGTACAAATTGAGGGATGGGGGTGGATAATGGTAGGAGTGTGTTTACAAAATTGTTAACAAGCGGTGAATTATATGTATCGATTCGATGATTTAGTATTACATTATTATTGTTTTTCGAGTGTTTCAATATTTCTATGGATTCTAGTATATTAAGTTTATGTCCTTTTTCCTGAATATGTAGAATATCGGGATTAAGGGTGAAATTGTGGTTATGTTCTAACGGGTGATTTGCGTATTTAGAGTCCTCTTTTTTGAGCCTGCAACTTCTCAAATGTTCGTTAAACCTTACGTTGAAACTGCGTCCAGTTTGTCCTATGTACAAAGCACTACAATCATCACATCTGTCTGTAAACTCCAGATTTCTTCAATTTATCTTTTTAGATTTCGAATTATTAATATACGAGCATAGATTATTTGTTGTTTTAAAGGGGACGTTTTTATTCTGTTTTTTAAGGAATTGAGATATTTTTAGTGAATGTTCACCTAAATATGTAAGACATGTGAAATTTGATGTTGTATTATTATTAATCTGCGGATAAATTAGGCTTAGGCTTTTAATTGAGTTTATTTTGGAGTAGGTATTTTATTAATTAACTTGACATTTGTTACTCTATTTTTATTCTGTTAATACGTTTTGTCTAATTTCTTGACTCTGTATGTTATGTATGTATGATTGGAATTAACGTCACTAATGACACTTGATGACAGTCGATGAGTTAATAAAAAAGTAAAAAGATTTGGTACAATTTTCTTCAGTAACCCAGCAAATTATTAATCTTTTCGAAGACATCGACGAGGTTTAGCGAGCAGACAGCTACATTGGTTCTTTGAGCCGGATTCTGAGGAAACACGATACCAGACTTCGGAGACGAGCGAAAACATTAGAAAACTTACCTGATGAAGTTCAGTTCGGAGATAGAATTGCGGAAAGAGTTTGGCCAGACAGGCGGGGAAGACAAGGAGACATCAGTCAACAAAACTTGTCATTACATGCAAATGATGAAAATGATAAAAAATCTATTATTTCTAGTAAGTCAAAAACGAAGAGTAACAAAACATCTTCCAGGTTGGCATAATGACGAAAGATTGACATGGAGTTGATAGCAGAAAGGGAGATTCTCGAGCTAGATAAAAAATTGGTGACGAAGAAATTGGCCCTCGACAAACTGAGAATACACGACGACAATACAAGCGTAGGTGGTTCCAATAATAGTGATGAACATGAAAGTTTGTCAAATGGCTCTGTCAAGGTAAGAAATTGGTTGAAATTTTGTGACAATTCAGATGAAAAAGAGGTATTGAATGACAAAAAAGAAAATTTGACAAACGTGAAAAAGCTATCTCGGGAAGCGGTAAGTGAACACGTGAACATGAACGGTGAGTTTTATCATGATTTGCATAGATCCGACATCGATTTGGGGGCAATAGCAATTCGCAGACATGCAATCGATAGATCGTTGCCAGATTTTGGTGGAAATCCATCTGAATGGTGAGTTTTTATTAATGAGTTTTATGAAACTACAGAATTGTGTAATTATTCTGATAGTGAAAACTTGATTCGTCTTAGAAAATGTTTGAAAGGTGAAGCTAGGGAGTCGGTGAAAATGCTTCCGATTTCACACAAAAATGTCCCTGAAATTATCGACACCTTAAAAACGTACTATGGTCGCCCTGAATTAATTATTAAATATTTGATTGATCAGGTGCGAGTGACACCTTCCCCTAAAGACTATAAACCTGAAACTATAGTTAGGTATGCCACTTCATTATGTAATTTCGTAACGGCGGTGAAGCATCTACAGAATGAAGTATATCTGAAGAGTCCACTTCTTTTAGAAGAATTCGTTGGGAATTTGACTGTCAACTTGAAGCAACAATGGGCATTTCATGCTGTCAAACTGAAAGAAGTAACATTGTTGAATTTTTCGGACTGGTTAAAAGAGGTAGGAAGGGCTTCTAGTCTTCTTTGCAACACCGGGCATAAAAACGATCGCTCACAGCCACATAAAAAATCAGAATCTGTTTTTATGTCGAAAGGAAAAAATACAAAAAACTATAATTGCGAAAATTGCCGATGTTGTGACAAAAAAAGCCATTATTTGGAAAAATGTCCCAAGTTTCAAGAAATGACTGTGTACAACCGTTGGACTTACGTTACTAAAAACAAACTTTGCATTTCTTGTCTTAAATCGAACCATCGTATGAATTCATGTTTTTACAAAAAGGTATGTGAGAAAAATAACTGCAAATTTAGACATGATAATTTGTTACACAAAGATGTAGAAACTGAGATTACAAGAGAAGTTTTGAACGCCTTAGATGATAGTTTGCCGAACAATACATTACCGGAACCGGTTCAAATTCCCCAAAAGTTTGTTTCCGACATTGTACTTCAAACTATTCCGGTAAATATAGAAGGTCCGCATGGTAAAATATTTGTATACGCCTTACTAGACGAAGGTTCTTCTGTAACTTTAGTAGACAATGAATTAGGAAAGGAAATTGGTTTGAAAGGTCCCATTGAGCCCCTTTGCATGCAATGGACGAATGAGCAGACACAAACTGACAATAACAAAGAGTGAACTTACGAATAAGTGGCACCTATCCAGGTGCAAAAAACGGACGTTAGAACATCCAGTCACCTTAGTTTACCCATACAATCTTTAGATATGGATATAATTGTCCAGAATTGACCTCATCTTAAGAATATTCCGATAAATTCATTCGACAATATTAGACCTAAAATTCTCATAGGAACGGACAACTACGATTTGACAATGCCACGAAGTTTCGTAGACAGTGACAGACATGCTCCAAAAGCCACTTTGACTAAATTAGGATGGGTTATCAACGGCAGAATATTTTCTGGCAAGGTAAACTGTAATTTTACTTTCCATATTTGCGAAAAGACATTCGATGATGATATACTGCATGCTTTAGTTGAACAATCCTTTGAATTAGATAATTACGAAATCAGGGAAAATGATATTTCATTCTCTAGAGATGACGAATATGCTCTTTCTATAATGAAGCGCACTACAAAACGAATGGGTGACCGTTTTGAGACAGGTCTTTTATGGAAAAACGACTATGAACCGATGCCAGAATGTAAGACAGTGGCACTCAATCGTTTGCATTGCCAAGAGAGGAAAATGGATAGGGATCGTGTTTTAGGAGAAGCCTATTGCAAGAAAATTAACGACTACATTATGAAAGGATATCTAAAAGAAGTCGGCCAGGAGGAATCAACGGGCACAGGAAAGAAGTGGTATTTGCCGCATTTTGCTGTGTTTAACAGCAACAAACCAAATAAAATGCGGCTAATATTTGATACTGCCGCTAAATCGCACGGATTGAGCCTAAATGACATGCTACTGCCTGGTCCAGATTTATTGACACCTTTACTGAATGTTCTTTGGACTTTCCGACAGAAAAAAATTGCATTTTCGGGAGACATTTCGGAAATGTTCCATCAAGTCCAGGTGAAGAAAGAAGATCGATCAGCCCAACGTATATTTTGGAGAGGTTTTGACAGATGCAATGAGCCCAGAGTTTTCAAAATGCAGGTAATGACATTTGGATCTACATGTTCTCCGTCTCTTGCACAATATGTTAAAAACCAAAAAGCGTCTGAGTTTAAAGACGCCTTTCCCAAAGCTTCTCATGAAATAATCAACAAACACTATATTGACGATTATTTAGATAGCTGTGACTCAGTAGAGGAGGGTTTAGAACTGATAAATAATGTTATCCACGTCCATCAAAAAGGAGGTTTTCATATTTGTAATTGGTTGTCAAATTCTAGAGAAATCATGCCTGCTTTACCTGAACATTTGAGACTTGGGAAAATAAAAGACTTCAGTTCAGACAAACAGAAAGAGTGTTAGGAATTCAGTGGGATCCAGATAAAGACGAATTCAAATTTAAACTGAATATTCGCAAAATCACAGATGAAGTCTCGACCTTTGAGCGTGTCCCGACAAAACGTGAGGTACTGAGGGTCGTCATGAGTATATTCGACCCAATTGGATTTCTGAATAAGTTTATAGTTCAAGGAAGGATACTTTTACCAGATTTGTGGCGTGATAAAATTGGCTGGGATGATAAAATTACAGAAAAATGTTACAAGAAGTGGAAATATTGGCTAGAAAAATTAAAACTAGTTGCGGATATCAGGATACCCAGATGCTATTCGTTCAATTTTTCCACTGCTAGATCTGTTCAGTTGCATGTCTTCTGCGATTCAAGTAAAGAAGCTTATGCTACGGTGGTATATTTGAGGATTGAATGCGAATTGGGAATAGAAATCTCATTTGTATCATCAAAATGTAAAGTTTGTCCTTTGAAATCTACTACCATTCCCCGTTTGGAATTACAAGCTGCTGTTATGGGGTGCAAATTGGCTAGTCGCATTAAAAGCACCCTTGAAATAAAAATAGATGAAACTTTCATGTGGACTGATTCCACATTAGTCCTCAGCTGTATACGATCTGATAAAAAAAATTCAAACAGTTTGTATCTAATAGAATCAAAATAATCCTAGAGAATTCAAATCGCTCCAATTGGCGTTGGGTACCGACAGAAATGAATTCCGCTGATGAAGCCACACGGCATGCCTTGAATATGAATTCACCAGATGTTTGGTTGACAGGGCCAACTTTCTTACGTAGTCCACTAGAATGTTGGCCAAAAGAACTAAATACAACTATCTTAGATAAAACTGAAATGAAAAAACAGTTTTTGGGAGCGATTTTCGAGAAAACTTACGAACTTTCACAATCTTTACCTGAATGTGGCAGATTTTCATCTTGGGTGAGACTCATTAGGGCAACGGCTTGGATGTTGCGATTTGTGAAACGTTGTCGCCAAGAACTGAATACAAACAATGAACTTTCTGTTGACGAAATGAATGAAGCGGAACGTTTATGGTGGAAACAAGTACAATTCGAATCGTATCCAGATGACTGGACTTCTCTTAAATCTGGAGAAAATCTGAGACAAAGTAATTTAAGAAGCTTATGTCCATATCTTGACATATTTGATGTTATGCGAGTGAGAAGCAGAATAGATGCAGGTTTTGAAAAACACCCTGTCATAATGGATTCAAAACACAACTTCACTAAGCTACTCGTTTTGTTCTACCATGAAAAATATAACCATCTCAATCGAAATATGGTTATGAATGAGATACGACAAAAGTACTGGATAACTGGATTGAGTGGCTTAGCCAAGAAGATTTGGCGAGATTGTCAAATCATATGAAATCATCACCAATGACTCCAAGAATGGGAAATCTACCAATCGGAAGAACATCACCCTTTGTCAAACCATTTACTTACTGTGGATTGCATTATTTTGGTCCTTTCCGAATAAAAATTAGACGAAGACGAGAGAAGCGATATGGGGTTCTGTTCACGTGTCTTACCGTTCGTGCCATTCATCTTGAGATAGCTTATTCCTTGACCACAGATTCTGCTACAATGGCAATTCAAAGGATGATTTCAAGAAGAGGTTGTCCATCTGAGATTTTCAGTGATAATGGATCGAATCTGAGAGGTGCAGATAGAGAACTACTCAAAGCAATCAAAGAATGGGACCAAGGAAAAATTACCAATAAACTATGTCTGAAAGGTATTAGATGGAGTTTCAATCCTCCCACCGCCTCCCATATGGGCGGAGTTTGGGAACGTCAGATAAGATCTGTAAAACTTCCCTGAAAGCGATAATGAAAGGACAAGTTCTCCATGAAGGAGTCCTTCACACACTATTTTTGGAAATTGAGAACCTTGTCAATTCTAGACCTCTAACAGACATATCCTTGGACAGTCTTGACGAAGAAGCCTTGACACCAAACCATTTCTTACTTGGGCCATTTCACAATAACTCGGAAATGACTATCTCAAAGAATTTCCATCCAGATGGGACATTCCTGAAGAAACAATGGAGATTCCTTCAAGATTTTGAGCAACAAGTTCTGGAAGCGTTGGATAAAAGAATACCTTCCCACTCTCCACAAACGTGAAAAGTGGTATGATGAAACACAAAACCTCAAAGTCAACGATATTGTCATTGTGGTTGACGACCAATGTCCACGAAATCAATGGCTGAAGGGATAAGTCGTGGCCACATTTCCAGGAAAAGATGGTCAAGTACGAGTCGCAGATATAAAAACCACAAATGGTGTATTCAGGAGACCAGTATCCAAATTATGTGTCCTCGATGTACGACGACAGCCATGAAGAAACTTAATTTCCTCATCAGGGGAGAATGTTACTCTATTTTTATTCTGTTAATATGTTTTGTCTAATTCCTTGACTCTGTATGTTATGTATGTATGATTGGAATTAACGTCATTAATAACACTTGATGACAGTCGATGAGTTAATAAAAAAGTAAAAAGATTTGGTACAATTTTCTTCAGTAACCCAGCAAATTATTAATCTTTTCGAAGACATCGACGAGGTTTAGCCAGCAGACAGCTACAAGGACTTGTTGTTTTTCATCTCTTAATAAGTTTAATCTCACTTTGCATAGACCAAAATTATTTCACAATCAAGGATAAATATTACAAACAGGACACCGAACTCCCCATGGGTTCGCCATTATCTCCGTTGCTAGCAGCAATATTTATGAATTACTTGGAAACTAAGATTTTAAATTCCAATTTTCAGCACATGTTTGTATATTGGTATCGCTATGTTGACGACGTAATCGCTTGCTTTACAGGAAGTAACCGTCAAATAAATTCTTTCCTCACCTATATTAACAACTTACACCCAAATATAGAATTCACATTAGAGATGGAAAACAACAAGTCTTTAAACTTTTTAGATCTGACCATTTCACATACAAATAATTACTTTTCTTTCGCTAATTATCACAAACTCACCCACACAGATACCACGATACACAACACTTCTTTACATCCACAATCACACAAGTTAGCAGCATATTGTAAGCAATTGTATGATACATAGATTAATTAATGTCCCATTAAGTAAAGATAATTTCCATTTGGAATTGAACATAATCATAGATATTGCCAAAGATAACGGTTATAATGTCAAGTTAATTAATAAAATACTCCAAAATAAACTCAATAAAAAAGCCTCAAACCTAATTTATCCGCAGATTAATAATAATACAACATCGAATTTCCCATGTCTAACATATTTATATTTTCACTAAAAATATCTCAATTCCTTGAAAAACATAATAAAAACGTCGCCTTTCAATCAACAAATAACCTATGCTCGTATATTAATAATTCGAAATATAAAAAAGGTAAATTAAAGAAATCTGGAGTTTACAGACTGAGATGTGATGATTGTAGTGCTTTGTACATAGGACAAACTGGACGCAGTTTCAACGTAAGGTTCAACGAACATTTGAGAAGTTACAGGCTCAAAAAAGAGGACTCTAATTACTCAAATCACCTGTTAGAACATAACCACAATTCCACCCTTAATCCCGATATTCTACATTTTCAGGAAAAAGGACATAAGCTTAATATACTAGAATCCATAGAAATATTGAAACACTCGAAAAACAATAATAATGTAATATTAAATGATCAAATCGATACATATAATTCACCGCTTGTAAACAATTTTGTAAACACACTCCCACCATTATCCACCCCCATCCCTCAATTTGTACCACATTCTGATCCCTGATATTCAAGGACATACTTTTAGATTCAGCTTTAGTTGATAACTCCTTGCTTTGAAAATGCCACAGTGTGGTGAAACAATTTGTCAGCATTTTTAAATTAAATGTTAAAAGTTTTTTGTAAAATTTGAGTTTTATCCTCCAACTTCCGAAGTATTATGAATTTACACTACGTAAACGCCGAAATCATAGATATATGACATATGTTGTAATATACGATGAAATAAAGTTTATTCAAGTAGATATTGAATATTTCAACAGGTTATGGGCCCAGAAAGCTCTGTGGCATAAAACTCATCAATATAAAAAATAAAACAAAAAAGTGAAGCAAGGAAATTAAAACACAAGAAATATCAACATCAGAAGAAATTAGGATAGAAAAATTGATTGACGCGACAGGATTTCCAGTGTGGAAATTTCAGTTGGAAATCGTCTTTAAAGCTCGAGGTGTCTACGAAATAGTAAATGGAAGCAAGATTCTATCATCCCTTAGAGAAGAGAAAGCAGAATGGATACGTAAAGACGCATGTGCACAGAAATTGATAATAACAACAATTGATAAGAAAGTACTTATGCACATTATGTAATGCAAAACTAGTAAAGAAATGTTGGATAAACTTCTGAGCATCTATGAACGAGATACGAATCAAAAAAATGTAATATTCTCCAAGTGTTTTTCTCTTATACTTCTAAATTCTAAAAAGGGCTCGGATATATCGAATCATGTCAGTCATATGCAAAACCTAGCATTCAAATTGACTTCGTTGGGAACAAAAAATTATGACGCAAAGATAATCTGTAAAATATTGGCCAGCTTACCAGAAAATTACCAATACTTCAGTACTGCCTGGGAGTCTACTGCAGTTTCAGATGAAACGATCTACTAGTAGAAGTGAATGTTCGTGAATTGTTGAAGCTAGTTTTATCCAATATTAATAAAACTAATCGATTGAGATTCTTCTATGACAAAATCGAAACCCAGCTACGATCCCTTGAAACTCTGGGTGTTACCTCCGCCACATGTGCTGCAATGCTGTATCCCTTGGTGGAGTCCTGCCTCGATGAAGATACCATTAGAGTATGGCGAAGGAGTTCGTTGTACGATGAAGGCGTCACAATGAAAGAACGTTTGAGTAACCTCATGAAGTTTATCAAAAAGGAGGTTGAAAATGAAGAGCGGATATGTCTGGCCGTGTCTGGTTTCGATACAGGTAATAAATCGAAAAATACTACCGATGTATCACAGAAACGTTCTGTTTTGGCTACTTCGTCTGATTTGATCAACAGAACACTCGAAAAATGTGTTTTTTGTGGTGATCAACATTCCAGTGAAGAGTGCTCAAGAGCTTCAACGATGCGGTAATCTCAGAAGAGGAAAATTTTGATAGAAAAAGGTTGTTGTCATTCCTGTTTGAGATTTGGACACATTTCCAGGAGATGCCGAATGAAAGTGAAATGCTCTTATTGTCAGGGTCATCATGTTAGTGTAATGTGTTCCAAGAAAGAAGATTCTCATAATAGTCCTTCTAAACAAGCAAATATTGAGAAATCCTTATCAAATATGATCCATAACGAAGTATTTTTACAAAAAATATCTGTTCAGCTAAAAGGTGAAAACAATAAAAGAGAACTGAGAGCTCTTATCGATACAGGTTCCCAAAAATCATATATCACAAAAAGTGCAGCGGAAGAGATGAAATATGCTCCAATTCGACAAGAACAAGTAATTCATGCATTGCTTGGTGGATCTACAACCGAAACAATCACTCACTCATGTTATCGAATCCGTTTAAGTGATTTACACAATGATTTTGCCTGTAACTTTGAAGTTTTGGACCAACTAATAATTTGTCATAACATTACTTCAGTCAAAGATGGGGTTTGGACACGAGAACTTTGCAATTTTGGTATCAAACTCACAGACACGAAAAATGGTCCCATTGACATCCTCATTGGGGCAGATATTGCTGGAAAATTGTTCACTGGGAAAAAACATGAACTGAGTTGTGGTTTGGTAGCTATGCAAACTCTACTAGAATGGACCCTGATGGGAAAGATTTCGTCATCTACCCCTGTTGTTAATGATTATTAATCCACTATAGTCAGCTCTATTGTAACAAGGGTTTAGTACAGGTTATTTCCAATATTAAAAAAACAACAAAGTCATTCTTGGTAAATTGAAATTTCATGTAAAATTAAAATATCTAACAGTAAAGAACATCCAGGGGTTGCCAGATGTTTTCAATGTTGAATGTAGCTTGAGGAAGTTAAGGAATTTCTAAAATAAATATAAGACAATTCACACTCGCTCCAACGAGGGTGGTATGACCATAGCTGGAAGGTCAAGAAGGTTGTGAAAGTCCACACAAGTTAGTAATAAAGGATATAATAAACCTGTCGAATCACAATACCCGATATACGACGAGAAACTAATGGTTTGCTACAAGATAGATCTTGATGTTTTCCATCTGGAGATGTACATTCAAATCAGTTAGGGATATTTAGTAAAGACAGATAGATTTAGAAATCCCCACATTCTGTACTAAAGACAATTCAGGGATCCGTTTCCAAATTGTAGATTGGTTCTTGAGAAAAAGGACGCATTATAAATACTAGAGATAATGCCTAAAACCTTCAGTTATATTTTCTAGCTTGAATTAGTCTCTTGAGAAATCACGTGACACTTAATTTCAATTAATTTAACTTGATAGTTTCTCCAGAGTGTTTTTGGTAAGAAGGGTGGATTTCGCTAAATCAGAGTTGTTTTAGATTTTTGATTAAAGTTGTTCTCCTCAGTATTTATTCAAGTTCGAGTTAATAATATATTTAATCATTTCATTCATTTTCGATCCCCTAGGTTCATCCTGGTTGGATATCAACTTATTAATCTTAGTTTAATTTCTCTTTTAGTTGATTTAGATTATCTAGGTATTTTATTTGAGTGTATTTTTTGATCTTAGTTTTTATTCTTATTAGTAATAAAGTTAATCATAATATTCTTTTCTATTATCTTTAATTTTCATACATTCTTTTATTATTATTATTATCATTTAATTGTTATTTTTTTTATTATTAAATGTTATTGTTGTTGTTGAGTACGAGTTTATCTGATTGATATTAGCGTTTATCCTTCCTCTTCCCTTCCAGTGTTTTAAAATCTTAAGTGTCTTGTGAAAGAAAAGGGTAAGTGTCAATGATATTTTTCACGTTTGTTCTGGCTAATCAATGATTGGAATCAAACTCCAACGTCTCATGGTGCTCTTAATTTAATGGCCACACGGTTAATAAATAAATAGATTGAGGAATAAGGAATAATATGAATTCCTTAAGTGAAGTTTTATAGAGATTAATCAAGAGAGTACCATGTTACAATTGGCAGCAGCCGGTAGGCGAACTTATGAATATAATTTCTATGTTACAATTGGCAGCAGTCGGTAGTCGAACTTAATACATATAATTCTATGTTACAATTGACAGCAGTCGATAGGCGAATCAAATATATAATATGTTTCCATATTAAATAGTTTCGTAGTTAATTATGTTTACAATTAGCACCAGTCAATGGTCGAACTAAATTCATTACTATATTTATAATTAACAGCAGTCAGTAGTCGAACTTAATTCATACGATACACGCTAATAATTGGCAGCAGTATGTAGTAGAACTTAATTCATATGATCCAAGTACAATTTACAGCAATCAATAGTGGTACTTAATCCATTTTTTTTAATGCTTGCAATTAGTAACAGTAGAACTTAATTAATATTATACATTTTACAATTGTCTTAAAAATGTAATCGAATTTACAATTTTATTCAAAATTAATATTCATGTTATAAATGGCGCAGTCACTTTAGAATCCATAATTAATATCCAGCTTCAGTCGATAATTCCAATCTTTCTTGTGTGATTTAATGACAATTATCACAATTGATATTTCAGTTTACAATGGAATAAAGTTGATAGTTATAAACATGTATAATTATAAATATTAAATGTTTTCGAGTTTTGCATATATTGCAAGGTATGTTTATTTTATAATTGTTGCAACTAGAATTTCTATAGATGTTTGATTTTTTATTTCTCAATATTATCATGACAGATACTGTTATAAAGAACAAGTATATTTTGAAATAATAGAAATCAATATTAAGTATTACAAGAGTCCAGAAGTATTACCTGTAAACAATGATTTGGAAAATTTTACAGGGCATTTTATGAAGTATCGTAGTAAAGCTAGTTGAACGTGAATAATATATTATTCGATAATAACTATTGATTTAGATGCTTTGAGAAAGATACTATATTGTTTTTGATAGTTATGTAAAGTGAAAATTTACCAGTTTAAGTAGAACATAATTAATTAATTAGGAATCTGAATGCAATAATTTAGACTAACATTTATCAACTTATCATCTTACAGAAAAAGATTATGTTTAATAAGATTGGAGTATCAAATGAGGATGTACATTTTCATTATAGACAATCGAAATTACTTCACGTAATTTAGTTATTTTTATTTTTCCAATTATTTCAGTTATGCCAAACATTTAAACCGAAAGATAGAATTGATACGATATCAAGTCTGAAAGTATAGCTTCGGTTCTTTAAAAAAAATCGTGAATTAAGAATACCTTTGATTTAAGTATCAAAGGGTATCATTTCGTTACTGAGTATTAATAGTAAGAAACTATAATAACGCATCTTATTTTCAGGGAATATATAAGTGGAGAAGTAATTTAATACTTTTTATTTGGTGATTGTAAAATATAGTAAATAAGCCCCTGTGGTGCGTATCCCTTACTTTGAACTATCCGAAAAGGAAAGAATTTTAGAACCTGTCATAAATCTTCTGTTGTGTATAGACTAGGAATATAGGGCAATGAACCGTAATTGAAAAGGGCGTTTGTCAATGTTGAACGACAAATTTTAAAAAAGAACAATTTGTAGTATTGGAAGTTAGATAATGAGTTTAGTAAATGCAGCGATATAGTCGATTAGAATATCGAAAGAGATTATTTACCAGATAAGGGATTGTCTTACAACAATTTCTTATTTCTGTTGAGTTGGATAAAAGATCTAAGGAACGTTTGTTAAGATAGATCAAGTGGTCAGTTGAATAATTGAGTTATCAATTATTTAACACTATTTTGAAGTCTACGCCTCAGATGTTTAAGAGCATGTGGTGAAATGTGTATTTGGTTTGAATGAATAATAGTAAATCTTTTAGGTATACATTATAAGAGAGTTATTATTATTCTTGGTTATTAATAAAAGTAGTTGATTGTTATACGTATATATAGATATATATGTTCAGTTTGAGTAAATTCATTGAATTAAAATGGCAACTGGCATAACACCTTTGTCATTGGCTCATCATCATGAAGCGAGACATAAAGTTAACAAATGGGATCAATTATATGATATTATAAAGATGAATTCAATAAAGAATGAATTTGCTGATCTCGATAAAGTAGAAACTTTCAGTGAAGATAGCGATTATGAAGACTTATTAGAAGCTGTCTGCTTTATAGGTAGAAGATATAAATGGGAGGAAGGAGAAATACTGAAAGGTATTGTCTCAAAATTCAGAGGAATAGCTAAGCAATTCTATAAAACATTAGAAGAGAAACCGAAAACAATTAATGAATTGTCACAGTGGTTGCGAATCTGTTTCGGAAATATAGGTTCCGGTAAACAGGGTATGGCAGAACTTCAAGCTTGTTTCAGAAAACCAAACGAAACACTCGAAGCTTATGCATACAGATTAAAAGTAATCGCAGAAAAAATGTATCCGCAAGATCAATTAACAGAAAAATATAGATGGGAGAAGAAACGAACTGTTTTGGAACAATTTCTTAATGAATTGAAAACTTTCTAGAAAACTTAGGAAATTAGAAGCAAAATAGAGTTTTACAACAGTAGAGCAGATTTTGGAAGTTTCAGATCCAATAGAGAGAACACTCTCTAGAATGGTAGAATCGGAAGATGAAGACGATTTGATAGCCTCTATTCGGAAGTTAGTATCTCAAAATAAATCTAACACGAATGCCCAGGAATACCATACGCAACAAGGATTCAATGAAACAAATTTCAAAAATGGATACAGGTATGAATTTGAACAAGATAACGTTCATTTCAAACCTCCTAATTATTATAATAATAATTATAAGCCTAATGTTAGGAAATCTCGGAATATTCACAAAGAATATCTGCAAAATGGTCTGAAACCTCAAAACAGGAATCAACATTCACGAAAGAACAAACGAGATAAGCAACAAATTGTATATCAATTTTTCCCTTTTGTTTACATGTCAGACAAATGTTTAAATTGCGGTGATGCAGGTCATTTTAAAAAAGGTTGTCTTAAGCAACGAAAAAAGTTTTGTTTTAATTGTGGAGATAAAAATCATATATCTAGAGAATGCCAACTACAGAAAAACTAAGTCAGAGCCTACAGAATAAGATATTGATAACGAAACAATTGTTTGTAAAATTAACTAGAAAAATTGAAAAGGTAAATTTTTTTTATTTTTTTTTTGATCAGTTTGCTATTATTTTAGCTTTACAAACATTTAGTTTCATAGTCACAGCATTGGCAGTTAAATTTCAAAGTCTTAAGAGATTAAGTATCTCAAATTTAAAAAGATTTAAAATACAATATTAATGTATCTCATTGAGTAAATTATTCAACTAAGGAAGTGGAAATCACGTTTGTATATGAGAAAAGAGTAAAGATACAGTAAGTAACTTGCGAGTTTATAGTTGAGTACAATGATTCAGTATAACCAATAAAAAAGTTTGAGTCAAATACACTAGAACTGGAAAGCACTTCTTTTTGTTGAGTCCCATGTATGCGAGCGGCCTTTGGAGGTAACACAGAGACAAATAACAGTTTCTGCCCGGAAAAGTCTGGAGTTGAACGGACGCTTGTGAAGCTATCGGTCTATGTATACGGATGTGGGGTGGAAAGCTAATCCTAGGGACAGTAACTTGCAACTACCTACCTTTATAGACTCCAGTAACGATTCTGACGTGTTAAACAATAGAAAGAATTTTGATAAATGTCGAAATTCAACTAGCCAAACAATAGACCAGATAATTAATATGTTTTACGATGAAGATTCTAATAAAACTTTTCCTGAATTTATTTAATGTCAGTTAGGGGCATCTCGCTGGTTCGAATATTTCTGGTAGACATTAAGTAAATAACCTTAGGTACCAGGTTATTGGGAACGAAGTTGGAAATAACACCTTTCCAAAGGTTGCGGTTATAGTACACTAATCCTACACCTTTTTAATGAATCACATTCTGATCTAATTATTATAAAATCAGTAATAATTATTTCAGAAGAAGAAAAAGATCATCATGTAATCATAAGAATTCGAATATAAAATACAATACCTCAGACCATTTCTCTAAACATAATACAATTTTTAATTTGACACGTGTTACTAAAAAAAGGATGTCGTCCGTCTACTTCTATTGGGAACGAAGTTGGAAATAACACCTTTCCAAAGGTTGCGGTTATAGTATACTAATCCTACACCTTTTTAATGAATCACATTCTGATCTAATTATTATAAAATCAGTAATAACTATTTCAGAAGAAGAAAAAGATCATCATGTAATCATAAGAATTCGAATATAAAATACAATACCTCAGACCATTTCTCTAAACATAATACAATTTTTAATTTAACACGTGTTACTAAAAAAAGGATGTCGTCCGTCTACTTCCCTGAGAAAGTATGAGTATGGGGAAGGAGGCAAGAGATGAGGCATGCATCTAAAGCTCGGTGCATGTAAAACGTTATGGGAACATTTATTATGATTATGAATTTGAGTATATTATTATTTGGACAGTGTTAAACAAGGTCAGAGTTCACTTAGAGCAACACAACAATGGTAAATAAATAAGAAAGAAAAGAGATAGTAGCCAGGAATATGAGTAAGGTACTATAGTATAGAAACCAGTTTCCCAGCGGTAAGTTGAGAGAAGTAGTGTGCAAGGAATATTTAGTAAAGCCACAATGTAGAATACCGTTTTTCGTAACGGAAAGCCTTATGAGATAGTAGTGCGAAATATGTAGTAAAGGCACCATATGAGGTAGTAGTGCGGAATATTCAGTAAAGGCACCATATGAGATAGTAGTGCAGAATATTTAGTGAAGGCACCATATAAATGAAAGTTAACGGAAAAGTAAGACAGTACGTAGTAGAAAACCTTTTTTTTTATTTACCCTAGAGTGCGACGATGTAATTAGTCAGAAATTGAATAGAAATAATGAATACAAGTTTGTATAGATTGAAAACAGAAAGTGTAAGAAATTATTTGAATAGTTCAGGAATAATATTTACAATTTTCCAAGATTAGAGTATCCTAAATTTCAAGAACAGGTTAGATAAACAAATAATTCATCATTCATAGTGAAAAAGAATAAATATAGCCAAGAGTAAAAGAATCAATTACACTCAATAGCCTATGCAATCATTAAAGTAGAACAAAATTCTACAACGTCAAAAGTCAGTATTTGTTGGTAGTGACGAGTTGAAATCAAATTAATACAAATAAGAGTAGAAAATTCAGAATGTAAATGCTTTATTTTATTTTAAATCGTATTATAGGAAGTAACATTAATTCGAATTTAGAACCGTTATAGTCAATATTTGGAATTAAAAGTCTCAATTGTAAAAATAAGTATATCAAATCAAGTATTTTAGAAACAACGAATGTTAGTTTTCTAATAAAGGAAGAGTAATTTTTCTTCAACATAGTAAATGATACAAAAGGTAACTATAGCACTAGAAAAAACAATACAAATCATGTAGAAGTCGAAATATATCAAATATTCAATACATTATAAATTGATTCATCGGAAGTAACGACATATATTTCCTTAATTCATTCACAAAGATAAACCCAATATTTTTCTTAGTTGATAGAAATGTAGAATATTCATACTATGATTTATCTAAATCTTTTAAATTGGTCGCAGAGGAAGGAATTATCAAAATTCATCAAGTACATTAGAATAGTTCACAGGAATAGTAGCAATACGTTAAAATGAATATAGAAAGAATACATAATTCATTCAATAAATGCAAATTCAATCGAATTGAGATTAAGAGATGAAGTAGTTTCGCTAGATCAGTACGATATATAAGGGTTAAATGAAGGTTAGAGTACAGAGAGAAAGGTCTTTAAAAGTATTGAAGTGCAAAATGCAGCCCTAATAAAAGAATAGAAGAATTTGTTAAACTAAATTAAACAGAGTTCATTTAAGAACGTTGAAAGTGCGGTTAGATAAATTGAAATAATACACAGAAGTAAACAGGAAAGGAAGAATAAATCAGTAGAGTTGGGTTGAGAATTATAGTAAGTTCAGGGATCGCACCATCGCACCACATTACCATTAAATTCCAGGTAGATAAAAAAATTATGAAGAGTTAACCAGATGGGGGTAATACAATACACAATATACATAGATTGCGAAACAAGAATGGAATAAACCAGAGGACAAAGAGGATATGTTCATCATAATCATGAAGAAAATCGACGATTGTACAAAACTGATTTCAAATTTTGTTAAGTTTTAGATTTTAATTAATCTTCTGTATATTAGCTAAGAGCTGATAAGAATAGGAGATAGTTTGTTTTAGTATTGCGTTAACGAGTGACATCAGAAGCTGAAATAGTACGCGATTTAAGAAGAAGTTTCAATAGAGTCGGAGGAGTCAGAGGATCTCATACGCGAAGTGTACACAGTACCGGACTCAGGTCAAATCTAAACAGGAAACCTAACAATTATTCGGTTTAATTTTATTTTAATACACGTGATGTTTTCTTTATGTTCTAGTAATTCCAATATGGCGGAGCTGTAACTAGGATTGCAAGGATCAACAACGGAGTTCACAGGAACAAATGGCGGAATGGAACCTTGGTTGGATCCCAGGACTTATCCAGAGACTAGCTCCAGGACCATCCAGGTACTTCAGAAGAGATCCAAGTCGGAAGCAACGATTCACGCCGAATCATCGTCGAGTCAACCCATTTCATCAGAGAAGAATGGAGGAATCAATCAATCGGAAAACGCGAGTCTATTGGACGCAAATTTTGCAAACAGAAAAATCAGTTTTACGAAAGAGGACATGGAATCATTTCAACGCGCGTTTCCTGGATGGAGAGGAAGAGCAGTATCGGAAAATTCAGTTAAAATGAATTCAAAACTTATCGAATCAGTCACAGAAGAAGTCTGGAGTTTCCTTAGCAGAAGGGGAAACAATTTTGCCTATTCATGGATGCAATTATGAAGGATGTTGCACCAGAAGCTGTATATCTGGGGCAGCCACGAATTTAATTTTTTTTTTCACAATGGGGAAGAGGCTCAGGACCATCCAAAACGAACAAATATTTGAAGAACAATCAATGCCAAGCAGTAGCATATACTTACACTATCTTCATTAAAAATCCAATTGAAATATCAGAAGAGAACAAAATGGAAGAAAAAGAAGAAGAGGACCAGGTACCACAGCTTCATCTACAAGCAATATATGAACAGATCCACATTCCAGGGAGAAGATGATGAAGACAACGAAATTTGTAATTTGTGTTTTGTTATTGTTGTTGTTTATTTGTTTTTTTTTTATTCAGCTATATGTGTTTTTTTGTGTAGGTATTTGTGTATGTTTTTTTTTCTTTTTGCGAATCATTTGTTTCTGTCCTGATCCATATGATTCTTTTTAACAAGGGGGTAATGTAACAAGGGTTTAGTACAGGTTATTTCCAATATTAAAAAAAAACAAAGTCATTCTTTGTAAATTGAAATTTCATGTAAAATTAAAATATCTAACAGTAAAGAACATCCGGGGGTTGCCAGATGTTTTCAATGTTGAATGTAGCTTGAGGAAGTTAAGGAATTTCTAAAATAAATATAAGACAATTCACACTCGCTTCAACGAGGGTGGTATGACCATAGCTGGAAGGTCAAGAAGGTTGTGAAAGTCCACACAAGTTAGTAATAAAGGATATAATAAACCTGTCGAATCACAATACCCGATATACGACGAGAAACTAATGGTTTGGACAGATAGATTTAGAAATCCCCACATTCTGTACTAAAGACCTCAAGAGAGAAATCTTATTGCTTATTGGTTAAACAATTCAGGGATCCGTTTCCGAATTGTAAATTGGTTCTTGAGGAAAAGGACGCATTATAAATACTAGAGATAATGCCTAAAACCTTCAGTTATATTTTCTAGCTTGAATTAGTCTCTTGAGAAATCACGTGACACTTAATTTCAATTAATTTAACTTGATAGTTTCTCCAGAGTGTTTTTGGTAAGAAGGGTGGATTTCGCTAAATCAGAGTTGTTTTAGATTTTTGATTAAAGTTGTTCTCCTCAGTATTTATTCAAGTTCGAGTTAATAATATATTTAATCAGTTCATTCATTTTCGATCCCCTAGGTTCATCCTGGTTGGATATCAATTTATTAATCTTAGTTTAATTTCTCTTTTAGTTGATTCAGATTATCTAGGTATTTTATTTGAGTATAGTTTTTGATCTTAGTTTTTATTCTTATTAGTAATAAAGTTAATCATAATATTCATTTCTATTATCTTTAATTTTCATACATTCTTTTATTATTATCATTATCATTTAATTGTTATTTTTTTTATTATTAAATGTTATTGTTGTTGTTGAGTACGAGTTTATCTGATTGATATTAGCGTTTATCCTTCCTCTTCCCTTCCAGTGTTTTAAAATCGTAAGTGTCTTGTGAAAGAAAAGGGTAAGTGTCAATGATATTTTTCACGTTTGTTCTGGCTAATCAATGATTGGAATCAAACTCCAACGTGTCATGGTTCTCTTAATTTAATGGCCACACTGTTAATAAATAAATAGATTGAGGAATAAGGAATAATATGAATTCCTTAAGTGAAGTTTTATAGAGATTAATCAAGAGAGTACCATGTTACACTATGTTATCCAGAGATATTTCGATATCAAACCTATGGAAATTAGATATTCTGGGTATTTCAGATCCATCTGATATGAAAACTTCTGAAGAAAATGATAAAGCCATCATGAATCATTTTCTAGAGAGCGTCAACCGGAGTGAAGATGACCGATACGAAGTTTGTATGCCGTGGGTGGAAGGACATCCTCCTCTTCCATCCAATTTTGATATGGCCTACAGAAGACACAATGCTGTCGTCAGAAAACTACATAGAGATGGGTTCTTCGAAGACTATCAGAATGTTTTTGATGAATGGTTACAAGAAGGGATAATTGAAGAGGTTCCATTCTCAAAAATCGATTACTGTGAAACTATAGGTCACTATTTACCTCACCATCCAGTTATAAAACTCTCCAGTGCCACTACGAAAGTACGTCCAGTATTTGATGCCTTTGCAAATAAAAAGAATTCTCCATCTCTTAATCAATGTTTGGAAAAGGGAATAAACTTAATTGAACTGATCCCCTCTCTTCTTATTGGGTTCCGATTATCCAAAATGGGAGTCATAGCAGACATCAGAAGAGCATTTTTACAAATTGGACTCCATTCAGGAGATCGAGATTCACTCAGGTTTCTATGGCATAACAAGAACGGAGAAATGATTGTATACAGACACAATAGAGTCGTTTTTGGAGTGAATTGTAGCCCATTTCTTCTGGCAGCAGCCATAGATCTACATCTCCAAAATGCCCTTGAAGATGAAACGTCCTATTCGAAATCAGTCATTACCAGATTAAGAAAGAGTTTTTATGTCGACAACTGTGTTACTAGCGTGGACAGTTCAGAAGATCTACACAGGTTTATTGATGAGTCCAACAAGGTGATGAAAGAAGCACAATTCGACTTGCGTGGATGGGAATTTTCACTTTTGGATGATTCGTCACAAGTTACTTCATTCTCATCGGTTCTTGGTTTGATGTGGAATAAAAATTTCGACACTTTGGAACTTTGTCACGATTGGCTTGAAACAATAAACTTTGAAAAGGTTACGAAACGTATTATCCTTTCAGTGGCACATAAACTTTTCGACCCCATTGGATTTTCAAGCCCTGTTACATTATGTCCTAAGTTATTGTTGCAGAAGGCATGGGCTTTGAAAACGGCTTGGGATGCAGACGTGAATGAAGATACTCGTGATATCTTTCTTCGCTGGACTGAAGAACTTACTCTATTGAGCTACTTGAAAATTTCACGATGGTTCCTTGTCTCTTCTGATACGTTTAACTGGTCTTTGAACGTATTCTGTGATTCCAGTGCAGAAGCGTATGCCACAGCAATATTTTTGCGTTCAGAAGACAAAACCAGAACAAATGTTCAGTTGATTCAAGCAAAATCCAGAGTAGCGCCTTTGAAAAAGTTGAGTATTCCTCGACTAGAACTCTTAGCTGCTACAATTGGTGCCAGATTAGCCAAAACTATCCTCAAAAGTTTCGATCCTAACATTACTATTCGTTATTGGTCTGATTCTTCTACTGGTTTATCATGGATAAGGAACGAAGAACAGTGGAAACCATTTGTATGGAATCGAGTCAACGAAATTCGAAAACTGAGCAATAAAGAAAACTGGTATTTCGTTCCTGGAGAAATCAACCCAGCAGACCTTCCATCTCGTGGATGTTCACCGAAGAAATTAGTTGAAGGAAAATGGTGGGAAGGTCCTTCTTGGTTGTGGAAGGCGGAATCATATTGGCCCAAGCAAATTTTGGTTTGTGACGAGAAATCTGTCAACGAAGAGAAAAGAAAAAGTATAATTTCGTCTCTAATTTGTTCCAAGAAGGATTATACCTGGTATTATCACTATTTCTCTGATTATGACAAAATTATCAGAATGATTGCTTGGATAAAGCGGTTCATTCAGAATTGCAAAACGAAAGATGATAGAATTAGAGATGTCCTGACAGTACAAGAAATTGTTGATTCTGAAAATTTCATCATCAAAATGATACAAGAAGAAACCTTTCAAGGTATTGATGACTCCAGATTATCTTCCTTGTGTACGTTCATTGATGAAGCTGGCCTCATCAAAATCCGTACCAAAATTTCTGATAGGAATGACTGCCTTGAGTTCCGTTATCCTTATGTCTTGCCATACAAACATGAAGTTGTGTCAAGATTGATTTTTATAGAGCATTTGAAAAATGTTCATGCAGGAGTTCAATGTCTATTGGGTATATTGAGGGAACGCTTTTGGATCATCAAGGGAAGACGAACAATAAAATCGGTATTTTCAAGATGTTTTATCTGTCGCAAACTGCAGGCAAGAAACTTGGGAGTGCCGCCTACAGCTCTTCCGGAGACGAGGGTACGAGATGCAGCAGTATTCGAAATTGTAGGGGTGGATTTGGCAGGTCCTTTGCATATCAGGACAGGAGGAAAAGTCTGGATAACCTTGTATACATACGCAGTTTACAGAGCTGTTCATTTGGATTTGGTGACGTCGCTATCCACAGATGCATTTCTTCAATCTTTCAGAAGATTTGTTGCTCGGAGAGGAAGGCCTCACATCATTATATAGCGATAATGCCAAAAATTTTGTTGGTGCAGATAATTCACTTTCTGATATCAACTGGGATCAAATTTCTGAGTACGGAACTATACATCTTCAGATTCATTCCACCAACTGCACCGTGGTGGGGTGGATGGTGAGAAAGGCTGATTCGTACAGTGAAAGATATTCTTCGGAAAGTACTTAAAAAGACTTCACTCACTTCAGAAGAGTTATCA
Organism: Endomychus coccineus; assembly: GCA_958510875.1. Taxonomy (NCBI): domain Eukaryota; kingdom Metazoa; phylum Arthropoda; class Insecta; order Coleoptera; family Endomychidae; genus Endomychus; species Endomychus coccineus. Next base: position 105,804,131 of record OY294069.1, on the reverse strand, counting down.
ACTGTTATATGCGACTGTGAAGTAGTGGTAAATTCTAGACCCATAACCTATATATCTGAAGATCCCAAAGATTTAGTCCCTCTAACACCTTCTATGTTCCTTCAAGAAATAAAGGAAATTGGTGTACCCGACTTTGATGCTGTGGGATCTACTGCTTCGAAAAGGCATTATAGATATAGAATGAAGCTGAAAGAAGATATACGAAAGAGATTTCGAAGGGAATATTTGGGTCAGCTATCGATGTTTTCCAGAAAGAAGCTAAAAAATGATGTTTTGAAAGTCGGCGACGTAGTTTTGATTGGCAATGACAACCAAAAAAGAAGCGATTGGCCACTGGGTCGTGTAAATGAAATGATTTTAGGCAGAGATGGAAACTGTAGATTGGAGAAATTGAAGACTGCCCAAGGACAGATATTGAGGCCTTTACAAAGGCTCTACCTGCTTGAAATGGATAATGGAGAACTAGATCCAGGGGATATACGAAGAGCAGGGACTTCGTCAAAGAAACCAAGAGTGGAACAAGAAACCCCAATCTCAAGATTTGGCAGAAAAATAAAAAAACCTGTTAGACTAGACCTTTGATTGTTTTCATGTCTCAAGGGGGGAGTATGTTAGATTTCACTGTATTCATCCTGTATATGGAATCTACTCATTGCATTTTCCTGATTCAGTTTTGTTCTATATGAGTTGAAGGTTTTTTTTGTTGAAAATAATATTATGACAGAAGTCAAGTGACAATTTTTGATATTACGACATATATTGTAAAGTTTTGCTGTTATACAAGTTTATATTGGACCTATTTGCCTTATTCTTTCTCCCCGAGTAATCCCAGTTCCTTTTTGAACGTTTCCATTCATCGGGTAGGTGATTGAAACGCAACAATGATGAAACTTTTAGTCCAGTAGTATCAATCACTTCATTGAGGATGCTCTTTGCTTTTGCTAAGTCTACAAATGAAATTATTAAGCAATTTGATGTGAAAACAGCATTTTTCTATGGAAATTCATGTGAAAATATTTATATGAAGTTACCAGAAGGATTTTGAGAAGTGGTAATGTCTGTCTTCTTAAAAAATCCCTGTATGAATTGAAGCAGGCTCCTCTAAATTGGAATATCATACTGGTGAACTTTCTCAAAAAGAAAGGACTGAATCAATTGAAAACCGATAAGTCTGTGTTTAGAAATGAAGAGGGCACTCTTTTTCTAGCCATATATGTAGATGATGGACTTCTCATTGGTAATGAAGAGAAAGATTTGAATCATCTTCTGGAAGAACTAGAAGAGGAATTTGAAATAACAATCGAGAAAAACAAAAGTCGTTTGTTGGATCACAAATAATTGATTCAGAAGAATCAATCAGACTTCATCAGAATTCATATATCAAGGAAATGTTGGAGAAATTTGATATGGCAGCTTAAAAACCTGTAAAGACTCCGTCGACGACATGTAATGGTGTCACGTCGACAAGTGATGACAGAACTGATATAAAGTTTCCATACAGAGAGGTTGTAGGAAGTTTGTTATATTTATCAAATCGAACTAGACCAGACATAAGCTTTTCTGTCAACATTGCCTCTAGAAATATGGAGAATTCTGCTGAAAAACATGTGACCAAAGTTAAGAGGATTGTAAGGTATCTTCAAGGTACACGAAACTTATCCATCGAGTATTCTGCCAGAAATTCAAATATATTGGAAGCGTACTCCCCAGGAGATTATCAAATGTGAAATCTGACTTCGATATCTTGATCAGCGTCCTCGAAAACCCTAGAGTGGGATTTTTTGGCCACATTGCGAACTATTTGTCGATTTGCCCCATTTTTGGGGCAATAATTGGCCAATTACTCCCCAGGAAGTAGTCAAATGTAAGATCTGATTTCGGAATCTTGATCAGCGACCTCGAAAACCCCCGAGTGGGATTTTTTGGCCACTTTGCGAACTATTTGTTGATTTGCCCCATTTTTGGGGCAATAATTGGCCAATTACTCCCCAGGAAATAGTCGAATGTAAAATCTGAGGTCGGAATCTTGATCAGCGACCTCGAAAACCCCCGAGTGGGATTTTTTGGCCACTTTGCGAATTATTTGTCGATTTGCCCCATTTTTGGGGCAATAATTGGCCAATTACTCCCCAGAAAGTGGTCAAATGTAAAATCTGACTTCGGAATCTTGATCAGCGACATCGAAAACCCCCGAGTGGGATTTTTTGGCCACTTTGCGAACTATTTAAGGATTTCCCGAATTTTACCAAAAATTGGACATGAAAATTGGCCAATTTAGTGCTCCCAAAGCTAGAGAACGTCCTAGCGGCAATATGTTATATTGTTCAAATGCAATTCCTGGGATAATTGACTAATTTGACCGTACTAAACATGGATCTATACCTCTAGCTATTTCCGGATGTTTGTATAAAGACGCAATTAGTTCAGTCTACAAATTTGAATTCAATTTATGTATCCCGTTAGATTTCCTACCAGGCCTATTCATTAACTATATCAAAGTTTTGAGTGACTAACATGAACTGCGATTGATGAAATCTCGAACCGATAACGATCTATCTTAACAGCACAGGCGGCACGAAAAAAGCGAACTAAATGGAAAGACGATAACACTAAAAGTGCGACCTGTCTTTTGGGATGATCAACTTGAATTTCAAATGTTGTTAAAACAGCAAACAGCAATGAGTTTGGAACGTTCAACATATGTAATTATAGATTTCCTGATCGAAAGAATAATTCTGTTGAGCGGAGTACATATTTCGATGATATAAACTTGCTGCAGAGTGTTATTCATATGAAGCAACGAAATTCAATTTCAACTAACAAAAATATGTGGACGCGTACCAGATGTAGTCAAATAAAGTTATAAGCTAGCCAATGCTAGATTATATAACATTCCAGAATAAAACGATTCTTGTTATAGATTGTTCGAAACAAACCGATCCTATTAAGTTGTAACAAAGCTCAAAGTTTAATTTATTATTCAGTTTTTGTCAAGAACGAAACGCGGTTACTGCTCGTAAAATTCCGAATAAGTAGCTGGCATTTCTTCAACAGAAATGCATGTAAAGCTATTTGATTAATGATATAGCTCTAATTCCGACTTTTTAACATACCTAATAATTCGGAATAATTGGAATTATTTCAATAAATGGCATACATTCATAGCTCTTATTGAATTTGCAGGCATTCCGATAAAGTATGTCGAAAAAAACCATAGAGTTGGAAATAACGCCTCAAACTTTTAACAGCCTTATGTGGAAAAACTACGTACAAGCGGAAACCGACGATGAGAATCCACACCTTGCAGAAGTGGATTGGGTGGAGCAACATGAAAACGAGTCTTAGATACAAAAAGTAGCGTCGCTGCCAAAGCATCGATTGGAACATAAGGGAGAAGGACATGGTACAAAATAAGAGTTTGGTGACATGGACTTGACCAAAACCTCGAAAAACATATAAGAGAGCGGCAGACTGAGAAATATAGAGATTTGAAAATACAAAATTATTGCTCCAGTGCGCTCTTTTCAATTGTGCGTTTGTCACACCGTTCCGTGCTTCAGTGAATTAACATATAATGCATTTCGTGCTTAAGTCCAGTCATTTAAGGAATTTTTATGTCCGAATTTCCGCGAGGTCTAATTATGGTATATTCTTATGTATTGTGACACGCTGAACACGATGGTGTAGTGTAGTTTAAATTTGGATTAACCCTGTGCTCGGAAAACTATGGCCATTTTTTGGACCCGAAAATGGCCATTTTTCGATTTTTTGAGTTTTGAGACAAAACAATCGGTTTTATGAAAAAATGTTTCGAGCAACTTTTGGCTTTAGTCCCAAGTCTTTTGAGGTCGTCTACCCAAGATAGGGCCCATTTAGTGTGTTTTTTGGCACATTGGAAAATTGAGTATATGTCAGAGTTTTCAATTTTTCATATTCTGTTTTGGTGAAAGGATGGTATTTTTATTCTTCTTTTATTTGATATTTGGTATTTTGACTTATCTCATTTTTTGAAATCACAATCGGCCATTTTGAAAAATCCGTATTTTGCGAATTTCAGACGGAATACTAATGTTATCAATCTAAAACTAGAATTATTCGAAAGATTTTATCATTCTGCATATAATATCCAAAATTCAAGCATTTTGCTTGAATGGTAACATAGCTTTAGCGCTATTTTGAAAATTTTGGACCAACGAAAAATTCAAATTTTTTGAGGTTGGAATTTTTATACGGAACCCAAATTCTAGGTTCTATTAGAGGTTTTGATAGCGAGTATTTTAAGTCTGAGCAGATTGATTTGGGTCGAATAGAAATGAAGATATCCTAATAAATGTGTTTGTGCCTCTAAATGGCTCAATTTTGGGCCTACAGAAAAAAACCTTGGATCAAATTACAGAGGAATAAGTACTTCGGCTATTTGAGTTTGGAACAGCGTACGGAGATTCGTTCACAATTCCAAGTTATAACGAATTTCATCATAAAAATGAAGCGCGGAATTTCATGTAGCGGCAATAAGCGAGGGTCGGTACAATAGATTCCGCGCGCGAAATTATAGTTTATAAATATTTTAACATGCACCTGAATGCTTATAATCGTTTTGTGTGAATGTGTGAGTGTGTAGACGTGTGAACGTGTATATGTGACCGTGGCATGCTGTTTTTATAGATAACAAATTTCAATATTAAACAAAATTTTAAGATTTATATATTTTTTTTGATTTCATATTTATTGAAAAATTATCTATTTGTCAGATTATTTAAAAATCACCTATGATTTATATTTTTTCCATTATTCATAACATAATATAATATATTATATATTATAATATAATTTAATCTAATAACTATCATAACATACATAATATTGCTTATCCGGAAAAATAGAATGGCAATAAATGCAAGTGTACAGATTCACATTATAGATACGTCTAATACCCATTATTTTATACAATAAACACATTTACTTTTTTCTCAATCTTTTTTACCACGAATTTCTGTAATTTCGCTATCAGACGTAGTCTGAAGTGCACGACGTATCGATGGTGTTATCTTCGTTATCACTGTCATGATATATTGTTAAAGATGTGATATGATCATTATTGATATACGGATCATCGTGATCCGCTTCATCATCTGAGTTTGATAGTATTTGATCGTTGCAAGTGTCATTGATAACATCATCGGTTTCGTCATCATCTTCATCACCGTGTTTATTTTCATCAATACACTTAACAAAATCATCATCATCTAATATACTGATTTCTGACTAGGGGCAATTAGAACAGTCTTTACCTTCACAATGCTTACATAATGAGCTACAAGGTAATCTTAATTTTTTTGCACGAACATTTACCAGTACAATTTTTTTTACAACCACAAGAGATTATTTTGATCATCGGGACGTGCATTTTTTACTGTTTGTATAGGAGTAATTCCATTCGAATTATTTCTCCAACCTCATTTCGTTGGATCAATGGTTTCATTGATTGACGATCAAATTTTATAAACCTCATATGATGAAGCGTATATCACGACGATCCGTATATCAATAATAATCATATTACATCATTAGCAATATACGCTGGCAGTGATAACAAAAACTCAGGGTATTTGTGAATAATCAGACATATAGATAATTTTTGAATATATATGAAATTTAAAAAACAAAAAAATATATGAATGTGAAAAAAAACAAAATTATTTTTTAATCTTATTTTTTTGTTTAAATGTTGAAATTTGTCATGTAACACCCTATAAAAACATCATGTCACGGTCACAGATACACGTTCACACGTCTACATACACTCACACATTCATAAAGAACGATTATGCCTTCAGGTGCATTTTAAAATATTTAAAAAACCATTATTTCGCGTGCGAAATCTATTGTACCGACCCTGGTTTATTGCCGCTACATGAAATTCCGCGCTAAATTTTTATGATGGAATTCGTTATAACTTGGAATTGTGAACGAATCTCCGTACGCTGTTCCAAACTCGAATAGCCGAAGTATTTCCCTGTAATTTGATTCAAGGTTTTTGTCTACCGGCCCAAAATTGGGCCCTTTAGAGGCCCAAACACATTTATTAGCATAGCTTCATTTCTATTCGACCAAAATCAATATGCTTAGACTTAAAATACTCGCTATCAAAACCTCTAATAGAACCAAGAATTTGGGTTCCGTAAAAAATTTGTAACCTCTGAAAGTTTGGATTTTTCGTGGGTCAAAATTTTCAAAATGGCGCTTGAGTTATGTATTCGGAGAAAAATGCTTGAATTTTGGATATTATATGCAGAATGATGAAGACTTTCGAATAATTTTGGTTTAAGATTAGTATTCAGTCTGAAATTCGCAAAATACGGATTTTTTCAAAATGGCCGAATGTGACTCCAAAAAATCAAATAAAAAAAGAATGAAAATACTGTGTTTTCACCAAAACAGAATATGAAGAATTGAAAACTCAATTTTTCAATGTGCCAAAAAACACATTAAATGGGCCCTATCTTGAGCCCACAACCTCGAATCGACTTGAGACTAAATCCAAAAGTTGCGTATCAGTTTTTCCAACAACTTTTGTTCGAAACATTTTTTCATTAAACTCATAGTTTTGTCTCAAAACTCAAAAAATCGAAAAATGGCCGTTTTCGGGTCCAAAAAATGGTCATAGCTTTTCGAGCACAAGGTCAATTCAACATCTTGGATAGTAGACTTCTGCGGACAGCTAATCTTGAAAAATCTTGTCTTCCGGATGGACTGTTTCAGTTCAAGCCTCAAGCCTGCCCTGAAGATGCCACCTGTAATGGTTGGCGAAACGTCGGCATCAAGTCGAGCAATTGTTACGCGGAATTCATCCGGAAGACAAGATTTTTCAGGTTAATTCAAATTTAATCTACACCATCGTGTTCAGCGTGTCAAAATACATAGGAATGTACCAAAATTAGAGCTCACGGAAATTCGGACAAAAATCGTCGATTTTCATCCTTAAATCTACAGATTCCGAACCGTTGAATAGTAATTGAAGACCAACCATATCTTAATAAAATTGATATGTTGTAACTTTTTTTCTTTTACCGATTGAGCTATTTCGAAATTCCACCTGGGTGGATTGTTTGAGTCAAATACCGCTCAATTGCACTAGATAACTAATAATTATTATCCGAATGTACTTCTTTAAATCTATTTAATATTTGGAATTTGGAATTTAGTTATTCCTGCTCTTTCTTTTAATAAGCTAATTTATAACCAAGTATCAATTGTAATTAAAGCCTACAACTTTGATACTGTTCTTTTGCACAATGAGCCCTGGTTATACTTCACTGTAGCTAGGGATAAGGCTATCTATAAATAGAACCGTGATGCGTTCTGGGGTGAGGACCTTAGCAGAAGTCCTCCCTGAGGAGTAAACCATAACAAAAATTGTTCGCCCTAGAAATAAAAGTGAATTCCGCAGTAAGTAGTTTAGCGCAAAAGTTCCAAGGCACGACACAAAATAGCGCCCGAAGCAGGGATTTTTTTCAAAAACACCGGGAGAAAAAAAATTTTGGTTCTTTTTCGGACCGAGATTCCGAAAAGTAAGCAGTTGAATTATTTCATGCTATTGAACCGGTGGTATGATTTGGATTAAATTTGATATATAGTTTGACAGAATTCACGACATCAACATTTCGAATCATCCCTAGGAGTTTTTTTTTTGAAAATTTGCATAAGTTCCGACGGAAACTTATTCACCGTGATCTCTTAGTTCGATCACTGCAAAAAAATTTTCGATGCCCCTTGCTCCGATTATAGGTGAAATTCGCAGTTTGTCACCGTGAAGCCGATTGTGAAATTGATTGTTCAAAATTGTAAACTACACCTCAGCGTTTTGCCCAAATCTTGAATTTGGTCCCTATTTTGCCCTTTGATTTTTCCAGTCAACCGTTACGCGGATTGGGCAAGTACTAGTTCCCTACCGAATGAATCGACCCCAAGGATACATGGTAACATTTTTGGACAAATTGACTAACCATTTTTTAGTTACCGCTTCAAATCGGTATTACGTTGACCAAATTTGTTACCGACCGTTATTCCAACAAAAAATTTGTTTATTCAAAATTTCAAATTTAATTTGAACTAGATATTATGGAGTTTTCAGGGCATGTATAACTAAGGCATTGAAGTCATCCCCAACACCGTTTGAATCAATTTGGAGAAATGGCGCAATCATGGTCAACCGACGAGGAAAGCCAAACCCAAGGCATAGAAACCCTGGAAGTTGATTCAAAAGTCAGCTGTTTACTATTGAAGAAGGAACAACTTCAATGAATACTGAGTAGATATGGTATGGATAATATTGGAACCACCGAGGACTTACATAATAGATGCCGTACCGATTTGGAATGGTATTCTAGACTTAATATTATGCGTACCAGAAAAGACGAGAGAAACGAACAATTACTGAGCCCACGTCGAGTTATTGATAGAACATGTCTTCTCCGGCGAAAATGGAGCTCATGAATTAGCAAATGATTATGTCAATATATTGATGTAAAGATATTGTTTTCTTATTATTTCAAAACTAATGACAAAGTCAACTATAAAATGCTCTTGCCTTATTAACATATATATATTTCATTATTAGTAATGAGCAAGTGACTGAATGCTGCAGTACTTCATCAAAACGGGTAGTGACTTCATCGAGTAGCGGTCATAGTTCATGAACTATGATCGCTAGTAGTTGTAGTGGGAGTGTTGAAGAGTGGAAAGCTCTGAATATCAACATTACTTCTGGTGCAACTTTTTTCAACCTCACTTTCGGTCTCGTGTTTGGTTTTGCGCATTTCAATACCTACAATACTCTATTTTGATTGGTTGACAGCTCATTGATTGACCACCTCATATAAAGGCTACCACTTTGATAGATGGTGTTATATTCATGATATGAAACAGTTCATATAACGACAGTTGACAGCTCTATACGTCGAGCACTTTCATTCGATACCCGTAAAGGTATAGTTGCAACAAAATTGATGTTTTTCTCTTGTTTATTGGAAATATCGTAATTTTTCTATATTGAAAATCATTAAATTTATCCTCTACGGTTCGAGACCTTTCATGTGATATTCTTAAAGCTATATTTCAAAGCATAAAAATTTCAATCCCTGAGCTGAAGATCGGAAATGTCGATCACTATATGAAAACTATATTATTGTTCAGCATATCACGTAGATTCCGAATACGCAATGAAATCACTACTCCTCATTCCGTTTCCGGAGTAACCAAGTGTCGACTATATGAGCAAATTCATTTCACCTTGATGATAATGCTAAAGTCGATAAAAAATCTTCCGCTATATTTCAAAGCATACAAATTCTAATCCCTGAGCTGAAGATCGGAAATGTCGATCACTATATGATATATTGTTCAGCATATCACGTAGATTCCGAATACGCAATAAAATCACTACATCTCATTCCATTTCCGTCAAGACAGTTCACACAGGTTACAGCCGACTCGAACGCGTGCCAAACAACCTATACACAAGGCATACGCCATGATGTCGTCTAGAATCTCTACAAAAAGCATGTACCTTCAACATAAGTCCTCTTCATTTTAAGCCACTTGTACAGTCATAATAGGTAACAGAATGATTGTCGAGTAATAGTTCATATTTGACGTTCACAGGTTTCAGTTCTAATCAGTTCATTTATAGATGGCGTGCAGCGACAGTTATGACAGTACATAGATTCACCCGTGACAGTACATGCATCCACCCGTGAGAGTTCATAGATACACCATGACAGTTAATAAATCGACGATGACAGTTCATTGATCAGCATGAAAGTTCATACGGTTCTTCTGCCTAATGGGTCCTGGTTATACTTCACTGTAGCCACCCTGAAGACCAGGCCATCTAGCAAAGTGGCAAGCCTTGTAGTGAGGACCCTAGCAGAAGTTCAAGGGGGAGTAAACCTTTAGAAAAATCTGGCACTCGAGGAATTGAAGTTTAACGCAGTAAGTAGATTACCGCAAAAGTGTCTAAGCACGTCACATATTTTTCTCGCGACCAAAAACTTCAAACTCAGCTAGGTATTTTGGATTCGAATTGTGAAATATTGAATATAAATCAGCCATCGCTTGGTGAAAATCCATCCCGAATTTGAAGACTAAATAACATAACTATTAACAGTTTGATTCTCTCTAATTTGATAAATAAATGTATATACAGTTTCGCTATACATAGGCAGCATTGATAGCTTTATATTGAGGATCCTGTCAGGAGTTCCCGATGAGGAGTTTACCTGAATAAAATCTGGCGCCTGAAAATCCAAACTAAATCAATTGGATTCAGATCTGGAAAGGTTGAAGGACCGTTATAAGTTGTCGTAGTGCCAAAAGTTAATAAAGCACGTCACAATCTTGAAAATGTTGAGGTGATTGTACAGGTTACCGAAATATTTGAGACGTTATTGACGTATTCAGATTCAGAGTTATTTTGTGTATATTCGAATATTTGTCATATTATAGAGGTAACTCATCAACTTCATTTAGTTGTATTTAATATTCATATTCATTCATATTTTACTATCATTCATCTTTTTCATATTCATTCATTTTTATAGATCAATTTACAGTGTAAATTCTAATGTCTCTTTGACAATCGGGTCAATTTCAATAAATCCTGACTTTCATATAGGGTAACCTAATCTGGAGAATTTGGGTATTAAGAAATAATATATTATATATAAACGGCTTAGCGCTCAAATAATTATCAAATTGTAACCGCTCTATCTTTATCACTGTAGCTATCGACAACCAAGCGATACAATTGCACTGTCAGTTTTTGCACTTGCAATAGGAATTTTAGTTCTTACAACACATTTAGATCAGTAGCAAGTTGAAGTCACCTTCGCTGGCGTATTTTCTTGTTGGACATTTGACTAACTCATCAACGGTGCAACCCTTTAAGGATGGAGGGTGGCAACTGAGTATCAAAGGATCCATTTTCTTACTTTTGAAGTGTGCCAGATTTTACTATCACATAGTGCAAGTCAATTTATGTCTAGACAATTTTTGAAGTTTCTTACAGATTACAAAGTTCAGAAACATTGGTTAAACACTCGTTACCATCCTCAAGTCAACAATACTGAAATAGTAAATCGAGTTTTAATTACCGCTATTCCTTCATTTATTCACGACAATTATAGGGACTGAGACGCAAACATTCCTCAACTAACGCAAGTGTTAAGCTACTTACATTATCCTAGATGCCGTTCCCATGCGAATTGTGCGGAATCCGATTCCACGGAACTTCGTCAGCATCTTATTTATTTTACATGTTCTTTTACAACATACATTTTTCAATATGAACTTAGTCTTGACATATAATTCAATATGTTGATATCTATCCAGAGTTGTAATTTATTTGACAAAATAAATAATTTTATTTTATACTCAACAGTTATAAAATTGGCGCAGTCAACACAGGATTGTTACAAAGAATCTTTCACAGATAATTTTTCTATTCTTATAGTTAATTAATAATACTGAGTAATTTCTACGTTCAAGCGGAGTTTCAAAAACCGAATATAAGCAGTTCCAAGGATTTAGCAGTGCCGAAATCAATGGAGATAATCGTACTGTAAGTTCCTTTCATCTGTCAGATTCCTCTAGTCTCTCCTCTTCCTTTTGGGGACGCGAAGGTCATCTAGAGTTAGATATTAATTCATTAGTTGATAATTTAAACACTTTTACCACATCAGAAAATATTTCTGGTTCATCCGAAACTTATCGTTTTAACAAAGTAAATAACATTGTTGAATTAGAAGTAATTATTGAACAAATCGACTGAAAGAACATGTCTCAGGTTCCAAATTTCTTAAAAGTTCATGCAGAAACTATACCAGATTTTGATGGAAATACGAACGAGCTAAACTTTTTTTTAGAAAGTATTGAAAGTATAGTGAAACATTTTTATGCCAGCAAAATCCAAATAATTATCAAAATGTAATAATATTTCGAAGAATCATTAGCAAACTAAAAGGTAATGCAAGAGTCGTTAATATTAGCTGTTCAGAAACTACTCAAGAAATACCAGATATTCTTATTAGAAATTTTAGTGACCCAGAAATGAAAACTGTTTGTGTCTAGATTTAAATAACCTCAGACAGTCCCCAAATGAATGAAGTATCTCTAGCAGGGTTATGGAATCCCTATGGCATAATGGTACGCACGAAAGAGCCTAAGTATATGTTAGATGCAATTCATTTTATAAGAAAGAAAGACACAATATCAAATATCTACAAAATTCACATCTTTCGCATCGATCTTCTTCGATGCAACGTTAGAAAGACTCCTGTTTAACAGGATAATTTCAATTTTTCAAATCAAAATATTTCCGAACCGAATGTTTCCCCTCAAAAACAAAAATTCAATCCAAATTTAGATTCACAAGATGTTCACTCGTCCCATTTTGCCTATCAAAACCAGAATTTTCAGTCTGAACCGCCTCTTCCTACAACAAAGACAAGTCCAAGCATCACAAAAATTATCAGTAAGTTCTTGAGAAACAAAAAATCTGTGGCAATCGAACCCAAATTCAAGTTCAAACCAATATAGCCTACACCCATGAGCATTACCTCAAGACAACTCACATCTACTTCTAGGCCGCAGTTACAACCCTAGTTCAAAATTGGCGTTCCGAAGAACTATACAATACAGAACAGAACTATCTTGACATCAGCAATCCTCCATTAAAATTATTAATAGACACAGTAGCAACGAAATCTTTCCTCCATCCACAAATAATAAATAAACATTTCACAGACTTCAAAAAGTACGACTCATTTGTTGTCTCTACATCTTTTGCTTCCTCAAAGCATGATATGTCAGTAACAATACCCGCTTTATAAGAAATTAATGTCGAAAGAAATCTGAAGTTCTATGCTTACAAATTTCATAACATATTTGACGAACTTTTAGGAATAGATCTCATAAATTTACTAAGCGCACAATTGGACGTTCCCAACTCGCAATTTATTACACCTTATGTGAACATACCTATTAAATATTTTAACGCAAACCCTACCGCGTTTCTACAAAAGCTGTTACCAGGCAAAACTGACCTAGTTCAACATAATTTTGAGTATTACCACATGAATATACATGAAATAAATGGCCTCAACGTCCAACAAGAGATTGATTATATGATTAGAACTGACCACATGAATGTAGAAGAAGCAAATACTTTCACTTTGTAGAAAATATTCGGATATTTCAGTTGAATAAAAATTCGTTAGTATTCACCAATCAAGTAAAACCAATAAAAACTCACGATGAAATTCCAGTGCATTAAAAAAGTTACTGATATCATTTTATTCATAAAGCTGAAGTTCATTCACAAATACAAGATATGCTCCAACAAAACATTATCAGACCGAGCAGTTCACCTTGGTCCTCTCCTATATGGATAGTTCCCAAAAAGGCAGATACGTCCGGTAAGAAGAAAAGGCGCATTGTAGTGGATTATCGTAAAGTAAACGGAAAAACTATCGATGACAGATATCCTTTACCGAATATAAGCCAAAATAAGGCAAAACGTAATTTCCACCATAGATTAGGCTAGTGGATTTCATCGAATTGGAATGCACTCTGATGATGTTCAGAAAACGGCATTCAACGTTGGAAATGGGCATTACGAATATTTACGTATGCCTTTCGACTCGAAGAATGCTCCTGCCACGTTTCAAGGGATTATGGATAATATCCTACAGGGATTGCAAAACATAATTTGTCTAGTATATCTTGACGGAATCATAATTTTCTCATCTTCTCTACAAGAACATATAGTTAACTTAAAGAGGGTATTTCAACGCCTCCTCGAATCTAACTTCAAAATTCAGCTTGATAAATCGGAATTTTCGAAAAGGAAACAGCCTATTTAGGTCACATAATCACAACGAACGGAGTGAAGCAATTCCGATACATTAAGTAGAATAAAAATTAATGAATTGAGCGCCAATGACAATGTTGAATTTATGGGAGAATCTAACAATACATTTACCGACAATAATTTGCCTTTATCAATATAGATATCGAATGTATAGTAGGAACTATAAACGAAACACCTGACATGAATAACGTTAGTTCCGAAAATGATGAAAATAATAAAAATGACGTTAACGAAACACACTAGCCATGAGAACCCTATACTCGAAATTCCTATTTCTGAAACACCCATTAATAATTTTCAAAATCGAGTGTTTCTAAGAATTGTATTACATTCTCCAAGCGTGCCAAGAATAACACGCTCACCACAAAACAAATTCTACAGATTAATGAAAACCCATATTCAAGTCGCACATTATAACAACTGGCCAAAGTATACAAATTGATACCACCGTTAACCATTATATTGAAAATAATTCCAGGCCTTCATCTAACCAAGATCATATATATATATAACGTTGCAGGGTACTACTCGCCATGGCAATAAGCCAGGTGACTCGAGGAATTAAAATAATCAAGCTGGATTCCAATCCTGGTATCCTACCTTACAAAATGGCGAATGCGAAATTAAAAGCTACCTATCACCTATCGAAAAGGAACTACATAATTAAAATTTCCGATCAATACCAAAACATAAAAACAACAATAAATAAAAAAATATTCTCTATTTTATGGAACTGAGAAATATAAATAATTCAATCTTTTTGAGCTCGCTCTTGCTAAACCAAAAATTCAACTTCTCAAACTCTAACAAAAGAATAAAGAGAGGACTTGTAAATGGAAAAGGTTCAATTTTTAAAAGTATCTCCGGTAATTTAGAGGCCGAATGCGGTAAGCGATATGATGATGCCATTGCCAATCTAATAGATAATCAGAATAACATAGCTATCACCTTAAACAAACAGATTTCATTAACTACCAAATTTATTGAAGATCAATACTGATTATGTATAGTGAAATGACATGAATTATGTCATGATGCAATTCAGGGATCATTTTCGAATTCCTGGTAATCCCTCCTGGAGTCTCGTTCTATAGAGGCTACGACAGTTCGGAATCAAACAAATCGATGGGTTTGTTTGTCGTATCTACGATTAACGAACTTTCTGACAGTTGATTGTGTTGTGAAAGAAACAAGCCTCAGTGAAGCCGTTTATCGAAGACTGAACAAGTTGCCAAGCAGCAAATCATGGAGGATAGGAACACACATTGTCCTTTCCTGCAAGGATCAAGAGAACTGGTACAGACAAAATAGCAAAACCAGGAGTTAGAAGTTATCCTTATAGAACATGTTCTCCGTTTTTCTCTTAATAGAAGTGCAACACATTTCCGAAAGTAATATTAACGAACTCAAATTTGAGAATAGAATAACATGAAACCCCTTCAACTGACAATCCTTTAGGTCCAACAACCAACCATTTTCCAGTGAATATTCTTTACCAAGTTCTTCAAATTCTAATATACAAAATATGGCAGAAGAATTCAAAGCCGAGCATCTTAGGTGTGTGCCAGAATTTGATGGCAACCCTCGAGACTTACATAGATATATTTCAGTTTGCTCAACATTTTTTAGCAAATTCTGTAATGCTGGCAATCCTAATTGTTTTCAGAGGCTTAAAAATCCCCTAGGTACTAACATAAAAAATATGAAACCCAATACTCTTGCAGAGGCAATTTGCTATTCAAGAAGACGTCCATTATTTCCGAAGCTGTACACAACGTAACGTGATGAAACAAAAGAACAATATCAATCCCCAGGTATATAGTTCAATTATGTCCCGTTTAGTCTTCAACATTTCGCACCTAATTATTATGGGTCATCTCAAACTAATTATGCAAACAATTTTGCTAACAACAGCAATTTCTTCAGGCCACGTAACGCTTTTCCTCCTCAACCCGTAAACATTCAATCAAAATTAAACCAAAAACCACAACCACCAACGCGCAGAATTTTAAACAACCACCTAACCAATTTCAACAGAACAAAAATGTATTCAAACCAAACGCGAAGAGAGGTTTTCCTCAACCAACACCAATGAGTATGAACTCCAGAAATACTGTGCCCATCAATCCCAATAATTTTAATAGACAAAATACTTTTCAATCGAACGGTCAGTCAAGAAAGAAACTTCGTTCTAAAGAACTCTTCAATACCGAAATTCTTAGTAACCAAACTGATTCAAATTTGGATCAGAATTACACAAACGAAAACCAGACCTACTACCCTTACGAGGTTGACTTGAATAAATATCAATCAAATGAACATCAACTTTACAATTTTTGTCAACCTGAAATGAACTGAAATGCTGAAGATTGTGACGAAAAGAGACGCCGCAACCCCAACCAGACACAACACCCGAAATTTTTCTTTCAACGATGTGAACTCTAGCGACCTCTATAATCTAATCTTTCCGGAACATTATTTAAACATTTTTATTGATTCAGGCTCAACATTATCATTCATAAATCCCTATAAAGCTAATCAATTTTTCCAAAACTGCATAAACTACGATCCAATTATGGTGTCTTCAGTATTTCAGCAAGAATCACATAAATACAGTGCATTAATCTCAGCTTCTAAGATTTTTAAAATATTCGAACATGAACAATTGAAATTTTTCCTATTCAAGTTTTTTAGATGTGTTCGACAGACTCATAGGACTTGATAACTTGAAGTTACAAGCTAATCTCGATTATGATGGAGGATATTTAGTTACACCTTACGCGAGAATAAAATTAGACTTTCAAGCTACTAAAAATCAGATTCATCATGTCAGTGTCGCACCTAGAGTTAACCAAATAATTAAAATTAACTATCCCATAAAAAACGGAGAAATAATTATTCCTTACCAAAGGTTTGAACATTGTGAACTTCCAGAATGTATATAATTGTTGCCAAAGACGGTGAAACTATTATCTCAATTCTAAATTCATCTACTTATCCCGTGACTTCAGATTTTATCGAGCCAATTGTGACCGAAAAATTTGATATGAGTGGAATTGAAATCAATGCGCTAATTAATATTGAGACAAACGAATACTCAAAATTTTAAAACCGAGTTAGACCTTTCCAAAA